>JAOPSE010001101.1:0-189683 GCA_029449295.1 Zea luxurians
GTCGCAGTAACAACCATGGCACGTTAGAGAGGCTAGTGAAGCTCGAGTAGAAGCTGACGTAGCCAAGTCGCCTTAGCGACGTCGTTGGCGATGATGCGGTACTCAGCCTCTGCACTAGACCGAGAGACCGTCAGCTGTCGCTTGCTAGACCAGGAGATGAGACAGTCACCGAGGAACACAACGTACCCTGACGTGGAGCGATGAGTGTTCGGGCTCTTGGCCCAGTCGGCATCGGTGTAGACAGTCAGCGTGTGCGGCGAGGAAGCACGAGCTATGAACAGCTCGAGGTCGACGGTGCTGTGCAGATAGCGAAGGATGCGCTTGACGGTGGTGAGATGCGGCTCCCGAGGACCATGCATGTAGAGGCAGACTTGTACCGCATAAGTGATGTTCGGGCGGGTGAAGGTGAGATACTGCAAGGCACCGACCAGGTTGCGGTACAACGTCGACTCTGGAATTGGTGAGCCATCAGAGGAGAGCTTGGCCTGAGTGTTCACCGGGGTACTGCAAGACTTGCACGCAGTCATGCCAACTGAAAGCTCTCTTGTGGGTTTTGGTGTTTGGATGACAACTCAATTAAAGGACTAATAAGTGTGCTAAGTGTTGAACAGGTGCTTAATGTAAAGCTAACAGGGTTCAACACAAGTGAACAAGTGTGATAGTCCAAGGACTAGATGATGGATAGATAATGGGCATCACAAGTAAGATGGACATTGCATAAAGTGAGACTCGGGTGCGTAGCTCGGAGACAACTGATCAAGCCAAGGATGGAGGCAAAAGAGCTTCGAGGTACCAAGTGCACGGGAGAAGGTCAAAGAGGCTGAGGAACCCAAAGCCAAGGGTGAAGAAGAAGACTTGCAAAGTCAAGGGTGATCAAGTTGGGAAGAGCTATGGCACATCAAGGATCTCTACATAAGGACGTGACTTACAACCAATGGGGAAACATCTATAGTTAATGTGGTGTAAGTCATAAGGCTCAAGATCAAGCTCTAAGAAGTGAACAGGGTCACTAGAAGAAGAACCAGTATTAATGCCAAAACTGGAAGCAGCCCAAAAGAGCTAAGTGCACCTTGATCCTTAGTTTGGGTTGTTCCTAGTTTGGAGATATTCTATGTGACCTTTTGCATGATGTTGGAGCTCAGAAATGTCAATGTAGATCAAGTTAAGCTGACTTGATGATTTATGAGTCCAACATCAATCTTAAGCATGTCAAATGCTAGAGAGGTGAAAATCCAAGAGAAGGTATGTTTCTAGACTTAGTACATTGTTTTTGTGTACTAACATATTTGTCTAAGTGTTAGGAACAGAGAGAAGAAGAAAAGAAAAAGAAAAGGACTCTGCTGGTGGAGCCATGACTATGCGCAGTCTGGGTGCACCGGACTGTCCGGTGGAGCAGCGGACAGTGTCCGGTGCGCCAGGCCGACGTCTGGTCAACAGGCTGCTCTCGGGTCTCGACGGTGGCGTACGGCTAAAAATCACCGGACTGTCCGGTGGTGCACCGGACTGTCCAGTGAGTCGTCTGCGGCGAAGTCGCCGCTCTCGGGAAAGCAGTCAACAACGATCGGCTAAAAATCACCGGACTGTCCGGTGGTGCACCGGACTGTCTGGTGAGCCAACGGTCGGCTGGGCCAACGGTCGGCCGCGCAATCCGCACGTGACGCGTGGCCGAGCCAACGGTCAGATGGGGGCACCGGACTGTGTCCGGTGCGCCAACGGCTCCAAGTCTGCAACGGTCGACTACACCAATTTTGGAAGGAGATCCGCACCGGACAGTGAACAGTTGATGTCCGGTGGTGCACCGGACTGTCCGGTGCGCCACCCGACAGAAGGCAAGAATTGCCTTCCTGGATTGCTTCCAACGGCTCCTAGGCCCCCTGGGCCTATAAAAGGGACCTCTAGGCGTCTCAAACAAAGAGAGAAGTGCAGCCAACAAGTGTAGACATCACTCGGATCAATTCTCTCTCTCCCTCTCATGTATATCTCTCTAGTTTGTGTAGAGGCAAAGATATAAGCCTTGAGAGAGTGGAGAGGTGCTGCTAAGGGCTAGAGCAAGGTCTTGAGCATATAGTTACTCTGCCGGAGTGCTGCCAAGAAGATTGTAAGCAGCCACGGTTTCGTTGTAACCATCTCAACATAGTGGAAGGCTCTACCTGTCAGATTGACAGATTTGAGCAAACGGAGGAAGGAGTTGAAACAGACTCCAAGCCCAGGTGTGGCTAACTCCAACGAGGACTAGGCAATCGTTTCAGGCTTGGCCGAACCTCAGGATAAATCCTTGCGTCTGTGTGCTCTGTTCTGTATTGTGTTCTGGACTCTCTGTCTTACTCGCTTTTATATCTGCACTTCAACACTTATCTGTGGTACAAGCTATATTTGAAGTGCAGGACATTTTGAGACAGGATATTCTATTCCGCTGCAACCTACTCGAAGGGTCTTCTCATTCCACTGTGTTCTAGTCTTCGAGTAGAGTAAGGATTTAAGTTTTAAAGTAATAATTTTTATTCGCCTATTCACCCCCCTCTAGGCGACATCCAGATCCTGTTCCCGGGCAAAGGGAACTTTCAATTGGTATCGGAGCTAGGCCTCTCCAGTGTGGGCTTAGCTGTCCGGAGATGATAATGTCGTCACAAGAGGTAACTATAGAACTTCTTTTAGGCGATGGTTCTAATTACAAATCTTGGTCTGTCTCTATTTATAATGCCTTCATGCATGTTGATCCTGATTTGAGACAGATCTTTAGTAGAAGTATTTTTCCCTCTGATATTAGTAAAAATCCTTCTAATGCTGAACTAAGATGTTTATCTCTCAATCACCGTGCTTGCAACATCTTAGTAGACTCTCTTTCTAGAAGTGCTTATTTTGCCATCATGAGTAGTGATAATGATTTATTTGTTGATGCTCATGATTTATGGAATAGAATTAAAGGAAAATATTCTGTGGCAAGTTGTGATGCTCCTACTCCCTATATTACTTGTGATACTAACCCTTCAAAGGGAGAAGAAAAGTGTTGGGCACCAAACGATGAATCCACCTCGTCGATAGGTTTGTTCTCCACTAGTAATAAATGTCTTATTGCTAACAATGACGGTGGAGACGAAAGCCATGATGAGGAGGAATATGAGGATGATAGCGAGGATGAATCTTCATCACCACAAGGTACATTTTCATGTATTGCTTCCACTGACATTAATGACAGGGAAAATGAGACCGATGATGTGGAAGAAGAGGAGATTCGCCGTTTCTACATCCATCTCAACAAAGAGGACAAAGCACTCTTGGTTAAGCTGTTGAGAAGGAACAAGGAACAAGGCGAGACGCTTCTCAGGCTAGAGGAGACCCTCATCAAAACCAACAACAGCCTGGAGAAGATGACCAAAGAACATGAGGAGCTAAAGTGCTCTCATGATGATTTGGTCCAACGGTATGAATCTATTTTAATTGAGCAAAGAAATAATCATGATGCATTATCTAATGTTGCTCAACTTAAAACTGAAAATTTCATGCTTAGGAGTCAAGTAGAAATGATAAATTTAGAAAAACTTGCTCTAGGTGAAAAGTATGATAGGTTGTCATATTCTCATAGTAAACTAGTTGATGACCATATCATGCTTAAGGTTGCTCATGAGGTTGTAATTACAAACTTAAATTCATGTGAACCTCATTCTTGCACAAGTACACATCTAGATAATATATCATCATGTGCTAACCCCTGTCGCTCAAAAGGAAGCGAATGTTTGAATGAGCAACAAGTTGTAGGGTCTAAAAGAAAATTGCTTGGGAACAAGAAACAAAGACAACTAAGGAGAAGACGCCATGCTCGACTTCCTCAAGATATCTACGAACACGTGGTGAAGAAACATGAGGAAGGAGAAACCGCAGCAAGGGTCAACCTCCTTGAGAAAGATGTTCCTAAAGCAATAAGTGAAGAAATCAACATGAGACAAGAGAAAGGTAACAATTTAATTAGTCATGTTGTTTACACTAATAATCTCTCCATGTCATCCAAAAGTAAAAAGAGAAGAGGAAAAAGGAGATGCTTCAAGTGCAAAGCAGTAGGCCACCTCATCGCGTCTTGTCCGTACAACGACAAGGATGAAGGGGCAATGAGATGTTTTGGATGCAACAACAAGGACCACATGATCACTTCTTGTCCGGTCTTGAAGAATCAAAGATGTGCATTCTCCAAGATGACTCTCACCAAGGAAAATGACAAATAGCAAGCGTCATGTCAGGTTGAGCGACGCTTCTGCTACAAGTGTGGTGAGCAGGGTCATCTATCCAAGGTATGCAATAAAGGTAAGGTTCCTAAGCAGGTAAATTTGTCTCAATCTCATTCGCTTAGGAGACCCAAATCATACACTTGTGCTATATCTATAATGAGATCATCTAGAATTAGCACAAAGGCTATTTGGGTACCAAAGGCATTTTTAGTTGAACGTCATGGACCCATCCTGAGATGGGTACCAAACTTTGTCAACTAGACCATGCAGGTGCCTCGAGATGGAATGGAGACCCTGGGAGAGCTTAAGATGGGTACTTCAAACTCCTTGCTTAAGCTGTTAATCTTTATTGTCTATTCATTAACTCAAGGCTAGATTATTGTGCAATATTAATCCCATGTTCATCTCGAGTTAAATAAGTTGTACAAGTCCTTAATCATTATTGGTGAATCAAGCAAAGGACTTTGATGAGAATCTGCATCTGGCTCTCCAAAGGAAGGTACCTATGTTTCTTAAGTGCATTATCAGCATTGCTCTTAAGTTGGATTATCTGCTTGGAGTAGTTGTGCTTTTTAGTTTGCTTGTGTTAAATTTCTGTCAAATAATGATCCATGATTTCCAAGAGCATAATCATGACTAGGTGCTCTATAGGATATATCGTTTGAATCATTCAATGGGTAGCTTTTCATTTGATATATCCACCATGACTAACTCTCGTGGTGTATATGGATAAATATGTATCTTTTGTAAGTCATGCTATGTGATGTTTAATGATTAACCTAAGTGCAAGCATGATAGCTGTTGTTTAGTCCATGTTCACATAAGTACTTGGTATTGGCACTCTATGTATAAACAATGGTATGCGCTTTCAATGCACCCTCTTGAGCAATGAGGTGCATGAGCAAAAGGAGTCCTCATTTGGTGACAACTGGTGCTCTCATGGCCATTCAGGTAAAAGGCAAAGGTATATGGAACTATGAAATTTCATTAAATATCTTGAAGTTCCATTGATTGTGATCACATCTATGTTCTTGCATTTGAATTGGTAGTTTCGTGGCATAGGTGCTCCTTACTTTAAAATGTTGTTTCTTTTGGTGTACCTAAGAAACCTTCTTAATCATGGTGTGCTTAGACATTGCGCTTTATATGCATGATCGTGTTGTTTTTCAATTGGTATATGTGGTGCAATGATTGTCATGTATGAAGCATGTCTAGGTTGCTTGTAAAATGTTATACTCCTTGAGACATGCATTATTGTATATGAGTCAACTATTCAATTGGTATCTCTTTGTGATGAAATTGATAGAGTATGCCTTGACCAAGATATGTTGTGATCCCCTCTAGTTCTGAGGAAGCTAGAATGTGCAAAGTGCAAGTCATTCAAATACTTGATGCACAACTTTAGGGGGAGCACACATAACTTGTGTCTTTTAAGACTAATTGTTTCTTGAGTGATCTTGTATAGTCTCAAGGTGGAAAAGAGAAGATGAGCAAGAAATGGAGCAATCAGGACTTGGGTACCTCCGTAAGTCAAGTAATTGGTATCTTAAGTCATGAGTAATTGCACATTTTTAGATTGCTCGTGCTGTACAATATTTGGTGATACTAGATGCTTATCTTTAAATATCATGGAACTATGACAATAATGATCTTTCAATTGATAGCCCTGGTAGTATGCTTCAATTGATAACTTTTGGTAATCACTAGAATAGAAGCTTCATCTTGTGCCGCAATACTATAACTTGTTCTAAGTTTGGTGTCTTAGCAATAAGAAAAGGTTAGGATAAAGGATCAGGCACAAGTGTGAAGGAGCCTCCTAGAGATTAAACTCTCAAGATGGAAAGTACACCACAACATGGTAAAGGTACAAAAGGAAGTATTGATATTTTGCGTAAATGTATCTTAATACCTCTGGTGCATATGTTTAATGAATAAGGGGGAGTATTGTTAGTGAGTTTTTCCTCCTTAATACCCTGCTGTCCCTTGACATCATCCTATGTTCTTGCTCGAATATTGTCGGGGACCATAATTAGGGGTACCCTCAAGACGCCTAATTCTCAGCTGGTAACCCCCATCAGCATAAAGCTGCAAAGGCCTGATGGGTGCGATTAAGTCAGGGATCAGTCCATACGAGCGACTCGATCACGCCTCGCCCGAGCCTAGCCTCGGGCAAGGGCAGCCGACCCTGAGGTGTTTCCGTCTCGCCCGAGGCCCCCTTTTTTACGGCAGACGCATCTCCGGCTCGCCCGAGGCCTTGCCTTCGTTAAGAAGCAACCCTGACTAAATCGCCGCGTCGACCGACCAAGCCACAGGGGCGTTTAACGCAAAGGTAAGTGAGACTGACAGGCAGCCAGGCCTTGCCGAAGGCGCCATAGGACGCTCCGCCCGGCCCAGGGCTCGGACTCGGGCTAAGGCCCCGGAAGACGGCGAACTCTGCTCCGCCCGGCCCAGGGCTCGGACTCGGGCTAAGGCCCCGGAAGACGGCGAACTCTGCTCCGCCCGACCCAGGGCTCGGACTCGGGCTAAGGCCCCGGAAGACGGCGAACTCCGCTCCGCCCGACCCAGGGCTCGGACTCGGGCTAAGGCCCCGGAAGACGGCGAACTCCGCTCCGCCCGACCCAGGGCTCGGACTCGGGCTAAGGCCCCGGAAGACGGCAAACTCCGCTCCGCCCGACCCCAGGGGTCGGACTCCGCCCTGGCCTCTGCCGAACAACCTCCACCTCGCCCGACCCAGGAGCTCGGGCTCGGCCTCGGCCATGCAGGACAGACTCGACCTCGGCTTCGGAGGAGCCTCCACGTCGCCCGACCTAGGGCACAGGTCCGCCACGTCAACAGGAAGCGCCATCATCACCCTACCCCGAGCCGACTCGGGTCGCAGAGAACAAGACCGACGTCCCATCTGGCTAGCTCCGCCAGATAGGCAATGATGACGCCCCGCTAGACCCATGACGACGGCGGCTCTCAGCTCCCTTACGAAAGCAGGGGGACGTCAGCAAGGACCCAACAGCTCCGACAGCTGTCCCTCCTCCAGGCACCGTTGCTTCTCCGACAGCCACGACACCACACCAGCTGGGTGCCAAGATCTCTCCGGCTGCCAACTTGGCATGTACTTAGGGCACTAGTTCTCCCCCGCTAGACACGTAGCACTCTGCTACACCCCCATTGTACGCCTGGATCCTCTCCTTACGCCTATAAAAGGAAGGACCAGGGCCTTCTTAGAGAAGGTTGGCCCCCGCGGGAACGAGGGCAGGGGCAGGCGCTCTCTTGGGGCCGCTCGCTCCCCTCACCCGCGCGGAACGCTTGTAACCCCCTACTGCAAGCGCACCCGACCTGGGCGCGGGGCGAACACGAAGGCCGCGGGACCTCCGCCTCCCTCACGACCCGGCTCCGGCCACCTCGCTCTTTCCCCCCTTCGCGCTCGCCCACGCGCTCGACCCATCTGGGCTGGGGCACGCGGCACACTCACTCGTCGGCTCGGGGACCCCCCGGTCTCGAAACGCCGACAGTTGGCGCGCCAGGTAGGGGCCTGCTGCGTGTTGACGAGCAGTTTCCCGTCAAGCTCCAGATGGGCAGTCTCCAACGACCTCTCCAACTCGGGACGGTGCTCCGTTTCGGGAGCCTCGAGTTCATGTCCTTCGACGGCAGCTACGACATGGTACTCCTTCCACCGCCGCGCGACGACGACAATGGCGGCCGACAGCCCGCCCGCCGGCGGCGGAATCGACGACGTCTTTCCCGCATGGGGGAAGAACAGCACTCGAGCTCGCCCCATCCTCTCCCTCGCCATCGGAGGAGGAGGCGGGGCGACCAGGGCTGAGCGGGAGGCTGCGCTCTGTCGGCTGTCGAGCGAATCGACATCCCCAGCGCCCCAACGGAGGACGCGTCGGGCGTCACCCTCGCGTTTGAGGCGAAGGCGAGCGCCATCCCCCCGCAACACGCCAACCCCGAGCAAGTGGACGACGCCAGCACGCTCACGGAGGGCCTGCAGGACGTCGCCCTCGTACCCAGGACGACGGCGCGATCAGTCCCCGACGTGACTTCGTCGCTCTTCGTCGACCAAAAGGTACCGACTGATTCCCATCCTTCGTCATTTCGACTCGACCTCAACCCGCCTAGCGACCTCGCTCTGGCGGGCGCTCACGTTGAGGCGAGTGCAACCTCTCTGGGGTTTCGTGTGCGGTCGCCTTGGGACCGATTGACGGGCGTCTCGACCTACGGGCCCTCTGGGTCCGAGGAAGATGACGACCCCAGCATCTGCTGGGATTTCTCTGGATCTGGCAACCCCAGTGCCATGCGGGACTTCATGACCGCATGCAACTACTGCCTCTCCGACTGTTCCGACGGCAGCCGCAGCCTTGACGACAAGGACTGCGGCCCGAGCCGCGAATGTTTCCACGTCGAGCTAGGGGATCCCTCCGGAGGCAGCTGTCTCGGCATGCCGGAGGATGGCGATCTCCCTAGGCCAGTGCCTCGCGCCGACATCCCGCGGGAGCTAGCTGTGGTCCCCGTTCCGGCGGGGGGTCACGACCCACAGCTCGAGCAAGTCCGCGGGGCGCAGGCCAGGCTCGACGAGGGGGCAGGAGCGCTCGAGTCGATCCGCCGGAACGTCGGGCAGGTATGGGCGGGCCAGCCCCCGGCTGGAGAAATACGTCACCTGCCCCAGGGCCTCCAGCACCGCATCGCCAACGATGCCAGGGACAGGCCGCCACCCGCATCTGGCGGGACCGGTCAGGACCTGGCAGCCGCAGCGATGCTCCTCCGCGCGATGCCGGAGTCATCAACTACCGAGGGTCGGCGAATCCAGGGAGAGCTCAAGCATCTCCTGGAAGGCGCTGTGGCCCGTCGGGCCGAGAGCTCTGCCTCCCGAAGGCAGGGGTACCCCTCGGAACCTCGTGCCGCGACTTCCCGACTCGTGCGGGAAGCCTCAGTCTACACCGGGCGCACGCGCAACGCTGCGCCTGCGGCCCCGGGCCACCTCGGCGACGAGCACCCTCATCGCGACCGTCGGGCCCGCCTCGACGAAAGGGTGCGCCGAGGCTATCACCCCAGACGTGGGGGACGCTACGACAGCGGGGAGGATCGGAGTCCCTCGCCCGAACCACCCGGTCCGCAGGTCTTTAGCTGAGCCATTCGGCGGGCGCCGTTTCCGACCCGATTCCGACCCCCGACTACTATCACAAAGTACTCGGGGGAAACGAAACCGGAATTGTGGCTCGCGGACTACCGTCTGGCCTGTCAACTGGGTGGAACGGACGACGACAACCTCATCATCCGCAACCTCCCCCTGTTCCTCTCCGACACCGCTCGCGCTTGGTTGGAGCACCTGCCTCCGGGGCAGATTTCCAACTGGGAGGATTTGGTCCAAGCTTTCGCCGGCAACTTCCAGGGCATGTACGTGCGCCCCGGGAATTCCTGGGACCTCCGAAGCTGCCGGCAACAGCCGGGAGAGTCCCTTCGGGACTACATCCGGCGATTCTCAAAGCAGCGCACCGAGCTGCCCAACATCACCGACTCCGATGTCATCGGCGCGTTCCTCGCCGGCACCACCTGCCGTGACCTGGTGAGCAAGTTGGGTCGCAAGACCCCCACCAGGGCGAGCGAGCTGATGGACATCGCCACCAAGTTCGCCTCTGGCCAGGAGGCGGTCGAGGCCATCTTCCGAAAGGACAAGCAGCCCCAGGGCCGCCCGTCGGAAGATGCTCCCGAGGCGTCTACTCCGCTCGGCGCCAAGAAGAAAGGCAGGAGGAAGTCGCAAGCGAAACGCGATGCCCCCGACGCAGACCTTGTCGCCGCCGCCGAGCACAAGAACCCTCGGAAGCCCCCTGGAGGTGCCAACCTCTTCGACAAGGCGCTCAAGGAGACGTGCCCTTACCATCAGGGGCCCATCAAACACACCCTCGAGGAGTGCGTCATGCTTCGGCGCCACTTCCACCGGACCGGGCCACCCGCAGAGGGTGGCAGGGCCCGCGACGACGACAAAAAGGAAGATCACCAAGCAGGAGAGTTCCCCGAGGTCCGCGACTGCTTCATGATCTACGGAGGGCATGCGGCGAATGCCTCGGCTCGGCATCGCAAGCAAGAGCGTCGGGAGGTCTGCTCGGTGAGGGTGGCGGCGCCAGTCTACCTAGACTGGTCCGACAAGCCCATCACCTTCGACCAAGATGACCACCCCGACCACGTGCCGAGCCCGGGGAAGTACCCGCTTGTCGTCGATCCCATCATCGGCGACGTCAGGCTCACCAAGGTCCTGATGGATGGGGGCAGCTGCCTCAATATCATCTACGCCGAGACCCTCAGGCTCCTGCGCGTCGATCTGTCCTCCGTCCGAGCAGGCGCTGCGCCCTTCCACGGGATCATTCCTGGGAAGCGCGTTCAGCCCCTCGGACTGCTCGACCTTCCTGTCTGCTTCGGAACACCCTCCAACTTCCGAAGGGAGACTTTGACGTTCGAGGTGGTCGGGTTCCGAGGAACCTACCACGCAGTATTGGGGAGGCCATGCTACGCGAAGTTCATGGCCATACCCAACTACACCTACCTGAAGCTCAAGATGCCGGGCCCCAACGGGGTCATCACCGTCGGCCCCACGTACAAACACGCGTACGAATGCGATGTGGAGTGCGTGGAGTACGCCGAGGCCCTCGCCGAGTCCGAGGCCCTCATCGCCGACCTCGAAAACCTCTCCCGAGAGGTGCCGGACGTGAAGCGACACGCCGGCAACTTCGAGCCAGCGGAGACGGTTAAGGCCGTCCCTCTCGATCCCAGTGGCGACATCTCCAAGCAGGTTCGGATCGGTTCCGGGCTCGACCCCAAATAGGAAGCAGTGCTCGTCGACTTTCTCCGCGCAAACGCCGACGTCTTTGCGTGGAGTCCCTCGGACATGCCCGGCATACCGAGGGATGTCGCCGAGCACTCGCTGGATATTCGGGCCGGAGCCCGACCGGTCAGACAGCCTCTACGCCGATTCGACGAGGAAAGGCGCAGGGTGATAGGCGAGAAGATCCACAAGCTAATGGCAGCAGGGTTCATCAAGGAGGTATTCCATCCCGAATGGCTTGCCAACCCTGTGCTTGTGAGGAAGAAAGGGGGGAAATGGCGGATGTGTGTAGACTACACTGGTCTCAACAAAGCATGTCCGAAGGTTCCCTACCCTCTACCTCGCATCGATCAAATCGTGGATTCCACTGCTGGGTGCGAAACCCTGTCTTTCCTCGATGCCTACTCAGGGTATCACCAAATCAAGATGAAAGAGTCCGACCAGCTCGCGACTTCTTTCATCACGCCCTTCGGCATGTACTGCTATGTCACCATGCCGTTCGGTTTGAGAAACGCGGGTGCAACGTACCAGCGGTGCATGAACCATGTGTTCGGCGAACACATCGGTCACACGGTCGAGGCCTACGTCGATGACATCGTAGTCAAGACAAGAAAAGCCTCCGACCTTCTCTCCGACCTTGAAGTGACATTCCGGTGTCTCAAGGACAAGGGCGTCAAGCTCAATCCCGAGAAGTGTGTCTTCGGGGTGCCCCGAGGCATGCTCCTGGGATTCATCGTCTCCGAGCGGGGCATCGAAGCCAACCCGGAGAAGATCGCAGCCATCACCAGCATGGGGCCCATCAAGGACTTAAAAGGCGTACAGAGGGTCATGGGATGTCTCGCGGCCTTGAGCCGTTTCATCTCGCGCCTCGGCGAAAGAGGCCTGCCCCTATACCGTCTCTTAAGGAAAGCCGAGTGCTTCACTTGGACTCCCGAGGCCGAGGAAGCTCTCGGGAACCTGAAGGCGCTCCTCACCCAGGCGCCCGTCTTGGTACCCCCGGCTGATGGAGAAGCCCTCTTGGTCTACGTCGCCGCTACCACTCAGGTGGTTAGCGCCGCGATCATGGTCGAAAGGCAAGAAGAAGGGCATGCCTTGCCCGTTCAGAGGCCAGTCTACTTCGTCAGCGAGGTGCTGTCCGAAACCAAGATCCGCTACCCACAAGTCCAGAAGCTGCTGTATGCAGTGATCCTGACGAGGCGAAAGTTACGACATTACTTCGAGTCTCATCCGGTAACTGTGGTGTCATCCTTCCCCCTGGGGGAGATCATCCAGTGCCGAGAGGCCTCGGGTAGGATCGCAAAGTGGGCGGTAGAAATCATGGGCGAGACAATCTCGTTCGCCCCTCGGAAGGCCATCAAGTCCCAGGTACTGGCGGACTTTGTAGCCGAATGGGTCGACACCCAGTTACCGACGGCTCCGATCCAACCGGAGCTCTGGACCATGTTTTTCGACGGGTCGCTGATGAAGACGGGAGCCGGCGCGGGCCTGCTCTTCGTCTCGCCCCTCGGGAAACACCTGCGCTACGTGCTGCGCCTCCATTTCCCGGCGTCCAACAATGTGGCTGAGTACGAAGCTCTGATCAACGGATTGCGAATCGCCACCGAGCTAGGGGTCCGACGCCTCGACGCTCGCGGCGACTCGCAGCTCGTCATCGACCAGGTCATGAAGAACTCCCACTGCCGCGACCCGAAGATGGAGGCCTACTGTGATGAGGTTCGACGCCTGGAAGACAAGTTCTACGGGCTCGAGCTTAACCACATCGCCCGGCGCTACAACGAGACTGCGGACGAGCTGGCAAAGATAGCCTCGGGGCGAACAACGGTTCCCCCGGACGTCTTCTCCCGAGATCTGCACCAACCCTCCGTCAAGATCAACGACACACCCGAGCCCGAGGCGCCCTCGGGCCCGTCCGAGGCGACCTCGGCCCGGCCCGAGCCGTCCTCGGCTCAGCCCGAGGGACCCTCGGCCCCCGAGGGCGAGGCGCTGCGCATCGAGGAGGAACGGAGCGGGGTCGCACCTGATCAAGATTGGCGGGCCCCGTACTTGCAATATCTCCGCCAAGGAGAGCTGCCCCTCGACCGAGCCGAAGCTCGGCGGGTAGCGCGACGCGCCAAGTCGTTCGTCTTGCTGGGCGATGAGAAGGAGCTCTACCACCGCAGCCCTTCGGGCATCCTCCAACGATGCGTCTCCGTCGCCGAAGGCCAGGAACTCCTGCAAGAGATACACTCGGGGGCTTGCGGCCATCACGCAGCGCCTCGAGCCCTTGTCGGGAACGCTTTCCGGCAAGGCTTTTACTGGCCGACGGCGGTGGCTGACGCCACTAGAATTGTCCGCACCTGCGAAGGGTGCCAATTCTATGCGAAGCAGACCCACCTGCCCGCTCAGGCTCTGCAGACGATACCCATCACCAGGCCCTTCGCTGTCTGGAGTCTGGACCTCGTCGGCTCTCTGCAGAAGGCGCCCGGGGGCTACACGCACCTGCTGGTCGTCGTCGACAAATTCTCCAAGTGGATCGAGGTCCGACCCCTGAACAGCATCAGGTGCGAGCAGGTGGTGGTGTTCTTCACCAACATCATCCATCGCTTCGGGGTCCCGAACTCCATCATCACCGACAACGGCACCCAGTTCACCGGCAAAAAATTTTTGGATTTTTGCGAGGATCACAACATCCGGGTGGACTGGGCTGCCGTAGCTCATCCCATGTCGAATGGGCAAGTAGAGCGTGCCAACGGCATGATTTTACAAGGGCTCAAGCCTCGGATTTACAACGACCTCAACAAGTTCGGCAAGCGATGGATGAAGGAACTCCCCTCGGTGGTCTGGAGCCTGAGGACGACGCCGAGCCGAGCCACGGGTTTCACGCCGTTCTTCCTGGTCTACGGGGCCGAGGCCGTCTTGCCCACAGACCTAGAATACGGCTCCCCGAGGACGAGAGCCTATGACGGTCAAAGCAACCAAGCTAGCCGAGAAGACTCGCTGGACCAGCTGGGAGAGGCTCGGGACAGGGCCTTACTGCACTCGGCGCGGTATCAGCAGTCCCTGCGACGCTACCACGCCCGAGGGGTCCGACCCCGAGACCTCCAGGTGGGCGACCTGGTGCTTCGGCTGCGGCAAGACGCCCGAGGGAGGCACAAGCTCACGCCCCCCTGGGAGGGGCCATTCATCATCGCCAAAATCCTGAAGCCCGGAACGTACAAGCTGGCCAACAGTCAAGGCGAGGTCTACGGCAACGCTTGGAACATCCAACAGCTACGTCGCTTCTACCCTTAAGATGTTTCCAAGTTGTTCATATACCTCGCACCCACGCAAAGTTTAGTCAACAAGGAAGGGTCGGCCTCGCTTCGGCAAAGCCCGACCCTCCCTCGGGGGCTAAAAGGGGGGAAACCCCCTCTGCGTCAAAATTTTCCTCGGGAAAAAAATCTCTTTTACCAGAATATCTTTCGTGCTTTTTGACTACTTCGAAAAGTGGGTCCTGGAAACGACGGGGTACACGTAAGCAGTCAAGGCCGACCGAGCCGAGGGACTCCTACGCCTCCGGGATACGGATACCTCACTCATCACCTTCTGCGATAAGTAACTCGCGTTCGGATAAGGTGACTCCACGGATCGAACGAGTCTTTACATTCGGAAGCCCTTCTGCCGAAGCGATCTTTCGAGTCTTCTCGACCAAGTCGGTGACGGGGCCTCATGGACGGGTGAAAGTACGCGTAAGCGGCAAGGCCGACTGAGCCAAGGGACTCCCATGCCTCCGGGATACGGATACCTCACTCATCACCTTCCGCGAGAAGCAACTCTCGCCCGCACTAACATCCCTGTTACCGACAAAAAGTCCAGACACTCGAAACAAGAGGAAAAGAGACGCAGCTTTACAACGCAGCAAGGGTGTGTGTTCTGGCCTCGACGGCCGCACAAGGCACACACTACAAAACAATCTGATCCTGCAGGCTCGGGTCTTGACGCTGGAAGGGGGCAGCAACACCCTCGGCATCGACGGCACCTTCGACGAAGGCCCGACCTAGCCTCGGACGGTGACGCGGTCCGAGGGTCTCCGCTTCGAAGGACGACGTCACCACCAGGCCCGGGCACTCGCTGTCAGGGACTTCTCCGAGAACCCGGCCCGAGCAGGCGACTCAGCCGGTCACCCCTGGGGCCTCGGCCAACCATCTTCCAAGGGCGCCGGCCCGGTCCGAAGCCTCGGCTGATCAACTCCGGCGTCGATCCTGCCAACGGGCAACCCGACTAGGCTCCGGCCAACCAGGTTCCATTTTCGAGCCAACTCCGCCTCTGCTCATGCTGATATCGCTACCCCTGGCCTCGGCTCGACGAAGAGCGGCCGAGGGGTCTCTTTAACTAAGCTAGAGGAGCCTCGGACAGCAGGGTCGACCGAGCCGAGGGACTCCTACGCCTCCGGGATACGGATACCTCACTCGTTACCTTGACACGGGGCGACTCATGCTTGGTGAAGCGGTTCAGATAATCAGCAGGCGAGTCTTAGTGCTCGAAAATGAGGGAAAAACACGGCTCCGTGCCGAAATTACATACATGTTCAGGCCCCGAAAGCCGAAATGAACAAAAAACCTGGCACTCGAAGTGCCATTACAAACGGAACTCTGGTTCCCCCTCCGCAGGTACGAACAACCCCACTCGATAGGGGTGGGCCTGCGGTGCAACAGAAGACCGACGAACGGCATGTCGTCGCCCGCCCCGACAGCGGCGACGACGAAGACTTCTGCCCCGGGGGGCCTGACAGCAGCAGTGATGCCCTCAGGGCGGATGCTGCTGCTAGGAGGCCCCCGCTTTGCCCAAACTCGAGAGGCAAGGACGGGCAGAAGGCCGTAGAGTTGGAGGTCGGTCCATGGCCAACCTTGGCTGTCGCGCCGGCAGAAGAACCTCTTCCAGCTGCCGTGGCGGGAGGCGGCACCAGGAGCGGCTCCGAAACTGCTCGGCTCAGAGAGCCGGGCACGGTGCAGCTGTTAGCGCCACGGACGACTCCCGCCCTTCCACCCGATCACTGAGGGAAGGAGCGGGCCACCGCCCGCGCGGGGGCCGACCCCAACTCGGCACACTCCCCTCCTCAGCCCTGGTGATGAAAATCCTTGAGGCTGAGGGAGGGGCAGAGGCCGCAGCCCGGCTCGCTTTCCCCCACCATCAAGCTGGAGGTCACCATCTTGGGTGACCGCCGGTGGAGGGGTGCAGCCGGGCTGCATGATGAAAATCCTTGAAGCCGAACGAAGGCTGAAAGGTACCAACTCGCACGGAGTTGCGTTCCTCCAACGATGAGGCGAAAAGACGGTGGTTCCCCCCATCCGGGGGCTTGGAAGGTGGAAAGCCACGGTGCATCAGGGAGGAAGAAGACATGGTCGCCTTACGGAAGGGGCCGCCCTCCTTTTAAAGGCGACTCTCCTTGCTTGCGCCCCCAACCGTCACGGGCTGAGTCTTCTCCAACACGCTCCAAGGCCCTCCCCTGCAGCGCGGGGGCTGGGTCCCGCATGTCATGCAGACCGGCTCCGAGCAGAAGAAGCCAAACCGCCGCGCGCGACGCACGCGACCACCCAGCGGTTACAAGTGACCCTCCACTTTTGCCCAGACCAACGGGTGAAAGGGGCGGGCAGCCATGCAGGCGGCATGCAACCGCGCCAAGTGGACGCGCCCCTCCGACTCCTGACACGCCAGCGCGGAGGCCCAAGCCCACGCGTCGCGCGACCGGCGCGCCGGATGCTGCATGCAAGCAACTGTGCCACTTGCGCCACCACCGCACCTCCTCGATTGAGGAACCGATACCGCGACCCGAGGCGACTCAGCGCGCGACCCAGCAACGCCAGCCTGATGCAGCGGTCAAACGCGATCAAAGGTGAGCCGGCAGTAATGACGGTGGCAGGCACGCGGGAGCAGCGGTCACGGCGTCAGCCAAGCTCACGTCCCATCCGGAGGCAGCAAAAGAACCCCCACTCACGGCGTGAAGACGACGCGCCCGTGACCCGTTCCTCGAATAGCTCGCGCACGCGCAACGGCAACCTCGCCAACCACTCGCCCCGTTGCATTAACTCTGCGGCTGGACAGGCGGCGCTTCTGACAGGAGCAGCTGGCGACGCTTCGCCTTCGCCAAAAACGACCACACCAAAAAAAAAGGTACGCCGCGACGTCCAATTTCGTATCCTTTTTTCCCCTTTTTTCTCTTTCTCTATCTTTTGCAACAGGGACCGGGAAAGAGGATACCCCTAAGGGGATCCTTTCCCGTGAAGGAACTAGGCTCCGAGCCTCCTTACTGATCAGGGGTTCGAAGGCTGGCCCCCCGAAGGGTTCAACAGCCGCCTCAGATCGCGTGGGCCCGACACCCACTACTGGTCAGAGGTTCGAAGGTCGGCCTCCCGAAAGGTTCTACGGCCGCCTCAGGCTACTCGGGCTCCGCGCCCATTACTGATCAGGGGTTTGAAGGCTGGCCCCCTGAAGGGTTCACAGTCGCCTCAAACACCGAGCGAGGGATGACCAGGGGTACGTTCGATACATAACCGAGGCTCGGGCTGCGCTCCCGAGGTACCCTAGGACATTTCCGAGACCAGCGGGAACGATCCTGTAACGGAATCCCATCGGAGGGAGGCATCGAGCCCTCGGACCCCGTCGCCAGGGGACCGGGTCCGGCAGATCACCCGCAGGTACTTTTGGGCGTGCCTCCGGACCCCTAGCCGACCCCCAACGAACGGGGCACGGACGTCCACTCGGATTACCCGCTTGCAGCTCACCGGAGACACCATGTTCGGTGCCCATCGAGGGTAACATGGCGTTCTCCCCCCTCCTCCTTGCGGAAAGGCGACGTAGGGGCGTATGTAAAAAAGCCGAGTCTGTCCCTGATCGTCCTCTCGCCCTGTGCGGAGGCTCGGGGGCTGCTCTCGCAAACCCGGCTCCGGCCAAACCGTTGACAGCGTCAACATACCAGCCCGAGAACTTGGGCCCCGACAGTGCACCCGGGCTACGGCCAGTTCGCATGAGGGAGCCACCAGACCAGCCAAAGCATTGCGCGAGGCATTAAGACCTCGAAGGAGTGAAACCACTCCTCCGAGGCCTCGGGGGCTACACCCGGCGGGTGCGCTCGCGCGCACCCACCGGAAGAAAGTGCCACCGAGAAAGGCTGGTCCCCTTGCAAAAAAGTGCGACGAAAGCCTCCAAGCGAGTGCTAACACTCCCTTCGAGGCTCGGGGGCTACTGTCGGGGACCATAATTAGGGGTACCCTCAAGACGCCTAATTCTCAGCTGGTAACCCCCATCAGCATAAAGCTGCAAAGGCCTGATGGGTGCGATTAAGTCAGGGATCAGTCCATACGAGCGACTCGATCACGCCTCGCCCGAGCCTAGCCTCGGGCAAGGGCAGCCGACCCTGAGGTGTTTCCGTCTCGCCCGAGGCCCCCTTTTTTTACGGCAGACGCATCTCCGGCTCGCCCGAGGCCTTGCCTTCGTTAAGAAGCAACCCTGACTAAATCGCCGCGTCGACCGACCAAGCCACAGGGGCGTTTAACGCAAAGGTAAGTGAGACTGACAGGCAGCCAGGCCTTGCCGAAGGCGCCATAGGACGCTCCGCCCGGCCCAGGGCTCGGACTCGGGCTAAGGCCCCGGAAGACGGCGAACTCTGCTCCGCCCGACCCAGGGCTCAGACTCGGGCTAAGGCCCCGGAAGACGGCGAACTCTGCTCCACCCGACCCAGGGCTCGGACTCGGGCTAAGGCCCCGGAAGACGGCGAACTCCGCTCCGCCCGACCCAGGGCTCGGACTCGGGCTAAGGCCCCGGAAGACGGCGAACTCCGCTCCGCCCGACCCAGGGCTCGGACTCGGGCTAAGGCCCCAGAAGACGGCGAACTCCGCTCTGCCCGACCCAGGGCTCGGACTCGGGCTAAGGCCCCGGAAGACGACGGACTCCGCTTCGCCCGACCCAGGGCTCGGACTCGGGCTAAGGCCCTGGAAGACGACGAACTCCGCCTCGCCCGACCCCAGGGGTCGGACTCCGCCCTGGCCTCTGCCGAACAACCTCCACCTCGCCCGACCCAGGAGCTCGGGCTCGGCCTCGGCCATGCAGGACAGACTCGACCTCGGCTTCGGAGGAGCCTCCACGTCGCCCGACCTAGGGCACAGGTCCGCCACGTCAACAGGAAGCGCCATCATCACCCTACCCCGAGCCGACTCGGGTCGCAGAGAACAAGACCGACGTCCCATCTGGCTAGCTCCGCCAGATAGGCAATGATGACGCCCCGCTAGACCCATGACGACGGTGGCTCTCAGCTCCCTTACGAAAGCAGGGGGACGTCAGCAAGGACCCAACAGCTCCGACAGCTGTCCCTCCTCCAGGCACCGTTGCTTCTCCGACAGCCACGACACCACACCAGCTGGGTGCCAAGATCTCTCCGGCTGCCACCTTGGCATGTACTTAGGGCACTAGTTCTCCCCCGCTAGACACGTAGCACTCTGCTACACCCCCATTGTACGCCTGGATCCTCTCCTTACGCCTATAAAAGGAAGGACCAGGGCCTTCTTAGAGAAGGTTGGCCCCGCGGGAACGAGGGCAGGGGCAGGCGCTCTCTTGGGGCCGCTCGCTCCCCTCACCCGCGCGGAACGCTTGTAACCCCCTACTGCAAGCGCACCCGACCTGGGCGCGGGGCGAACACGAAGGCCGCGGGACCTCCGTCTCCCTCACGACCCGGCTCCGGCCACCTCGCTCTTTCCCCCCTTCGCGCTCGCCCACGCGCTCGACCCATCTGGGCTGGGGCACGCGGCACACTCACTCGTCGGCTCGGGGACCCCCCGGTCTCGAAACGCCGACAAATATGGTTTTGGTGTTTGATGTCAAAGGGGGAGAATTCTATGCATTAAAGCTTAGGTTTCTTTGAGTTCCTTTGATCTTAAGGAAGGATGTGTTAGTTTGTTGTTTTAGATAATTCTTATCATATGCTTCTTGTTGTAGTATATGGTGATGATGCGAAACTAGTGCTTCCGCTGATATAAATTAAGTAGCATCTATTGTGTTCATTCAGTAATATATATTCATGTGGATAATGGTGCATGTGGTTAATGGGTTAATGGTGCTTTAAGATTGCTTTAAATTGGTATCTTAGTTTAAATTGGTGCTTCTTGTTGTAGTATATGGTGATGATGCGAAACTAGTGCTTCCGTTGATATAAATTAAGTAGCATCTATTGTGTTCATTCAGTAATAGATATTCATGTGGATAATGGTGCATGTGGTTAATGGGTTAATGGTGCTTTAAGATTGCTTTAAATTGGTATCTTAGTTTAAATTGGTATCTTAATGGTGAATAGTGGTAGGTTGATATTCCTGTGATATATCCACTCAATTGAATGGTGTTTAACTCTGATTCTGTGCATTTGTGTGTTATACGCATCTTGGTTTGATCCTTGACACAATGCATCCCACAGGTGCTAAGGTGTAGCAATGCTTCGATTTAGCCTAAGTATGTGCATTTTGGCATTTAAGGCCAAAGCTAAGATTTTAATGTAAGCACATATTTAGGGGGAGCATTCTACAATCTTAGAGCTCAAAATTTGTGCTTTAAATTTCACTCTTATGTAAGCTTTAATTGTGTTGCCATCAATCACCAAAAAGGGGGAGATTGAAAGCTCTCTTGTGGGTTTTGGTGTTTGGATGACAACTCAATTAAAGGACTAACAAGTGTGCTAAGTGTTGAACAGGTGCTTAATGTAAAGCTAACAGGGTTCAACACAAGTGAACAAGTGTGATGGTCCAAGGACTAGATGATGGATAGATAATGGGCATCACAAGTAAGATGGACATTGCATAAAGTGAGACTCGGGTGCGTAGCTCGGAGACAACTGATCAAGCCAAGGATGGAGGCAAGAAGAGCTTCGAGGTACCAAGTGCACGGGAGAAGGTCAAAGAGGCTGAGGAACCCAAAGCCAAGGGTGAAGAAGAAGACTTGCAAAGTCAAGGGTGATCAAGTTGAGAAGAGCTATGGCACATCAAGGATCTCTACATAAGGACGTGACTTACAACCAATGGGGAAACATCTATAGTTAATATGGTGTAAGTCATAAGGCTCAAGATCAAGCTCTAAGAAGTGAACAGGGTCACTAGAAGAAGAACCAGTATCAATGCCAGAACTGGAAGCAGCCCAAAAGAGCTAAGTGCACCTTGATCCTTAGTTTGGGTTGTTCCTAGTTTGGAGATATTCTATGTGACCTTTTGCAGGATGTTGGAGCTCAGAAATGTCAATGTAGATCAAGTTAAGCTGACTTGATGATTTATGAGTCCAACATCAATCTTAAGCATGTCAAATGCTAGAGAGGTGAAAATCCAAGAGAAGGTATGTTTCTAGACTTAGTACATTGGCTTTTACTAACATATTTGTCTAAGTGTTAGAAACAGAGAGAAGAAGAAAAGAAAAGAAAATGACTCTGCTGGTGGAGCCATGACTATGCGCAGTCTGGGTGCACCGGACTGTCCGGTGGTACACCGGACAGTGTCCGGTGGAGCATCGGACAGTGTCCGGTGCGCCAGGCCGACGTCTGGTCAACAGGCTGCTCTCGGGTCTTGACGGCGGCGTACGGCTAAAAATCACCGGACTGTCTGGTGGTGCATCGGACTGTCCGGTGAGTCGTCTGCGGCGAAGTCGCCGCTCTCGGGAAAGCAGTTAACAACGATCGGCTAAAAATCACCGGACTGTCCGGTGAGCCAACGGTCGGCCGGGCCAACGGTCGGCGGCGCAATCCGCGCGTGACGCGTGGCTAAGCCAATGGTTAGATGGGGGCACCGGACTGTCCGGTGTGCACCGGACTGTGTCCGGTGCGCCAACGGCTCCAAGTCTGCAACGGTCGACTACGCCAATTTTGGAAGGAGATCCGCACCGGACAGTGAACAGTTGATGTCCGGTGGTGCACCGGACTGTCCGGTGCGCCACCCGACAGAAGGCAAGAATTGCCTTCCTGGATTGCTTCCAACGGCTCCTAGGCCCCTTGGGCCTATAAAAGGGACCTCTAGGCGTCTCAAACAAAGAGAGAAGTGCAGCCAACAAGTGTAGACATCACTCGGATCAATTCTCTCTCTCCCTCTCATGTATATCTCTCTAGTTTGTGTAGAGGCAAAGATATAAGCCTTGAGAGAGTGGAGAGGTGCTGCTAAGGGCTAGAGCAAGGTCTTGAGCATATAGTTACTCTGCCAGAGTGCTGCCAAGAAGATTGTAAGCAGCCACGGTTTCGTTGTAACCATCTCAACATAGTGGAAGGCTCTACCTGTCAGATTGACAGATTTGAGCAAACGGAGGAAGGAGTTGAAACAGACTCCAAGTCCAGGTGTGGCTAACTCCAACGAGGACTAGGCAAGCGTTTCAGGCTTGGCCGAACCTCGGGATAAATCCTTGCGTCTGTGTGCTCTGTTCTGTATTGTGTTCTGACTCTCTGTCTTACTCGCTTTTATATCTGCACTTCAACACTTATCTGTGGTACAAGCTATATTTGAAGTGCAAGACATTTTGAGACAGGATATTCTATTCCGCTGCAACCTACTCGAAGGGTCTTCTCATTCCACGGTGTTCTAGTCTTCGAGTAGAGTAAGAATTTAAGTTTTAAAGTAATAATTTTTATTCGCCTATTCACCCCCCTATAGGCGACATCCAGATCCTGTTCCCGGGCAAAGGGAACTTTCAACAACGCGCTCCAGAATCTCGAGGGTGTACTATCGTTGAGAAAGAACGAGGGACGCGAACAGTATAACATATATTTTATATATAAGTTATTGTAGTATTATATGTTTCCGTTGCAACACACGAACACTCGTCTAGTTATCCATAGTTTACTTAAAATATTGTTTTTATACTATTCTGTACAATAGACTGAACTGTTTGGACTTTAAATGTGGTTATTGGAGAGATAGTCTCTCGGCTTTACAATTTCGGTCTGCTATACACGACTCACTCAATTGGGCCCAACAGTCTAACACGGGATCCCAAATAAGCCCTAAAACCTAGCGAAGAAAACCCAGCCAAAGCCCTCCCCCCTGTTCCCCTCGTCTCGTCGCCGCCTACGAAAATGGCTGCGCTCGCGACACTCCTCCGCCACAGCCGCCGCAGCCATGCCCACGTCCTCCCCATCTCCCGTGCGCTTTCCACCACCACCCCGACCACCGGCGGCACCGATCCCGTTGCCATCACGTTGTCGGACGCCAAGAGACAACTCCTCCGCGAGCGCGATCCGGACCGCGTGGTCTCCATCCTCGACGCCATCGACACGGCGTCCATCTCCGCTGCTTCCACCCGGCACGCGCTCTCCCTCGCCGCGCGCCGCCTTTCTCGCTCCCGCCGCTTCGCTGACGCGGAGGCCCTCCTCTCCTCCCATCTCACCGCGTCCACCACCGAGGCCCACCTCGCCGCCGTCCTGTGCTCCTACGCCTCCGCCAACCTCCCCGAGAAGGCCATCGACGCGTTCCGCTCCGCTGCGCCGTCCCTTCCAACCCCCAACTCTCCGCTCCCCTTCAACGCCCTCCTCTCCACCTTCATACGATGTCGCCGCTACAGACGCGTCCCTGTCCTCTTCGCTGAGCTCTCCAAGGAGTTCTCCATCACCCCCAATGCCACATCCTATGGCATCCTTGTCAAGGCCTACTGCATGGCCCGCGATGATGCTAAGGCCAAGCAGGCCTTGGATCTAATGCGCGAGCAAGGTATCTCGCCGACCAACAGGATCTACACCACGTTGATCGATTCCATGTATAAGAGGAAGATGACCAATGAGGCTGAGTCTTTGTGGAAAGAGATGGTAGAGAGTGAATGTGAGCCCGATGTGGCAACTTATAATGTGAAGGCCATGTACTACGCGCTCCATGGAAAGCCAGAAGAGGTTATGGAGGTGATGACAGAGATGGAAGCGGCTGGTGTGAAGCCGGACACCACCACCTACAATTTCCTCATGACTAGCTATTGCAAGAGTGGCAAATTGGAGGATGCTAAGGTTCTTTACCACTCCCTAGCTGAGAAGGGGTGCTCGGCAGATGCTGCCACGTACAAGCACATGTTAGCAGAACTCTGTGCCTATGGAGACTTTGATGCTGGTTTGGGCATCTTCAAGGATAGCTTAAAGAGGCGTAAGGTGCCAGATTTTAGAACAATGAAAGGGTTGGTTGAGGGATTGGCAAAGGGAGGCAGGGTGGATGACGCCAAAGAGGTTGTTGCAGAGGTAAAAAAGATGTTCCCAGAGAATTTGCTGTCTGGTTGGAAGAAGGTTGAGAAAGAGCTTGGGTTGGACTCAGACAGTGGAGAAACTCCTCTGCTGGAAGTTACATCTGGAGAAACTGTTGCTGAGGTTAGGCCCGATGCTGCAGAGGTAGAGGCACTTGAGCTCGAAGGATCTGCCGCTGAGGAAGTTACTGTATCAGAAGAATCCAGTGATGATGAAGCTTATGTGCCTGAAGCATCATCTAGTGAAGAAGTGCCACAAGGTCGTGCCTAAGTGGTATTGCCATGTTATTCAAGTTTCATGGGTGGTGTTTGCATTGATCACATTCTCTACACAAAAGAATTGTTAATGCTGCCTTCTAATGGTAAACATTAGATTTTCAATACATGCTCCTGAGCTGCTAACATGGCCAACTCCTGGGATAAAAGCATACCTGGTATGCCTGCTGTTACTATGCTAAGAGGCTATTGTTTTGGTGATACGTACCTTGCCATTTTATATGATAAAACACATTGTGCTTTGCAGTTCTCTTACCGCTCTGGTTTGTATTACTGTTTAATTTGCACTGCTAAAGACAGCCAAGTAGCAGTTTGATGTTATGAATGGCTGAATCATTTGACCACAATATTTGACAAACTTGCATCACTGCATAAGATTTGGCACCGGAGGTTTCGTATCATTAAGCAGCAAAAAGAAAAGAATAGCTCATTTGCCAGTTTGAGTGTATAGTCTTCTGTGTATGACATGGTTTAACTTAGATCGCACGATATAAGAACAAACAGGTGGGGATAACAGATAGTATGTTCCATCGGCAAACATTATCACTGTGGGTCTGACAGGTTAGGTTTCCCTTGAAGGCAAAAATTAATTCACCCACTTTAATAGGAAGTTATTTTGATAGATTTAAATCGAACCATATAATTTTAACTAATTTAGAGCAACTCCAACAGTCTAGCTAAATCAATTAGTATCGGTAAAAAATGGAAAAACGACGCTCAAAACTTGATCTAACATACTCTCTTCGTCGCTTTTCTATCCCACTAGGCATCCTATTAAGATGGCTAGTCATCTTTGGCGAGCATGCCGGGCTCACCATCTCCCTTGCCGCTGCTGTGAGCTTGCCTGCCTATACAATGAACACGGATTGCTGGTACAATAGTTCAAAAAGCTAAAGTTTTAATAGTTCAAAAAGCTAAAGTTTTGGTGCTGTTTAGTTAAGAAATGTAACGCAAATGGTAATGGTAATGATTTACACTCGATTACTGGCGGTAACAAGTTTGAATAGGCTGGTATCAATTTTTACTGTGGTATCTGATTACAGTTGGACTAAAACAAACATGATTTAACGTTATCACTTACCCATTACGTTACAAATATGTGATCCAAACGACACCAAAATGGGTCATGACGCCACGCACCTTGCTGGGTCTATCTCACGATACCTCTTTCCAAGCTGCTTGAAGTTCTTCTTGGCAATCACAGTCAACAGCAGCAACGTCAAATCGACAAGTGATTAATGAGGTTGTGATCATGGATATGCAGTACATAGTTTGTGTGCAGTACCTTGTCTCGTCGACCGGTGATGTGGACGGTCGGATCGTTACCTCGACGCGACAACCGATTGTCAGGTGATTTGAATGTGAACCCACAAGATTTATAGAGAGTTCGTTGGTTTATCTTAATGTTTAAGAAGTTGTCTATTTTTTAAGTTCTCATAAACCTCTAAATTTAACTAGAATTATACATAGGCTCTTGGAGTTGCTCTTAGAGAGAACTAAATCAACATTTATAATACCAAATAGACATGTTTTCAAATTATTATATAATGAATTTAATGAATAATTGATATTGATGTTATATATATTTCTATGAACTTCTATCAAAATTAGAGTGGTTTGATTAACAACGATCTAGAATGACATCCTAAGAGCAGCTCCCACAGACGGGTTAAAAATCATTCGCTCGGCAAAAAAAAACATAAAACCCGTGGAAACCGAATTCAACAGCTCTTCTCAACCTCTCTTTCGTCATCTCGCTTGGCATCGCTCTCCGTCGCTAGCCAATATTGCCGAGCTGTTGTGTCTCGCCAAATTGCCATATCCCGCCCCCGCGCTCTCCCAGCCATTCCGTTCCCGCGCCCTCTCGCACGATCTCCCGCCCTCCCGCCCTCCCTGTACCGCCCCCGCGCTCTCCCAGCCATCCCGTTCCCGCGCCCTCCCGCCCGATCTCTCGCCCTCCCTGTACCGCCCCCGCGCTTTCCCGCCCATGCGCGTTGCAGCCATCCGCGACCTGTACCGCTCCCGCGCTTTCCCGCCCATGCGCGCTGCACCCGTCCGCGATAGTGCAGGTCGCGCCGTCGCAATCTTCAATTGACCAGTCGATGCCATGTTCTGGCCACCGCGACCTTGTGCAATGGAGACATCACAAACTGGGATGTGCACCGGATCTGTAGAGAGCGTTCATGTTTCCCAGTTTCTTCAACAAAGGCTGGAACAAGAGACAAGTCACCTAGAGGGAGAATTTGATGAATCCACTGTCGCATCGTTGCATCATCGACTGATTTAGCTACTCTCTAAATAGAATTTACAAAAATGGAGTAGACTAGTCCAAGAGGCTCTATAAATTTAGAACTCTATATAACGAGTGAAGCAGGCTATCTAAAAATAGAGAGAGAGAGTGAAGGTATAGAGATGGAGAGCTACTAAATTTGGAAAGCTATTTACAGAGTCTGCTAGAGACGTTTTTCTTCTAATAATAACCAAATTTACTTTTACAAAATGACCGAACTAGTCTTTTGGAGTTGCTCTTATAGGTGCTACTCTTATATGCTATATGGACTAAAAGTACGTGTTTCCACTCACACTCGGCGGAGGTTTTACTGTTATGGCAAGCCAACTATAGTGTAAATCTATACACATGTGTAAGCATGTAAGTCATTCAAAAACATGTTTATGTGATTTGAAAAAGAAAAATTAAAATAATACACATTACCAACGTCTAGGTAAAGCATATCTCCATGTTTTAGTAAAACTTCTATAGAGATCCATCAAGTGATTCAAGTCTGATATCTGGGCCTATAGGCCTGTTTAGTTCAGCTTTTTCCTGACCAACTTTTCTGAGAATCTAGTTGTGGAGAGAATCTGAGTATCGTTAGTAATACATATTGAGAAAGATGAATGTGTCCATACAGTTCAGGATCTAGAAAGTAATGGATTTCTACTATTGCAACGGCTCGACCGATTATGTGTTTATGATGATTTTAGATGATTTTTACCACATCGTTTTTCATAAAATCTAGCTAAAAAACTGAGCACTTGGCAGTCTGCAACAATTTTTGGTGGACAAAAGCTAAAAAATTGAAACAAACAGGGCCTATATCGCCTAGGCTTCAAAAACCTACAAGCCAGAGGCTCTACGCAGAAGTCCTAACTCTCTCAAGACGCCATGATGCACAATACGCCATAGGGCAAGACAACCTTGAACAACATGGTCCCAGCACCACGTGTGCCCTAACAATCGTAACAAGTCTTTGTTCTTTGCATTTATTGTGAAGGGGCAATGTTGGGGTTAAAAAGTGTGCTCCCTAACAATCACGACAAGTCTTTTGTTCTTTGCATTTATTGTGAAGGGGCAATGTTGGGGTGTCACGATAGCCATGGCAAAAGTTGTAGGGTACCCATGAATACCATGCAATGCATGTGGCTACGAGTACCCACTACGTCGTATGCGACAGTATGAGTGTTGCGGTTGATACTAATCAACTCGGTCCTGTGATCGGGTTGATCCTATCCTAACGTGCCATGATCCATGGCGTAACAACCCTTTTAGTTACGATCCTCTTCACATCGTGGAAATAAAAAGGGAAGAGGAGCCAACACATGAATCAATGTTCGTTGTTGCCACCTCTTCTCGACACACCCATAAATGTTTTATTCTATTCGTGGTTAGTGAAGGGAAGGTTGTCGTCGCTCCTCACTGTTTTTGTGTGAATAAGCGACACACTAATGATGATGTCCTCCAACACCGAAGGTATACTATTGTTGCTTACACATCTAGTGGCTATAATTAAGAGCAATGCCCCTAGTTAATCTTGTAGTAGCATCGGAGCCGAGGTTTATGCCCCTTTTCGAAACTCTAGATGCTAAGAACCTTTGGTTAGGGTTGGATCCAAGCAAATCCCCAACTAGTCTTGGGTGTACCCATTAGATAGCAAGTAGAAGGGGGAGATCAAATCGAACCTATGTCGAACCCAAGCCCTAGCCTTAATCACCTAAGCACTCACATAGAGGAAGGAAATTAAGGAAAAAAGAACTTATATGGTCGAGGATGTGACAGAACCTCCAAGTCATTAGGCCCACCTACAGTTGTCCTTGTCCGTCGGACCTCGGACAACCCTGCAGGTGCGCCTGATCACCTGACAAGTTCGGTATCTGAATTCTTTACCTTGCCCAAAAGCGTTTTACCCGTCACGCAGATATTACAACACATCGGAGGTACGAGTATGCGGAAGCAGTTACAACAACTTTATTTTATATTAAAGTAGAGAAAGAGTAGTATTATTACAGACCAGTAAAATATAAGAGTGTTGGAGTAATATTATTACATAACTTGGGAGGCAAAAACTCCTCCCGCTTAACAGTAAAAAGTTTTTAAAGGAGGACACTTCCTCCCGAGGCTTCAGTCTTGGTTTTCTTCCTTAGGCACCACCTTGGAACAAAAGCAACAAAAATTTGCTGCTTCCTCACCTACAACAACATGGGTTCGAAAACCCTGAGTACGGAGTGTACTTTCACAAGTCTTACCCATCAAAATAAAAGACTCTCAAGGATATGCTGGCTTTTTGGGAGACAAGGTAAGGCTTAATCAATAATCAAGACTCTATTTGCAGAAATGCTTACTAATAGTAGATCCTTAAAAATCCAGTTTTACTAGTCAGGTTAAGTAAAGTTACCTGCATCTAGAGTTCTTTCTATCCTAGTTCAAGCACTTGGCCTATACTAGCCAATTTCTTATCAACCCTTCTTATTCACTGGAATGCTACGTGTAAGTCAGTGACCAAGTCTTCATGTCCGAGAAGTAACGATGATCCGAATCGATTAATACTCAGCTGAGGATCTCCAATCACATGACATATGTAGCACTTAACCCTTGCATATGTCAACTCGCCACCGGGGTTCTTAAGACCAGATCAGGTTCATGCCAACCGAGAGCACAGATACACCACCGTCCAGCCTCTTGCCACGGAGGGTACACGCTACTCTCGCCATCTCTCCACTCCCATTGCGTGTTGTCTTATTCTAGTATTAGTCTGCCCGAGGCAAAGCTTACCCATGATGAGACATGTAACTAGTTAAAGGGTCCTCAGTCAGCAGACCTACATCGAGACGGTCCTTAATCGACTCAGACGGAGACACTACACCGAGACTCCCTTCTCGTGCAAGTCAACCGCCCGGTCTCAGCTTTATCAATTTCAACCCAAAGTTTGGTACCTGGCAGAGGTACATCTTTTCCGATGTTGAACCTATCACGACCATGATGGATCCACCATCAAGTTTTATTTTGAAAACATCCCACCCACTTGAAGCATCATCTTTTGTCAAAACAAAACATTTTGTTTTTCTAGAGCAAAGCTAAGCTTAAGAAAAACCTTTTTATAAAACAGGTGATCAAGGAAAGATAATCAAATTCTCAAGGAAGGAAATGTGGCAACTTGTTTAGCACATAACTCCTATCACCTAATGCATCAAGCAAGTGAGAAAGATTTTAAAATAGCAAGGAGGTGGCAAATGCACCGGGGCTTGCCTTGTGTTATAGGTGAGTCGGGCTCTGCTCCACAGATGTCAAAATAAAAGCAGTTCCCGGCCTGTGGTTCTTCAGGTGGTGGTGTAGCTCTTGCTTCTTCAACTTCTACTTCTTCTTCGTTTTCTATATATCACATATATATAATCATGAATGCCCATGAAATGCTTATGAGGATGCAAAGATAATAAAGATATATTATATAAGGTCTTGAATACAATTTTCCTTCACGGATCTCCATGAAACTAGGGTCTTTGGAGTCAGAACTGAAGTTTTTAGGGCAGGCATCACTAGAAGACTAGGGTTTTGAGGTTTAGGCATCAAACATTGTCCAAATCATGCCAAACTTTACCCCAAGGCTTCTAAATAATATTTAAAGCTTATCTAAAAAGTTTAGTAATTTTTGGAGTTATTAATCATTTTCTAAAATTCAAGGGGTATAGGTTTTAGTCCTTTTAAATGCTATATAATTCCTTGTTTGAACCAAAAATCTTAAAACTACTTTTATTAAATATTATAGAAATTTAGGAGTATAACAAAATTGGTCTCATATTTTTAAAATTTTCTTGGAATTTTCTATGGATTTTCTAAGCTTGGCAGAAAAGAAAAAAAAAGAAAACTGTGAACAGTTCTGGGTTGAAACTGGCCCAATCCGGCCCACAACCAGACGAACGCGCCCGCGCCCGCGTTGCCAGATTTACACAGAGGCCCGTGATGGTTTGGATAACTGGTTAAGAGCCCTGCATCCTATTTCATTGTGTCACTGACAGTCGCAATTAGGCCCCTGCGTTCTTATTTCTTTACAACGCCAGGTCCACGACGGTGGACGACGGAGCAAGATCTCCGGCGAGCTCATACCAGCCGGATAACTTAACTACCGGTGCTCTGGTGCGGTTGACACCAAATTTGACCCCTCCTAACCATTTCCCCTCCATCAATTGTAGAGTTCGAGCTCTTAATCATACTGCCCACGGTGATAGCGCGAGGAATGGACCGACCGAGATGTTCCCGATGATCCAATGGATTCTAGCTCAATTGGATGGGTCAAAGAGTATCAAGAGCACCTAAGGATACTGAAACGAGGAACTAGAGGACATGAACGGACCTGAAACACGTTGGCCACGACGAGGTTACTTCACGCGATGTTCTAGACCGATTTGGGGGAAATCCCAAATTGGGGCTCTCTGGTGGGTAATCGGAGGCACGGGTGGGTGCGTTGAGTGCTTGGCTACATGGTGGAGCCGAATGTGTGCTCAATTTATAGGATTTGGGGGCGGTGGCTTGTGATTTGGAGTTGGCGCGGTGGCGGCCGGAGAGGGAAGAGGTTACTGGCGCTAGCAATTCGTGGCGTTCACCGTGGCAAGCTCACCGGCGATGAACGGGTGGGTTACGGTGACTCACTGCGACGCGGTTAAAGGGTCAGGGCGTGTCATGATTACGGCAGCCGGCGTATGCCTCGACGACGGCCGCTGCGCCACGTCGCCGGTGCAAGTGGGCACGACATAGGGCGGAATAGTGGCTTCGAGCTCATCCGCGGTGAAGATCTTTTCACCACGAGGCGTTATTCGGGCACCGGTGAGCACGAATCACCTCGCCGGCATGAATCCAGTCGCAGGGGTCGCCGGCGGCAAGGTGCACTGCACCTACGATCTCGTTCAGTCCACTGTACCATCAGAGTTCCTATCAGGATGCCTGACAGAGCTGTTTGCAGAGCCCAGATCTCAAATTTCTATGTGACAACTTGCTAATCCATTTTAGCAAGGTTGTTCTCCTACAATCTGGCTTTAATTTCACTATAGTCACCATACTTCAATTCTCATTAGATCATGCTCAAAATAGCTCTCAAACCTGGTCCTAGTTTACTGTCAGTCCAGTTTCAGGGTTGTGCTCGACTGACAGACCATCTTCAGGTCTGTTTTTCTCCCATTTCCATGTAGCACTAAGGCTTACTTACTTAATAAAATTTGTTCTCCTTATATAGATCTACAAATTTGATGTGTTGACCTAGGGCAAAATCCTTATGAATTTGAAGGTACAGGGCTTCAAAGTTGACCCCATTCACTAAAATTCAGACTTAACTCAATAGGGTTTAAGTGGTGCTTTTTGCAAATAAGTCCAAACCCCACATTTTCACTTGTAAATCCTTGAATATGAGAAGCACATAATTTGTGGTGTTATATTATCTTTGTTTTTGCACTTTAGTCCAAAAGTGTACAAAATTTACACTTAGCCCCCTAGGGTTTTAATTCAGGTTTTTTCCAGGGGTCTTTTTAGGGTTTTTAGCACTTTAGGGTTTTGGTATCACTAAAGTCCTTCAAATATGATATTTTAAGATCATTTCTCATATCTTTTGAAGTTTTCTCATACTTGGGCTTCCCTTGACACCCTAAGCTCAGTTTAGGGTTAAGTACCCTACCCTAGGGTTTCACCCATGACTAGTCACATCAATAGAACTCATTTGAAATTTTTGCCTAGTGAATGCATTCTAAGTGTAACAATCACATGATATGCTAATGCTCATGATGTTATGCTCAAGTTTTAGTGACAGTAACATCAGGGGTGTTACAGAGGATTGGGGTAGAAGGAAGTGTAGCCATCAGCCCACAATGCGAGCTCTATGGAGGCCACCTTAGGGCACCACCACAAGGGCACTCGACGACGACGCACTCACCCCAAAGGGAACACATGCCAGTTATGGATCTCACAACGATGCCATGGATCTCCTGCTCGCGCTATCTCACAGGAGAAAGGGGAGGAGGCAAAGGAGGACGTGCTCGAAGCTAGAGAGGGGGATGGAGGAGAGGAGAGCGTCGAGGGGAGGATAGAGCAAATGGATTAGGTTTTCCACCCTTGATCGAAGTTTTTAGCTTTTATACCTCCATGAGTCCAACAACACTCATATGTGGCCATCTAGTGAAGATCAGAAGGCACAAATGCCAAGACGAGGGGATTTGTGACCCAAGCCCATGTTAGGGCCTTACGTGCACGGGAAAGCAGCTGGGCCAACTGGTCGGCTTCTATGGAACGATTTGGACCAATTTTATTCTAAGGACAATAGATCATATTGCCATTAGTCCGATTTATTTTATTTTCTATATTTCTCAAGAGATATGATTATGCAGTTCTTGTATAATTTTGTGCACTGTTTTGGTTTGATGTTTGCTGAGAGAAGTTAAGTTGAAGTTCACTAAGTTCTAAAATTAAGTTTAAGAAATTCTAGTTTAGTTTGTCCTTGTGTATATATGTTTATTCTCTCTTAAATAGAAATCAATTTGAAACTTTAATTAGGGAATATTGTTAATAATGACACTATTTTAAAGTTTATTTATTTCTAATTCTATCAAAATGTGTTTTAGAATCGAAGTATTTTTTTTGGTATTGAGCATGTTTAATTTAAACCAACATTGAATTTTACATGTATACCAATTTAAAGTTTATTATTTTATGAAGTATCATCATTGAGATCACTAATGGCCTAAGGTTCATTTATGAACTTAGAGCCATTAAATGACTCAAATTATCACTCTAGGCAGGAGAAGATAGTCATGGCACTAGCTAGCTCTGGCTATGCCATTGATAATCCTAGGCATATTAGCTCCATGTTGACAATAGAAGCAACACTTGAGGCAACAAATAATGCCGCTCTCACGATAGTGTATGTTCTCGAACACGTAAAGTGGGAGAGACAAAATAAGAAATGTTTAATGGTCATTAAGACTTCGATCATTTAGTAAATTAGTGTCTATTGTCAAGATTCAACAATAATTTATTGGTTCCTCAGAGGCATATGCTAGAACCATGATGAAGAAAATTGTTAGTAAAAAGTATGATGGTTTTGAAGTAAGAGAGCCCACTTAAGATGGCTAATTGTGCCAATAAACTTAAGAGCTTTGACATGGAGTTAAATAAAGACTTTGTTGTTCACTTGATACAAGTGTCTCTACCTAAAGAGTTTGATACACTTGTTATGAACTACAACATGAGTATAGAAAAGTATACTATAGAAAAGCTCATTGCCATGTGTGTACAAGAAAAGGATATGCTTAAAGCCATGAGGAGTGACAATGAAAATTAGACCAAACAATCATCCTATGATAAAAGATGAAGGCTTTCAAGCCTTAATTTAAGAATCAGGGCAAGAAGATCATGTCTCATCAAGAAGGCTCAAACTCAAATGAGGAGAAATCTTTTCTAAAGCCACATAATAAGGAAGCTAGTTCCACTAGAGAAAAGCCATTCTATATAGCTCATCGAGGAGAGGTGGATGATAACACCTGTAGATCCTAACACTAGAAAGGGCATCACATGAAAGACTGTGTACAGTTCATCAACTGGCTAAACAAGAATAGTAAGGACAAAGTTACATTCATAGATGAGCCTCTATATTAAGATCTGCTAATTGATAATTGGTGGATTGATTATGATGATATTGTTCATGTCACTAATTCTTTACAGAGATTCATATGAAGAGGATTGTTCCAAGAGGAGAAAGAAGCACTTCACAAAGCACCTACACTAATAATCTTGTGTACCACTAAGCTCTATGAAGGTGCAAAACACTAGAATAGAGCACCAGCTCCTTTGGTATGGTTCTTACCTTATATACACTTTAAATGATAAGTTAGTGTTGTATATATAGGCTGAAAGGATCACGATGTCTAAGAGTGGGGGTGAATTAGCTTTTCTAAAATTCTAACAAAAGATTAAACCCTAAGCATGAGCCCAACCTCACCCAAACTACTAGCAACAAGTAAAAGCTATGAAATAGAGAACAACCCTAAGTCATTATTGTAAATACTAACTAAGCAGATACACAAAGTAAAATGCGCAAAGTAAATGCAGAAAGTAAAGCATGGACAAGAAGACTCCTTCAATTTTTCCCGAGGTATTGAAGAGTCGGCACTCTCCACTAGTCCTCGTTGGAGCACCCACGCAAGGGTATCACTCCCCCTTGGTCCTCACAAGAACCAAGTGCTCACTGTGAGATGATCCTTTGCCTCTCTGGCGTGGTGGATCCCTCACGACCGCGTACAATCGTCGAGTCGGGTCACCAACAAATCCTCCGAGGTGATCACCGAACTCCAATCGCCATCGAGCCATCTAGGTGATGCCGATCACCAAGAGTAATAAGCCATAGACTTTCACTTGACCAAGAGAAGTCTAATGCATGTGGTATGTGCTCTAGGTGGTTCTCATGTGCACTAATGAGGTCCTAACACGAGACTATGATTCTGCTAATCACCTCACTATGCTTTGTGGACTTGCAATGCTCTAGCAATGAATACGAGGTGGTTGGGGCAACAAGACTCTCATACTGGCTGGTGGAGGGGGTATAAATACACCCACCAACCAAAATTAGCCGTTACTGTAGGATGTTGTGAATGGGCGCACCGGACAGTCCGGTGCGCCAACGGTGCGCTTCCAATGACTAGTTCTGACAACTAGTCGTTGCTCTGATGTCGCACCGGACAGTGCTTATTCGGTGCGCACCGGAGAGTCTGGTGCAGGGCTAAAATTCGGGTCTCCGAACAGTGCGCTCTCGGGTTTTGAGGGTTGCTCGAGGTTGCTCTTGGGCGCTCTCGGGCCCGCTGCCAGGGGGAGCACCGGACAGTCCGGTGCCCCTAGGTCAACAATCTCATTTCCTTTTCTTAGGTTTTTCTAAACCGTTTTCAATTCTAACTTGTGAGTGAGTTTTAAAGTGACACCTAGCACTAGTTGAGTGTGAACATGCACCGACACTACACTATATTTTTCTTGGTCAAACTACTCATCTACAACCCCTCTTTATAGTAAGACTAAAACAAAAATAGAAGTCCTAACTCTATACCAAGTGTCCACAACTCCTTCGACACTTAGGATATGAAGTCCTTCATCTTTTGATCCGCCTTTTTCAGTCATCGCTTCAAGTTCTCATATGAGTGATTGTTTTCACCATTGTAACACAACTCCCTGCAATGTGACCTAACTTACCATTTGCTCTGCTAAACACACGTTAATCACATGTAATGTTATGTTGTCATTAATCACTAAAACCAACCAAGGCCTAGATGCTTTCATAGGCCCTAGGTTCCAAAATAGCTATTGCTAAAAGTTACTGTATTCTGCATATGCACCAGATATATCCGTTGATAGCACCGGATTTGACATCGAACTTCTAACAATTTGACCATTGAAAAATGACTGTTACAATGATTTTTTGGGAGCACTGGATAGGAACACCAGGCATGTCTGGTTCAATAGGGGCCAATGTAATGTTCTGTGTACACCAGATGTCACACTGGACATGTGCGATGTAGTTTTTAACATGATTTATTTTTATATTTTGGGCATAACTTTTAGATTTGAACTCCAATTTTGATTATTTTGTAGATTTCAGTGATGGGGAATGAAGAACTATATATCTTAGATTGGAAGCCATATCAATTTGATCAAATCCAAAATCATGAGATACTTTCCATTGAACCACCTATTTGTCTTAACTTTGGTGAGTTCACTTTCATTTGTGTTTTTGTATTCAAGACTTGCAATTTTTGGTGTCTTATACTTTTGGCATGTCTTGCAGGTATTTAATATGGCTTCTAATATTTTATTTGAGGTGTTTGAAAGGGAAATAGGGTTAACCTTTTCCTACAATTAATTTTGGTGGTTGAATGCCCAACACAAATATATGGACTAACTAGTTTGCTCTAGTATACATGTTCTACAGGTGCATAAGGTTCAACACAAACCAATAAATATTTAAGTTAGGGACCCAATTTAAAAGGAGCAAAAAGGACTTGAATGTGCTGTGTTCTGGCGCACCGGACTGTCCAGTATGCCACCGGACAGTGTCCGGTGCACCAAGACCGTACATGGTCCAACCAGCCACTCTCGGGAAAACGTAGGCACGCTCTATTATAATTCACCGGACTGTCCGGTGTGCCACCGGATTGTCTGGTGTGCCAGCATGCAACGGCTATCCAGCCCGCAACGGTCGACTCTGACGGATGAACACTGCAGCACAGTACCACGATAGAAGTCAGAGCAGCGAGTCAGAGGGGCACCTGACTGTCCGGTGCCGCAAGAGGACAAAGCCCCCAACGGTCGACCAGGCTCTAGACCCTAACAGTTGGGTGATGTGGCGGGGCATCGGACAACCTACAGTGCCTGTCCGGTGGCGCACCGGACTGTTCGGTGCGCCCATCGACAGCAACCTCCCCAACGGCTACTTTGGTGGTTGAGGGCTATAAATACCCCCAACCACCACAACTCTAAGCATCCAAGTTTTCTGAACATCACATTCAATACAAGAGCTCTAGCATTCACTCCTAGACACAATTCAAAAGATCAAAGCCTCTCCAAGTCCCAAATTCATCTTAAACACTTAGTGACTTGTGAGAGAGAGATTTTGTGGTCTTTTGAGCTCTTGCTTCTTGGATTGCCTTTCTTCTTTCTCATTCTTGTTCTCAAGTGACTTGTAATCAAATCAAGAGACACCTAAGAGTGTGGTGGTCCTTGCGGGGTCTTAGTGACCCGATTGATTAAGGGAAAGGCTCACTCGGTCTAAGTGACCGTTTGAGAGAGGGAAATGGTTGGAATAGACCCGGTCTTTATGACCTTCTCAATGGGGACTAGGTTCTTTGGAACCAAACCTCAATAAAACAAATCATCATGTTCACTCGCATTATTTCTTGGTTGATTTGTTTTCCCTCTCTTTGCGACTTGAATTTAACTCTAACGCTAACCCCTGACCTTAGTGCGTGTTTAAAGTTATAAATTTCTGGTTTCGCCTATTCAACCCCCTCTAGGCAACTTTTAATTGGTATCAGAGCCCGATGCTTCATTAGAGTCTAACAACTCGAAGTGATGTCAGGAGATCACGCCAAGAGGAGATCGTGACCGACGAAAAGGCCACAAGCTCGGGGAGGACCCTTTCGAGAGATTCCGGCAACAAGAACAAGGAGGAATCCTCTTCCTCCACCATGTCGCTTCGGAGAGGTGACTAGAAGAAGATGAAGAAGGTCGTCTACTATGAGACCGACTCTTCGTCACCCTCCACTTCAAGCTCCGAGTCGTCCGTCGCTTCTAAGCGCCATGAGTGCAAGAAGTATAGTAAGATGCCCCTACGCTATCCCCGTATTTCTAAGCACGCTTCATTACTTTCCGTTCCCCTAGGCAAACCACCATATTTTGATGGTGAGGATTATTGTATGTGGAGTGATAAAATGAGACATCATCTAACCTCACTCCACGAAAGCATATGGGACATAGTTGAATTTGGAGTGCAGATACCGCAGGTGGGGGACAAGGACTACGACGCGGATGAAGCCGCCCAAATTAGGCACTTTAACTCCTAAGCCACGTCTATACTCCTCTCCTCCTTGTGTCGAGAGGAGTATAACAAGGTTCAAGGATTAAAGAGCACCAAAGAAATTTGGGACGTACTCAAAACGACGCACGAAGGGGACGAGGTGACCAAAATCACAAAGCGCGAGACGATCGAGGGGGAGCTCGGTCTATTCGTCCTCAACAAAGGAGAAGAGACACAAGTAATGTACAACCGGCTAAATACAATGGTGAACCAAGTGCGCAACCTCGGAAGCACCAAGTGGGATGACCATGAAATGGTCAAGGTTATTCTTAGATCACTTGTTTTTCGTAATCTCACTCAAGTGCAACTAATCCGTGGAGATCCTAGATACAAATTAATGTCTCCCGAGGAAGTGATAGGCAAGTTTGTGAGCTTTGAACTTATGGTCAAAGACTCCAAACACATCGTCAACTTGGAGCAAGGCGCCACCTCCACACCCGAGGTGCAACCCGTCGCATTCAAAGCGACGGAAGAAGAGAAGAGGGAGTCTACACCAAGTAGGCTTCCAATCAACGCCTCCAAGATCGACAATGAGGAGATGACACTCATCATCAAGAGCTTCCACCAAATCCTCAAGCAATGGACGGGGAAAAACAACAAACCTGAAAGTCGCCTAGAGGGGGGGGGTGAATAGGGCGAATATGAAATTTACAAACTTTAAGCACAACTATAAGTCGGGGTTAGCGTTAGAAATATAAACGAGTCCGAAAGAGAGGGTGAAAACAAATCACAAACAAATAAGGCAGATGACACAGTGATTTGTTTTACCGAGGTTCGGTTCTTGCAAACCTACTCCCCGTTGAGGTGGTCACAAAGACCGGGTCTCTTTCAACCCTTTCCCTCTCTCAAACGGTCACCTAGACCGAGTGAGCCTTTCTCTTCAATCAAATGGGACACTAAGTCCGCTACAAGGACCACCACAACTTGGTGTCTCTTGTTTTGATTACAAGTGAATTGAGCACAAGAATTAGAGGAAGAAGAAAAGCAATCCAAGCGCAAGAGCTCAAATGAACACAAATGTCTCTCTCTCTAGTCACTAATTTGGTTGGAGTGATTCCAAACTTGGGAGAGGATTTGATCTCTTTGTTTGTGTCTTGCATTGAATGCTATAGCTCTTGTATGAGGTTTGAAGGCTAAAAACTTGGATGCAATGAATGGTGGGTGGTTGGGGGTATTTATAGCCCCAACCACCAAAGGAGCCGTTGGTGGAGGCTGCTGTCGCATGGCACACTAGACAGTCCGGTGCGCCACCGGACACTGTCCGGTGCGCCAGCCACATCACCCGGCCGTTGGGTTCTGACCGTTGGAGCTTCTGACAGCTGGGCCACCGGACAGTCCGGTGGTGCACCGGATAGTCACTGTTCACTGTCCGGTGCGCCTTCTGGCTCTGCTCTAACTTCTGCGCGCACTGTAGCGCATTAACTGCTCGTTGCAGACGACCGTTGGCGCTGTGTAGCCGTTACTCCGCTGGCGCACCGGACAGTACGGTGCTACACCGGACAGTTCGGTGAATTATAGCGGAGCGGCTCCCAGAATTCCCGAAGGTGGCAAGTTCAGACTGGAATTTCCTGGTGCACCGGACACTGTCCGGTGGCACACCGGACAGTCCGGTGCTCCAGACCAGGGCACACTTCGGTTGTCTTTTGCTCTCTTTGTTTGAACCCTTTCTTGGTCTTTTCATTGGTTTGTTGTGAACCTTTGGCACCTGTAAAACTTATATTCTACAGCAAACTAGTTAGTCCAATTTACTTGTGTTGGGAAATTCAACCACCAAAATCAATTAGGAAAAGGTGTAACCCTATTTCCCTTTCAATCTCCACCTTTTTGGTGATTGATGCCAACACAAACCAAAGCAAATATAAAAGTGCAAGATTTGAACTAGTTTGCATAATGTAAGTGCAAAGGTTGCTTGGAATGAAACCAATAATTATTTCTTCTAGATATGCATGGATGGCTTTCTTCTAATTTAAAATTTTGGACCATGCTTGCACCACTTGTTTTGTTTTGTAATGTTTTGGAAATTCTTTTTCAAAAATCTTTTGCAAATAGTCAAAGGTATATGAATAAGATTTTGAGAAGCATTTTCAAGATTTGAAATTTTCTCCCCCTGTTTCAAATGCTTTTCCTTTGACTAAACAAAACTCCCCCTTAATGAAATTCTCCTCTTAGTGTTCAATAGGGTTTTAGATATTAATTTTGAAGAGGGTATACCAATTTGAAATTATATCACAAATAAGATACCAAATGAAAAAAATCTTTTCTTAACCAAATTCAAATAAGATACCAAATGAAAAAAATCTTTTCTTAACCAAATTTGAAGACTACATTTTTGAAATTGGTGGTGGTGCGGTCCTTTTGCTTTGGGCTAATACTTTCTCCCCCTTTGGCATGAATCGCCAAAAACAGATAGTTGAGTGAAATATAAGCCCTTTACTTTCTCTCCCTTTGGTAAATAATATGTGAGTGAAGATTATACCAATTTGGAGAGCGTTGCAGAGCGATGGCGAAGGATGAATAATTCGATGGAGTGGAGTGGAAGCCTTTGTCTTCGCCGAAGACTCCAATTCCCGTTCAATCTATGACTTGGCATGAAATGCACTTGAAACCACATTAGTCATAGCACATGAAAGAGATACGATCAAAGGTATATAAATGAGCTATGTGTGCAAAACATCAATCAAAATTCCTAGAATCAAGAATATTTAGCTCATGCCTAAGTTTGGTAAAAGTTTGCTCATCTAATGGCTTGGTAAAGATCGGCTAATTGTTCTTTGGTGTTAATATAAGCAATCTCGATATCCCCCTTTTGTTGGTGATCCCTCAGAAAATGATACCGAATGGCTATGTGTTTAGTGCGGCTATGCTCAACGGGATTATCCGCCATGCGGATTGCACTCTCATTATCACATAGAAGAGGAACTTTGGTTAATTTGTAACCATAGTCCCTAAGGGTTTGCCTGATCCAAAGCAATTGCGCGCAACAATGGCATGCAGCAATATACTCGGCTTCGGCAGTAGAAAGAGCGACAGAATTTTGCTTCTTTGAAGCCCAAGACACCAGAGATCTTCCCAAGAACTGGCAAGTCCCTGATGTGCTCTTTCTATTAATTTTACACCCTGCCCAATCAGCATCGGAATAACCAATTAAATCAAACGTGGATCCCCTGGGGTACCAAAGGCCAAACTTAGGAGTATAAACTAAATATCTCAAGATTCGTTTCACGGCCCTAAGGTGAACTTCCTTAGGATCGGCTTGGAATCTTGCACATATGCATACGGAAAGCATAATATCCGGTCGTGAAGCACATAAATAGAGTAAAGAGCCTATCATTGACCGGTATACCTTTTGATCTACGGATTTACCTCCCGTGTCGAGGTCGAGATGCCCATTAGTTCCCATGGGTGTCTTGATGGGCTTAGCATCCTTCATCCCAAACTTTGCAAGAATGTCTTGAATGTACTTCGTTTGGCTAATGAAGGTGCCCTCTTGGAGTTGCTTGACTTGGAATCCTAGAAAATACTTCAACTCCCCCATCATAGACATCTTGAATTTTTGAGTCTTGATCCTACTAAACTCTTCACATGTAGATTCGTTAGTAGACCCAAATATGATATCATCAACATAAATTTGGCATACAAACAAATCATTTGCAAGTGTTTTAGTAAAGAGAGTAGGATCGGCTTTTCCGACTTTGAAGCCATTAGCAATAAAAAAATCTCTTAGGCATTCATACCATGCTCTTGGGGCTTGCTTGAGCCCATAAAGCGCCTTAGAGAGTTTATAGACATGGTTAGGGTACTCACTATCTTCAAAGCTGGGAGGTTGCTCAACATAGACCTCCTCCTTGATTGGTCCATTGACGAAGGCATTTTCACGTCCATTTGATAGAGCTTAAAGCCATGGTAAGTAGCATAGGCAAGTAAAATGCGAATTGACTCAAGCCAAGCTATGGGTGCATAGGTTTCGCCGAAATCCAAACCTTCGACTTGTGAATATCCCTTGGCCACAAGTCGGGCTTTGTTCCTTGTCACCACACCATGCTCATCTTGTTTGTTGTGGAAGACCCACTTGGTTCCTACAACATTTTGGTTAGGATGTGGAACTAAATGCCATACCTCATTCCTCGTGAAGTCGTTGAGCTCCTCTTGCATCGCCACCACCCAATCCGAATCTTGAAGTGCTTCCTCTACCCTGTGTGGCTCAATAGAGGAAACAAAAGAGTAATGTCCACAAAAATGAGCAGCACGAGATCGAGTGGTTACCCCCTTATGAATGTCGCCGAGGATGGTGTTCACGGAGTGATCTCGTTGTATTGCTTGGTGGACTCTTGGGTGTGGCAGTCTTGGATCCTCATCATCTTCCTTGTCTTGATCATTAGTATCTCCCCCTTGATCATTGTCCTTCTCTTGAGGTGGCTCCTCTTGATCTTCATCATCATCATCTTGAGCTTGATCCTCATCTTGAGTTGGTGGAGATGCTTGCATTGAGGAAGATGGTTGATCTTGTGCGTGTGGAGGCTCTTTGGATTCCTTAGGACACACATCCCCAATGGACATGTTCCTTAGCGCGATGCATGGAGCCTCTTCATCATCTAGCTCATCAAGATCAACTTGCTCTACTTGAGAGCCGTTAGTCTCATCAAACACAATGTCACAAGAAACTTCAACTAGTCCAGAGGACTTGTAAAAGGCTCTATATGCCCTTGTGTTTGAATCATAACCAAGTAAAAAGCTTTCTACAGCCTTAGGAGCAAATTTAGATTTTCTACCTCTTTTAACAAGAATAAAACATTTGCTACCAAAGACTCTAAAATATGAAACATTGGGCTTTTTACTGGTGAGAAGTTCATAAGATGTCTTCTTGAGGATTCAGTGAAGATATAATCGGTTGATGGCGTAGCAAGCGGTGTTGACCGCCTCGGCCCAAAACCGATCCAAAGTCTTGTACTCATCAAGCATGGTCCTTGCCATGTCTAATAGAGTTCTATTCTTCCTCTCTACTACACCATTTTGTTGTGGTGTGTAGGGAGAAGAGAACTCATGCTTGATGCCCTCCTCCTCAAGGAAGCCTTCTATTTGTGATTTCTTGAACTCCATCCCGTTGTCGCTTCTAATCTTTTTGATCCTTAAGCCGAACTCATTTTGAGCTCGTCTCAAGAATCCCTTTAATGTATCTTGGGTTTGTGATTTTTCCTGCAAAAAGAACACCCAAGTGAAGCAAGAATAATCATCCACAATAACTAGACAATACTTACTCCTGCCGATGCTTATGTAAGCTATCAGGCCGAATAGGTCCATGTGAAGTAGTTCGAGCGGCCTGTCGGTCGTCATGATGTTCTTGTGTGGATGATGAACACCAACTTGCTTCCCTGCTTGACACGCGCTACAAACCCTGTCTTTCTCAAAATGAACATTGGTTAGTCCCAAAATGTGCTCTCCCTTTAGAAGCTTATGAAGATTCTTCATCCCAACATGAGCTAGTCGGTGGTGCCAGAGCCAACCCATGTTAGTCTTAGCAATTAAGCAAGTGTCGAGTTCAGCTCTATCAAAATCTACTAAGTATAACTAACCCTCTAACACTCCCTTAAATGCTACTGAATCATCACTTCTTCTAAAGACAGTAACACCTATATCCGTAAAAAGACAGTTGTAGCCCATTTTGCATAATTGAGAAACAGAAAGCAAATTGTAATCTAAAGAATCTACAAGAAAAACATTGGAAATTGAGTGGTCAGGAGATATAGCAATTTTACCCAATCCTTTTACCAAACCTTGATTTCCATCCCCGAATGTGATAGCTCGTTGGGGATCTTGGTTTTTCTCATAGGAGGAGAACATCTTCTTCTCCCCTGTCATATGGTTTGTGCACCCGCTATCGATAAACCAACTTGAGTCCCCGGATGCATAAACCTACAAAACAAATTTAGGCCTTGTTCTTAGGTACCCAAACGGTCTTGGGTCCTTTCACATTAGAAACAAGCACCTTGGGTACCCAAACACAAGTCTTTGACCCCTTGTGTTTGCCCCCAACATATTTGACAACTATTTTGCCGGATTTGTTTGTTAAAACATAAGATGCATCAAAAGTCTTAAATGAAACAATAGGTTCATTTGATGCAATAGGAGTTTTCTTCTTAGGCAATTTAGCTTTAGTGGATTGCCTAGAACTAGATGCCTCACTCTTATACATAAAAGCATGATGAAAGCCAGAGTGAGACTTCCTAGAATGAATTCTCCTAATTTTGTGCTCGGGATAACCGGGAGGGTACAAAATGTAACCCTCGTTATCCTGAGGCATGGGAGCCTTGCCCTTAACAAAGTTAGATAATCTTTTAGGAGGGCCATTGAGTTTGACATTGCCTCCCTGTTAGAAGCCAATGCCATCCTTAATGCCAGGGCGTCTCCCACTATAGAGCATGCTTCTAGCAAATTTAAAAATTTCATTTTCTAAGTCATGCTCGGCAATTTTAGCATTTAATTTTGCTATATGATCATTTTGTTGTTTAATCATAGCAATGTGATCATGAATAGCATCAATGTTAACATCTCTACATCTAGTGCAAATAGTAACATGCTCAACAGTACAGGTAGAGGGTTTGCAAGTTTTTAATTCAACAATCTTAGCCTGTAAAATAGCATTCTCATCTCTAAGATTGGAAATGGAAGCATTGCAAACATTTAATTCCTTAGCCTTAGCAACTAATTTTTCATTTTTATTTCTAAGGCTAGCAAGAGAGGCATTCAATTTTTCAATCTTAGCAATTGAACTAGCATTATCATTTCTAAGATTGCCAATTGAATCATCACAAACATTTGATTTCTCAACCTTAGCAATTAATTTGGCATTTTCATTTCTAAGGTTGGAAATAACATCATGGCAAGTGCTTAGCTCACTAGATAATTTTTCATATTTTTCTACCTCTAGAGCATAAACATTTTTAACCTTAACATGCTTTTTGTTTTCTTTAATTAGAAGTCCTCTTGGGTGTCCAAGAGTTCATCCTTCTCATGAATATCACTAATTAACTCATTTAATTTCTCCTTTTGTTGCATGTTTAGGTTGGCAAAAAGCGTTAATAAATCATCCTCATCATCACTAGAGCTAGCCTCATCACCAGATGTTGCATACTTAGTGGAGGATCTTGATTTTACCTTCTTCTTCTTGTCGTCCTTTGCCATGAGGCACTTGTGGCCGACGTTGGGGAAGAGGAGGCCTTTGGTGACGGTGATGTTGGCGGCATCCTCGTCGGAGGAGGAGTCGATGGAGCTCTCGTCGGAGGAGGAGTCGGTGGAGCTCAAGTCGGAGTCCCACTCCCGGCAAACATGGGCATCGCCGCCCTTCTTCTTGTAGTACCTCTTCTTTTCTCTTCTCTTTCTCTTCTTATCGTCGCCCCTGTCACTATCACTAGATAATGGACATTTTGCAATAAAATGACCGGGCTTACCACACTTGTAGCAAACTTTCTTGGAGCGGGGCTTGTAGTCCTTCCCCCTCCTTTGCTTGAGGATTTGGCGGAAGCTCTTGATGATGAGCGAGCTTGGAGGCGTCGATGGGGACCCTGCTAGGTATAGAGTCTTCTTTCTTCTCCTCCATTGCCTTGAATGCAACGGGTTGCACCTCGGGTGTTGAGGTGGCGCCTTGCTCGAGGATTTTCTTGGAGCCTTTGATCATCAATTCAAAGCTCACAAATTTTCCTATAACTTCCTCGGGAGACATTAGCTTATATCTAGGATCACCACGAATTAATTGTACTTGAGTAGGGTTAAGAAATACAAGTGATCTTAGAATAACCTTGACCATTTCATGGTCATCCCACTTGGAGCTCCCGAGGTTGCGCACTTGGTTCACCAAGGTTTTTAGCCGGTTGTACATGGCTTGCGGGTCTTCTCCTTGGTTGAGCATAAAACGACCGAGCTCCCCCTCGATCGTTTCCCGCTTGGTGATTTTGGTCACCTCATCTCCTTCGTGCGCAGTCTTGAGTACGTCCCAAATCTCTTTGGCGCTTTTCAACCCTTGCAACTTATTATACTCCTCTCGACTTAGAGAGGTGAGGAGTATAGTAGTTGCTTGAGAGTTGAAGTGCTCGATTTGGGCCACCTCGTCCTCATCATAATCTTCATCCCCTACGGATGGTACCTATACTCCAAACTCAACAACATCCCATATGCTTTTGTGGAGTGAGGTTAGGTGATATCTCATCATATCACTCCACCTAGAATAATCTTCACCGTCAAACGTCGGTGGTTTGCCTAATGGGACCGAAAGTAATGGAGTATGTCTAGAAATGCGATGGTAGCGTAGGGGGATCTTACTATACTTCTTGCGCTCTTGGCGCTTAGAAGTGATGGATGCGGCGTCGGATCCCGATGTAGAGGGCGATGAAGAGTCGGTCTCGTAGTGGACCACTTTCTTCATTTTCTTCTTCTTCTCGCCACTCTTGTGCGTCCTAATGCGTGAAGGGTATCCCTCCTTCTTTTTGTTGCCGGACTCCCTTGATGGAGCCTTCCCGTGGCTTGTGACGGGCTTCTCGCTGGTCACCATCTCCTTCTTGGCGTGATCTCCCGACATCACTTCGAGTGGTTAGGCTCTAATGAAGTACCGGGCTCCGATACCAATTGAAAGTCGCCTAGAGGGGGGTGAATAGGGCGAATCTGAAATTTACAAACTTTAAGCACAACTATAAGCTGGGGTTAGCGTTAGAAATATAAACGAGTCTGAAAGAGAGGACGAAAACAAATCACAAAAAATAAGGCGGATGACACGGTGATTTGTTTTACCGAGGTTCGGTTCTTGCAAACCTACTCCCCGTTGAGGTGGTCACAAAGACCGGGTCTCTTTCAACCCTTTCCCTCTCTCAAACGGTCACCTAGACCGAGTGAGCCTTTCTCTTCAATCAAATGGGACACTAAGTCCGCTACAAGGACCACCACAACTTGGTGTCTCTTGTTTTGATTACAAGTGAATTGAGCACAAGAATTAGAGGAAGAAGAAAAGCAATCCAAGCGCAAGAGCTCAAATGAACACAAATGTCTCTCTCTCTAGTCACTAATTTGGTTGGAGTGATTCCAAACTTGGGAGAGGATTTGATCTCTTTGTTTGTGTCTTGCATTGAATGCTATAGCTCTTGTATGAGGTTTGAAGGCTAAAAACTTGGATGCAATGAATGGTGGGTGGTTGGGGGTATTTATAGCCCCAACCACCAAAGGAGCCGTTGGTGGAGGCTGCTGTCGCATGGCACACTAGACAGTCCGGTGCGCCACCGGACACTGTCCGGTGCGCCAGCCACGTCACCCGGCCGTTGGGTTCTGACCGTTGGAGCTTCTGACAGCTGGGCCACCGGACAGTCCGGTGGTGCACCGGATAGTCACTGTTCACTGTCAGGTGCGCCTTCTGGCTCTGCTCTAACTTCTGCGCGCACTGTAGCGCATTAACTGCTCATTGCAGACGACCGTTGGCGCTGTGTAGCCGTTACTCCGCTGGCGCACCGGACAGTACGGTGAATTATAGCGGAGCTGCTTCTAGAATTCTCGAAGGTGGCAAGTTCAGACTGGAATTCCCTGGTGCACCGGACACTGTCCGGTGGCACACCGGACAGTCCGGTGCGCCAGACCAGGGCACGCTTCGGTTGTCTTTTGCTCTCTTTGTTTGAACCCTTTCTTGGTCTTTTTATTGGTTTGTTGTGAACCTTTGGCACCTGTAAAACTTATATTCTAGAGCAAACTAGTTAGTCCAATTTATTTGTGTTGGGCAATTCAACCACCAAAATCAATTAGGAAAAGGTGTAACCCTATTTCCCTTTCAAAACCCTGCTCCAAAAGGGTGTGCTACAAATGTGGTAAGCCCGGTCATTTCATTGCTAAATGTCCAATGTCAAGTGAAAGTGACAGGGACGACGACAAGAAGAGGAAGAAGAAGGAGAAGAAGAGGTACTACAAGAAGAAGGGCGGCGATGCCCACGTGTGTCGGGAATGGGACTCCGACGAGAGCTCCACCGACTCCTCCTCTGACGAGGACGCTGGCAACATCACCGTCAACAAGGGCCTCCTCTTCCCTAACGTTAGCCACAAATGTTTCATGGCTAAGGACGGCAAGAAAATGAAGGTACACTCTAGAGCCACCCCAAATATACAACATCTAGTGATGAGGGTAGCTCTAGTGAAAATGAAGATGATTTACTTACTCTTTTTGCCAACCTCAGCATGGAACAAAAGAAAAAAAATTAAATGAATTAATAGAAGCTATTCATAAGAAGGATGAACTCTTGGATAGCCAAGATGACTTCCTTATTAAAGAAAACAAAAAACATGTTAGATTGAAAAATGCTTATGCTCAGAAAGTAGAGAAATGTGAAAATTTATCTATGGAGCTTAGCATTTGCCATGATTCAATTTCTAGCTTTAGAAACGAAAATGCTAACTTAATTTCTAAGGTTAAAGAACTAAATGTTTGCAATGATTCTATTTCCTGTCTTAGAGATGAGAATGCTATTTTAAATGTTAAGATAGAAGAACTAAAAACTTGCAAACCATCTACATCTACTGTTGAGCATGTTTCCATTTGCACTAGATGTAGATATATTAATGTTGAAGCTATTGATGATCACATAGCCATGATTAAACAACAAAATGGTCACATAGCTAAACTGACTGCTAAAATTAATGAGCATGAACTTGAAAATGAAAAATTTAAGTTTGCTATAAGTATGCTCTATAATGGGATACGCCCAGGCATTAAGAATGGCATTGGTTTCCAACAGGGAAGCAATGTCAAGCTTAATGCCCCTAAAAGATTGTCTAACTTTGTTAAGGGCAAGGCTCCCATGGTTCAAGATAATGAAGGTTACATATTATATCCTACTAATTATCCTGAGCACAAAAGTAGGAGAATTCATGCTAGAAAACCTCACACTATCTTCATCATGCATTTATGTATAAAAATGAGGCTTCTAGCTCTAGGCAATCAAGTCATGTTAAATTGCCTAAAAAGAAAACTCCTACTGCATCAAATGAGCATAACATTTCCTTTAAGACTTTTGATGCATCATATGTTTTAAGTAACAAATCAGACAAAGTAGTTGCCAAATATGTTGGGGGCAAATACAAGAGCTCAAAGACTTGTGTTTGGGTACCCAAGGTGCTTGTTTCTAACGTCAAAGGACCCAAGACTATTTGGGTACCTAAGAACAAGGACTAAAATTGTTTTGTAGGTTTATGCATCTGGTGGTTCAAGTTGGATAATCGATAGCGGGTGCACAAACCACATGACAGGGGAGAAAAGGATGTTCTCCTCCTATGAGAAAAATGAAGATCCCCAACGAGCTATCACATTCGGGGATGGAAATCAAGGTTTGGTCAAAGGATTGGGTAAAATTGCTATATCACCTGACCATTCTATTTCCAATGCTTTTCTTGTAGATTTCTTAGATTACAATTTGTTTTCTGTTTCTCAATTATGCAAAATGGGCTACAACTGTCTATTTACAGATATAGGTGTTAATGTCTTTAGAAGAAGTGATGATTCAATAGCTTTTAAGGGAGTGCTAGAGGGTCAGCTATACTTAGTTGATTTTAATCAAGCTGAACTAGACACTTGCTTAATTGCTCAGACTAACATGGGTTGGCTCTAGCATCACCGACTAGCCCATGTTGGGATGAAGAATCTCCACAAACTTCTAAAGGGAGAGCACATTTTAGGACTAACAAATGTTTATTTTAAGAAAGATAGGGTTTGTAGCGCATGTCAAGCAAGAAAGCAAGTTGGAGTCATCATCCACACAAGAACATCATGACTACTGACAGGTCGTTCGAGCTACTCCACATGGATTTATTCGGCCCGATCGCTTACATAAGCATCGGCGGGAGTAAGTATTGTCTAGTTATTGTGGATGATTATTCTCGCTTCACTTGAGTGTTCTTTTTGCAGGAAAAATCACAAACCCAAGAGACCTTAAAGGGATTCTTAAGACGGGCTCAAAATGAGTTCGAATTAAGGATAAAAAAGATAAGAAGCGATAATGGAACGGAGTTCAAGAACTCTCAAATTGAAGGATTTCTTGAGGAGGAGGGCATCAAGCATGAGTTCTCTTCTCCCTATACACCTCAACAAAATGGTGTAGTAGAGAGAAAGAATAGAACTCTATTGGACATGGCAAGGACCATGATTGATGAATACAAGACACCTGACCGGTTTTGGGCCGAGGCGATTAACACCGCCTGCTACTCCATCAACCGGCTCTACCTTCACCGAATCCTCAAGAAAATATCATATGAACTCCTCACTGGTAAAAAGCCCAATGTCTCACATTTAGAGTCTTTGGAAGCAAATTTTTATTCTTATTAAAAGAGGTAGAAAATCTAAATTTGCTCCTAAGGCTGTAGAAAGCTTTTTATTTGGTTATGACTCAAACACAAGGGCATATAGAGTCTTCAACAAATCCACTGGATTGGTTGAGGTTTCTTGTGACATTGTGTTTGATGAGACTAATGGCTCCCAAGTGGAGCAAGTTGATCTTGATGAATTTAGATGATGAAGAGGCTCCATGCGTCGCATTAAGGAACATGTCCATTGGGGATGTGTGTCCTAAGGAATCCGAAGAGCATCCACAAGCACAAGATCAACCGTCATCTTCCATACAAGCATCTCCACCAACTCAAGATGAGGATCAGACTCAAAATGATGAAGATCAAGAGGATGAGCCACCTCAAGAGGAGAACAATGATCAAGGGGGAGATAAATACAATGAAGAAAAGGAAGATGATAAAGAAATACAGGGTCAAAGATGTAGCATCCCAAAAATTCAAATCTTGAAATTTCCTCAAACTTGCTCTAAATTCAAAATGAATTTTTAAATTTCATTTCAAAATGTTTGTTTGCTAGTTGATACCAGCAAATAAAATATAGTGGTCTATATTCTCTCCAAAATCCTCCTCAAAGTATCCTACAAATATTTCCCCAGTGATCCCCTTCAAGTTCTTTCTAGAAATACTGCCCAAATATTCCACCGATAATCCTCCAAATACTTTCCTCCTAAGAAATACCTTCAGAATAATTTTTCAAGTCCCTACAAATACTTTCTTCATGACTTTCCTCATGCTCATACGTACACGTACGCCTCCGGTGTCATACGGTGAGCTCTACAAGCTAATCTCACTTATACAAGACAAATCCATGCTTATCTCCCACTAATCCTCGCATCCTCCCACTAATCCTCTCATCCTCCCCCCTAATCCCCCCACCTTGGCTATAAATAGAGGGGCAAGGGCCTCCTCTCAAGCCACCCCAAGCCATTTCATGGCAACTCTCTCTCCCCCCCCACACGCCCACTCCACCTTCCACACAAGCAGTCAAACACACACTAGCACAAGGATCGTTTAGTCGTTCTTCGATCGTTCATCCACCTGTCTTAGTTTGTTCGTTCGTTCGTCCGATCGTTCGATCGTCCGTCCGATCATTCATGGTTCGTTCGTCCAAATAATCTTTGTTCAGTCGTTATGCTGCCAAAATTCCGATCGTTTGTTCGTTCGATCATTCGATCGTTCATCGTTTGTTCATAGTTCCTATTCATCGTTCATCGTTCGTTCATAGTCCCTATTCATCGTTCGTCTAGATAATCTTTGTCCAGCCGTTATGCTGCCAAAATTCCAACCGTTCGTCCGTTCGTTCATAGTTCCTATTCATCGTTCATCGTTCGTTCATACGACTGTTCACCATTACTATTCATCATTACTATTAATTGTTACTATTCATTATTACTATTCATAATCGCTACTATTCAACGTTACTATTTATCGTTACTATTCATCAACACTATTCATCGTCGTTACTATTCATCGATGGTATCTATAATTACTTTTTCATTGTCACTATTTGAAAGGGAAATAGGGTCACACATTTTCCTAAATGATTTTCGTGGTTGAATTGCCCAACACAAATAATTGGACTAACTAGTTTGCTCTAGATCATACATTCTACAAGTGCCAAAGGTTCAACACAAACCAATAAAAAGAACAAGTTAGGCTTCAAAAGAAAGGAGCAAAAAGGAAACCGAAGTGTTCCCTGGTCTGGCGCACCGGACTGTCCGGTGTGCCACCGGACAGTGTCCGGTGCATCAGGGTGAATCAACTCCAACTCTGCAGCTTCGGGTTTCCCAGGCGCAGCTCCGTTATAATTCACCGGACTGTCCGGTGCACCAGCGGAGCAATAACTATCTGCGCGCAACGGTCGACTCTGACGGATGAACAGTGCAGCACAGTACCACGACAGAAGTCAGAGCAGCAGGTCAGAGGGGCACCGGACTGTCCGGTGTGACACCGGACTGTCCGATGCCACATGAGGACAAAGCCTCCAACGGTCGACCAGCTCCAAGCCCTAACGACAAGATGACGTGGTAGCGCACCGGACACTGTCTGGTGGCACACCGAACACTGTCCGGTGGCACACCGGACAGTCCGGTGCGCCCATCGCCAGCAACCTTCTCCAACGGCTACAATTTGGTTGGTGGCTATAAATACCACCCCAACCGGCCACTTCAAGGTGTGGGAGCCCAAGCAACATTCCAAGTCATATAGTTGACATATCCAAGCCCTCCCAACCACCTCCATTCATTGATCCATCCTATACACAAGATTTAGGGTGTGTTTGGTGTGGTGCCTAAGCCGCCACACCGCGCCACACTTTTAAGCCACAGGTGTGGCGATCGATTTGGCCGCCACACCTGTGGCTTAAAAGTGTGGCGCGGTGTGGCAGGTTAGGCGCCACACCAAACACGTCCTTAGACCACTACAAACCACACAAGTGCCACAAAAGAGAGAGCAAGCAAAAGAAAGCCTCTTGTGAGAGTTTAGCTCTAGTGCCTTGTGAGATGTGCCTTGTGAGATTCATTGAGAGAAAGTGTGTGCTACATCTTGCGTTCATTTGTGCGTGGAGTTTTGACTCCCATTGAACTTCCTCCAAAGTTTTGGAGGCTTGTAAAGCTAGCAAGAGACACCTAAGTGTGTGGTGATCCTTGCGGGGTCTTAAGTGATCCTTGAGAAGAAGAAGAGCTCACTGATCTTGGAGATCGGTTGAGAGAGGGAAAGGGCTGAAAGAGACCCATCCTTAGTGGACTCCTCAACGGGGACTAGGCCTTCGAGGGCCGAACCTCGGTAAAACAAATCACCTGTGTCTCGTGTGTTTATTGCTTGTGATTTGTTTGTTCTCTCCCTTTCTAAGTTCTCTTGCGCTACTCTTTGCTAACATTATTTTGTGTTGCTTCAAGTTAAATTCTCATTTAGAGAAGCAACTCCTTGCAAGAAAGAACTTGTGTTTATGTTCTTCTTAACTAAGCCCTCTTGCATTATTCTCCAGTAACATTTCTAATAGTATTGTTATTGATTAAATCCCACACTCTTTGAAAACAATACTCATTGCAAACAAAGGTTTTAGTTTTATACTTCGATAATTGTGAATCTTGTTCTAACCACTAATCAAGGGATCTAGTTTGTATTTAGAGCTATAATTTTCAGGTTTCGCCTATCCACCCCCTCTAGGCGACTTTCACTATTCATCATTACTATTTATCGTTACTATTTATCGATCATCCGATCACCCCAAATTTCAACTACTCATCCATCATGCTGTCCAGTCCACCTAAGACCAACCAGACCAATATTCTAATCATACGAACTCCGGTGACTGTGATTTTCCTTCCAATAGGAACTTCCCATCTGGTCACCCGTCCCAGGTTTCTCCAAGTTGAGCACGCTTAACTTTGAGATTCCTTCGAACCAGGCATCCAAACTCAGATTCCAATCATTCTTGTTTCTAAATTCTTATCAAACTATTCCCTATCCAACCATGTCATCCCTTAAGCATGGTTCATATTCCAGAAAACTCCCAAAATACTCTTGTCCCATATTCGTCCTATAACTCTCTTGTTCATACTAAGTCAGACGATTCATTCGACACTATTCTCACCAACAGTAAACTCTACTGTACTACACCACATACACCCAGCTATAAATAGACCCAGTTACCCTCTCCCTCTCCACACACTCCACACCCTCAGCCAAGGCAAACACCCCACCCACTCAGTTACCTCGCTCTGCCGGCTACACGCATAGTGTCGCTTCGCCTTCAATCCACCCTCCTGGTAAGCACCTCCACTCCGCCACCAGTAATATCACAACACCACATGACACAGATTCTTATCAAGACTCTACCCATTCATATATCGCCATTCTGACCACTATACTAAATATTTGTTGATATACTTGCGGGTTTGTATGTTTGCTTGTTCATGTTGCATAGTTATCGGAGCGTTCGTGCTGTCTCGTGGAGGCCAGATCTGCAAGTCTACGCCAGGCGGTGGAGCCAGAAGCCAGTTCCGCGAGCTCTCACCCCTTTCGCCGGATAAGCACGGCAAGCTCACTGGATCCCTTTGATGCATAAATTACCCATGATTTTTCAACCACAACCCTCAGCCTGTTATTTTATGCATGATATGATTTTGAGACAAGTTATTATGGCCACTCAACCGCTTGCCGCAATCAATCTTTATACTCCTGACATATTTGTTACAAATGATTTGAGAAAAGGTGTGAGTTTTCAAAAGAAAATGTTTTCCAAAATTGGTATGATGAAGGGTTGTGAAAGGGAAATATGCTTACACCTTTTCCTAATTGATTTTGGTGGTTGAATTGCCCAACACAAATAATTGGACTAACTAGTTTGCTCTAGACTATAAGTTTTACAGGTGCCAAAGGTTCACAATAAACCAATAAAAAGACCAAGAAAGGGTTCAAATAAAGAGAGCAAAAGACAACCGAAGTGTGCCCTGGTCTGGCGCACCGGACTGTCTGGTGCACCAGGGAACCCAACTCCGAACTGCTCACCTTCGGGAATTCTGGGAGCCGCTCCGCTATAATTCACCGGACTGTCCGGTGTAGCAGCGGATTGTCTGGTGTGCCAGCGGAGCAACGGCTACTTCGCGCCAACGGTCGTCTGCAAGGGCATTAAATGCGCTACAGTGCGCGCAGAAGTCAGGCACGTGCCAGAAGGCGCACCAGACAGTCTACAGGACCTGTCCGGTGCTCCACCGGACTGTCCGGTGGCCCAGACGTCAGAAGCTCCAATGGTCAGAATCCAACGGCCGGGTGACGTGGCTGGCGCATCGGACAGTGTCCGATGGCGCACCGGACTGTCCGGTGCGCCATGCGACAGAAGCCCTCACCAACGGTTCTTTTGGTGGTCGGGGCTATAAATACCCCCAACCACCACACTTCAATGCATCCAAGTTTTCAGCCTTCAAACACCTTACAAGAGCTATAACATTCAATACAAGACACAACCAAAGAGGTCAAATCCTCTCCCAAGTCCAAAGATCATTCCAATCAAATAGTGACTCGTGAGAGAGAGACTTGTGTTCATTTGAGCTCTTGCGCTTGGATTTCTTTTCTTCTTTATTCTTTCTTGTGATCAACTCAATTGTAACCAAGGTAAGAGACACCAATTATGTGGTGGTCCTTGTGGGGACTTAGTGTCCCGTTTGATTGAGAAGAGAAGCTCACACGGTCTAAGTGACCGTTTGAGAGAGGGAAAGGGTTGAAAAAGACCCGGTCTTTGTGACCACCTCAATAGGGAGTAGGTTTGCAAGAACCGAACCTCGGTAAAACAAATCACCGTGTCATCTGCCTTATTTGCTTGTGATTTGTTTTCGCCCTCTCTTTCGTACTCGAATTTAATTCTAACGCTAACCTCGGCTTGTAGTTGTGCTTAAAGTTTGTAAATTTCAGATTCGCCCTATTCACCCCCCTCTAGGCGACTTTCAATTGGTATCAAAGCCTGGTACTTCATTAGAGCCTAACCGCTCGAAGTGATGTCGGGAGCATCCGCCAAAAGGGAGATTGGGACCGGTGACAAGTCCGCAAGCTCGGGGAGAACACACTCAAGGGAGTCCGCCCACAAGCACAAGGAGGAATCCTCTTCCACCATCAAGTCCCAACGGAAGGGTGACAAGAAGAAGAAGATGAAGAAGGTGGTCTACTACGAGACCGACTCTTCGTCAGCCTCCACCTCCGACTCAGAATCGGCATCCGCAACTTCTAAACGCCATGAGCGCAAGAAGTATAGTAAGATGCCCCTTCGCTATCCTCGTATTTCAAAACGCACTCCATTACTTTCCGTTCCATTAGGCAAACCACCTATGCTTGAAGGTGAAGATTATTCTATGTGGAGTGATAAAATGAGGCATCACCTAACCTCACTCCACAAAAGCATATGGGATATTGTTGAGTATGGAGCGCAGGTACCAAAGAAGGGAGACAAGGATTACTACTCGGAGGAGGTCGAGCAAATTCAACACTTCAACTCCCAAGCCACTACTATACTCCTCGCCTCTCTATGTCGAGAGGAGTATAATAAGGTGCAAGGGTTGAAGAGCGCAAAGGAAATTTGGGACGTGCTCAAGACCACACACGAAGGAGACGAGGTGACCAAGATCACCAAGCGGGAGACGATCGAGGGGGAGCTCGGTCGCTTCATGCTTCACCAAGGGCAGGAGCCACAAACGATGTACAATCGACTCAAGACCTTGGTAAACCAAGTGCGCAACCTCGGGGGCACCAAATGGGATGACCATGAAATGGTCAAGGTTATTCTTAGATCACTCGTTTTTCTTAACCCTACGCAAGTTCAATTAATTCGTGGTGATCCTAGATACACACTAATGTCTCCCGAGGAAGTGATAGAAAATTTGTGAGCTTTGAATTAATGATCAAAGGCTCTAAGAAAATCATTGAGCAAGGCGCCACCTCAACACCCGAGGTGCAACCCATCGCATTCAAGGCGACGGAAGAAAAGAAGGATTCTACACCAAGTAGGATTCCCATCGACGCCTCCAAGCTCGACAATGAGGAGATGGCGCTCATCATCAAGAGCTTTCGCCAAATCCTCAAGCAAAGGAGGGGGAAGGACTATAAGCCCTGCTCCAAGAAAGTTTGCTACAAGTGTGGTAAGCTCGGTCATTTTATTGAAAAATGTCCATTATCAAGTGATAGTGACAGAGGCAATGACAAGAAGGGAAAGAGAAGAGAAAAGAAGAGGTACTACAAGAAGAAGGACAGCGATGCCCATGTTTGCCGGGAGTGGGACTCCGACGAGAGCTTCACCGACTCCTCCTCCGACGAGGACGCCGCAAACATCACCGTCACCAAGGGACTCCTCTTCCCCAATATCGGCCACAAGTGCCTCATGGCAAAGGACGGCAAGAAGAAGAAGGTAAAATCAAGATCCTCCACTAAGTATGCAACTTCTAGTGATGAGGATAATTCTAGTGATAATGAGGAAAACCTGCTTACTCTTTTTGCCAATCTTAACATGCAACAAAAAGAGAAATTAAATGAATTGATTAGTGCTATTCATGAGAAGGATGAACTCTTGGATACCCAAGAGGACTTCCTAATTAAAGAAAACAAAAAGCATGTTAAGGTTAAAGATGCTTATGCTCTAGAAGTAGAAAAATGTGAAAAATTATCTAGTGAGCTAAGCACTTGCCATGATATTATTTCCAACCTTAGAAATGAAAATGCCAAATTGATTGCTAAGGTTGAGAAATCTAATGTTCGTGATGATCTTAGAAATGATAATGCTAGTTCAATTGCTAAGATTGAAAAATTGAATGCCTCTCTTGCTAGCCTTAGAAATGAGAATGAAAAATTAATTGCTAAGGCTAAGGAATTAAATGTTTTCAATGCTTCCATTTCCAATCTTAGAGATGAAAATGTCATATTACATGCTAAGATTGTTGAATTAAATTCTTGCAAACCCTCTACATCTACCGTTGAGCATGTTACTATTTGCACTAGATGTAGAGACATTAACATTGATGCTATTCATAATCACATTACTATGATTAAACAACAAAATGATCATATAGCAAAATTAGATGCTAAAATTGCCGAGCATGAACTAGAAAATGAGAAATTTAAATTTGCTCGTAGTATGCTCTATAGTGGTAGACGCCCTGGCATTAAGGATGGCATTGGCTTCCAACAGGAAGGCAATGTCAAACTCAATGCCCCTCCTTAAAGATTATCTAACTTTGTTAAGGGCAAAGCTCCCATGCCTCAGGATAACGAGGGTTACATTTTATACCCTGCCGGTTATCCCAAGCACAAAATTAGGAGAATTAACTCTAGGAAGTCTCACTCTAGCTCTAATCATGCTTTTATGTATAAGAGTGAGGCATCTAGTTCTAGGCAATCAACCCATGCTAAATTACCTAAGAAGAAAACTCCTATTGCATCAAATGAACCTAATATTTCATTTAAGACTTTTGATGCATCTTATGTGCTTACTAACAAATCAGGCAAAGTAGTTGCCAAATATGTTGGGGGCAAACACAAGGGGTCAAATACCTGTGTTTGGGTACCCAAAGTTCTTGTATCTAATGTCAAAGGACCCAAAACTGTTTGGGTACCTAAAATCAAGAACTAAATTTGTTTTGTTGGTTTATGCATTCGGGGGTCAAGTTGGATCATCGATAGCGGGTGCACAAACCATATGACAGGGGAGAAGAAGATGTTCTCCTCCTACAAGAAAAACCAAGATCCCCAAAGAGCGATCACATTCGGGGATGGAAATCAAGGTTTGGTCAAAGGATTGGGTAAAATTGATATATCTCCTGACCACTCTATTTCCAATGTTTTTCTTGTAGATTCTTTAGATTACAATTTGCTTTTTATTTCTCAAATATGCAAAATGGGCTAGAACTGTCTTTTTACGAATATAGGTGTTACTGTCTTTAGAAGAAGTGATGATTCAGTAGCATTTAAGGGAGTGTTACAGGGTCGACTATACTTAGTAGATTTTGATAGAGATGAACTCGACACTTGCTTAATTGCTAAGACTAACATGGGTTGGCTCTGGCACCGCCGACTAGCCCATGTTGGGATGAAGAATCTTCACAAGCTTCTAAAGGGAGAGCACATTTTGGGACTAACCAATGTTCATTTTGAGAAAGACAGGGTTTGTAGCGCATGTCAAGCAGGGAAGCAAGTTGGTGTTCATCATCCACACAAGAACATCATGACGACCGACAGGCCGCTTGAGCTACTCCACATGGACCTATTCGGCCCGATTGCTTACTTAAGCATCGGCGCGAGTAAGTATTGTCTTGTAATTGTGGATGATTATTCTCGCTTCACTTGGGTGTTCTTTTTGTAGGAAAAATCACAAACCCAAGAGACTCTAAAGGGATTCTTGAGACGGGCTCAAAATGAGTTCGGCTTAAGGATCAAGAAGATAAGAAGCGACAACGGGACGGAGTTCAAGAACTCTCAAATAGAAGGCTTCCTTGAGGAGGAGGGCATCAAGCATGAGTTCTCTTCTCCCTACACACCACAACAAAATGGTGTAGTGGAGAGAAAGAATAGAACTCTATTGGACATGGCAAGGACCATGCTTGATGAGTACAAGACTTCGGATGTTTTGGGCCGAGGCGGTCAACACCGCTTGCTACGCCATCAACCGGTTATATCTACACCGAATCCTCAAGAAGACATCTTATGAACTCCTCACCGGTAAAAAGCCTAATGTTTCATATTTTAGAGTCTTTGGTAGCAAATGCTTTATTCTTGTCAAAAGAGGTAGAAAATCTAAATTTGCTCCTAAGGCTGTAGAAGGCTTTTTACTAGGATATGATTCAAACACAAGGGCATATAGAGTCTTTAACAAGTCCACTGGACTAGTTGAAGTTTCTTGTGACATTGTGTTTGATGAGACTAACGGCTCTCAAGTAGAGCAAGTTGATCTTGATGAGCAAGATGATGAAGAGGCTCCGTGCGTCGCGCTAAGGAACATGTCCATTGGGGATGTGTGCCCTAAGGAATTCGAAGAGCCTCGACATGCACAAGATCAACCATCTTCCTCAATGCAAGCATCTCCACCAACTCAAGATGAGGATCAAGCTCAAGGTGATGATGATGAAGATCAAGAGGAGCCACCTCAAGAGGAGGAAAATGATCAAGGGGGAGATGCTAATGATCAAGACAAGGAAGATGATGAGGGTCCAAGACCGCCACACCTAAGAGTCCACCAAGCAATCCAACGAGATCACCCCGTGAACACCATCCTCATTTTTGTGAACATTACTCTTTTGTTTCCTCTATTGAGCCAAACAGGGCAGAGGAAGCACTTCAAGATTCAGATTGGGTGCTGGCGATGCAAGAGGAGCTCAACAACTTCACAAGGAATGAGGTATGGCATTTAGTTCCATGTCCTAATCAAAATGTTGTAGGAACCAAGTGGGTCTTCCGCAACAAGCAAGATGAGCATGCTATGGTAACAAGGAACAAAGCCCGACTTGTGGCCAAGGGATATTCACAAGTCGAAGGTTTGGATTTCAGTGAAACCTATGCACCCATAGCTAGGCTTGAATCAATTCGTATATTACTTGCCTATGCTACTTACCATGGCTTTAAGCTTTATCAAATGGACGTGAAAAGTGCCTTCCTCAATGGACCAATCAAGGAGGAGGTCTATGTTGAGCAACCTCCCGACTTTGAAGATAGTGAGTACCCTAACCATGTTTATAAACTCTCTAAGGCGCTTTATGGGCTCAAGCAAGCCCCAAGAGCATGGTATGAATGCCTAAGAGATTTTCTTATCGCTAATGACTTCAAAGTCGGAAAAGCTGATCCTACTCTCTTTACTAAAACACTTGAAAATGATTTGTTTATATGCCAAATTTATGTTGATGATATCATATTTGGGTCTACTAACGAATCTACATGTGAAGAGTTTAGTAGGATCATGACTCAAAAATTCGAGATGTCTATGATGGGGGAGTTGAAGTATTTTCTATGATTTCAAGTCAAGCAACTCTAAGAGGGCACCTTCATTAGCCAAACGAAGTACATTCAAGACATTCTCACCAAGTTTGGGATGAAGGATGCCAAGCCCATCAAGACACCCATGGGAACTAATGGGCATCTCGACCTCGACACGGGAGGTAAATCCGTAGATCAAAAGGTATACCGGTCGATGATAGGTTCTTTACTCTATTTATGTGCTTTACGACCGGATATTATGCTTTCCGTATGCATGTGTGCAAGATTCCAAGCCGATCCTAAGGAAGTTCACCTTAGGGTCGTAAAACGAATCTTGAGATATTTAGTTTTTACTCCTAAGATTGGCCTTTGGTACCCCAGGGGATCCACTTTTGATTTAATTGGTTATTTCGATGCTGATTGGGCAGGGTGTAAAATTAATAGAAAGAGCACATTAGGGACTTGCCAGTTCTTGGGAAGATCTCTGGTGTCTTGGGCTTCAAAGAAGCAAAATTCTGTGGCTCTTTCTACCGACGAAGCCGAGTATATTGCCGCAGGCCATTGTTGTGTGCAATTGCTTTGGATGAGGCAAACCCTTAGGGACTATGGTTACAAATTAACCAAAGTTCCTCTTCTATGTGATAATGAGAGTGCAATCCGCATGGCGGATAATCCCGTTGAGCATAGCCGCACTAAACACATAGCCATTCGGTATCACTTTTTAAGGGATCACCAACAAAAGGGGGATATCGAGATTGCATATGTTAACACCAAAGAACAATTAGCCGATATCTTTACCAAGCCATTAGATGAGCAAACATTTACCAAACTTAGGCATGAACTAAATATTCTTGATTCTAGGAATTTTGATTGATGTTTTGCACATATAGCTCAAATATATACCTTTGATCATATCTCTTTCTTTGCTATGACTAATGTGAATTTCAAGTATATTTCATGCTAAGTCAAAGATTGAAAGGGGAAATGGAGTCTTCGGCGAAGACAAGGCTTCCACTCCACTCCATCGATTATTCATCCTTCGCCGTCGCTCCGCACCGCTCTCCAACTTTGGTATAATCTTCACACATATGCTATTTACCATAGGGAGATAAAGTAGCTAGAAGGGCTCTAATGACTCCGTTTTTGGCGATTCATGCCAAAGGGGGAGAGAGTATTAGCCCAAAGCAAAAGGACCGCACCACCACCAATTTCAAAATTTTAGTCTTTCAATTTGTTTTTAAAGTAGTATTTTCAAATTGGTATCTTGTTATTGATATAATTTCAAATTGGTATATCCTCTTCAAAATTAATATCTAGAACCCTCTTGAACACTAAGAGGATGATTTCATTAAGGGGGAGTTTTGTTTAGTCAAAGGAAAAACATTTGAAACAGGGGGGAAATTTTCAAATCTTGAAAATGCTTCTCAAAATCTTACTCATTTACCTTTGACTATTTTGCAAAAACACTTTGAAAAGAATTTCCAAAACATTTGCAAAACAAAACATGTGGTGCAAGCGTGGTCCAAAATTTTAATTAGAAGAAAGCCATCCATGCATATCTAGTAGAAATTGTCGGGGACCATAATTAGGGGTACCCTCAAGACGCCTAATTCTCAGCTGGTAACCCCCATCAGCATAAAGCTACAGAGGCCTGATGGGTGCGATTAAGTCAGGGATCAGTCCATACGAGCGACTCGATCACGCCTCGCCCGAGCCTAGCCTCGGGCAAGGGCAGCCGACCTCGAGGGGTTACCGTCTCGCCCGAGGCCCCCCTTTTTAACGGCGGACACATCTCCGGCTCGCCCGAGGCCTTGCCTTCGCTAAGAAGCAACCCTGACTAAATCGCCGCGCCGACCGACCGAGTCGCAGGAGCATTTAACGCAAAGGTAGCCTGACACCTTTATCCTGACGCGTGCCCCCCGGCAGAGCCGAAGTGACCGCCGTCACTTCGCCGCTCCACTGACCGGTCTGACAGAAGGACAGCGCCGCCTGCGCCACTCCGACTGCAGTGCCACTTGACAGAGTGAGACTGACAGGCAGTCAGGCCTTGCCAAAGGTGCCATAGGAAGCTCCGCCCGACCCAGGGCTCGGACTCGGGCTAAGGCCCCGGAAGACGGCGAACTCCGCTCCGCCCGACCCAGGGCTCAGACTCGGGCTAAGGCCCCGGAAGACGACGAACTCCGCTTCGCCCGACCCCAGGGGTCGGACTCCGCCCTGGCCTCTGCCGAACGACCTCCGCCTCGCCCGACCCAGGAGCTCGGGCTTGGCCTCGGCCATGAAAGACAGACTCGACCTCGGCTTCGGAGGAGCCTCCACGTCGCCCGACCTAGGGCACAAGCCCGCCACGTCAACAGGAAGCGCCATCATCACCCTACCCCGAGCCGACTCGGGCCGCAGAGAACAAGACCGGTGTCCCATCTGGCTAGCTCCGCCAGATGGGCAATGATGGCGCCCCGCTAGCCCCATGACGACGGCGGCTCTCAGCTCCCTTACGGAAGCAGGGGGACGTCAGCAAGGACCCAGCCGCTCCGACAGCTGTCCCTCCACCAGGCTCCGTTGCTCCTCCGACAGCTACGACACCACACCAGCTGGGTGCCAAGATCTCTCTGGCTGCCACATTGGCATGTACTTAGGGAGCTAGCTCTCCCCCGCTAGACACGTAGCACTCTGCTACACCCCCATTGTACACCTGGATCCTCTCCTTACGCCTATAAAAGGAAGGACCAGGGCCTTCTTAGAGAAGGTTGGCCGCGCGGGGACGAGGACGGGACAGGCGCTCTCTTGGGGCCGCTCGCTTCCCTCACCCGCGTGGACGCTTGTAACCCCCTACTGCAAGCGCACCCGACCTGGGCGCGGGACGAACACGAAGGCCGCGGGATTTCCACCTCTCTCACGACCCGTCTCCGGCCACCTCGCTTTCCCCCCTTCGCGCTCGCCCACGCGCTCGACCCATCTGGGCTAGGGCACGCGGCACACTCACTCGTCGGCTTAGGGACCCCTCGGTCTCGAAACGCCGACAGTTGGCGCGCCAGGTAGGGGCCTGCTGCGTGTTGACGAGCAGTTTCCCGTCAAGCTCCAGATGGGCAGTCTCCAACGACCTCTCCAACCCGGGACGGTGCTCCGTTTCGGGAGTCTCGAGTTCATGTCTCTCGACGGCAGCTACGACATGATACTCCTTCCACCGCCGCGCGACGACGACAATGGCAGCCGACAGCCCGCCCGCCGGCGGCGGAATCGACGACGTCTTCCCCGCGTGGTGGAAGAACAACATTCGAGCTCGCCCCGTCCTCTCCCCCGCCATCGGAGGAGGAGGCAGGGCAACCAAGGCCGAGCGAGAGGCCGCGCTCCGTCGGCTGTCGAGCGAATCGACGTCCCCAGCGCCCCAACGGAGGGCGCGTCGGGCGTCGACCTCGTGTTTGAGACAAAGGCGAGCGCCGTCCCCCCGCGACACGCCAATCCCGAGCAAGTGGACGACGCCAGCACGCTCGCGGAGGGCCTGCAAGACGTCACCCTCATACCCAAGACGACAGCGCAATCAGTCCCCGACGTGACTATGTCGCTCCTCGTCGACCAAAAGGTACCGACTGATTCCCATCCTACGTCATTTCGACTCAGCCTCAACCCGCCTAGCGACCTCGCTTTGGCGGGCGTTCACGTTGAGGCGAGTGCAACCCCTCTGGGGTTTCGTATGCGGTCGCCTTGGGACCGATTGACGGACGTCTCGACCTACGGGCCCTCTGGGTCCGAGGAAGATGACGATCCCAGCGTCTGTTGGGATTTCTCTGGATTTGGCAACCCCAGTGCCATGCGGGACTTTATGACCGCATGTGACTACTGCCTCTCCGACTGTTCCGACAGCAGCCGCAGCCTTGACGACAAGGACTGCGGCCCAAGCCGCGAATGTTTCCACGTCGAGCTAGGGGATCCCTCCGAAGGCAACCATCTCGGCATGCCGGAGGACGGTGATCTCCTTAGGCCGGTGCCTCGCGCCGACATCCCGCGGGAGCTAGCTGTGGTCCCCGTTCCGGTGGGGGGTCATGACCCACAGCTCGAGCAAGTCCGCGGGGCGCAGGCCAGGCTCGACGAGGGAGCAGGAGCGCTCGAGTCGATCCGCCGGAACGTCGGGCAGGTATGGGCGGGCCAACCCCTGGCTGGAGAAATACGTCACCTGCCCCAGGGTTTCCAGCACCGCGTCGCCAACGATGTTAGGGACAGGCCGCCACCCGCATCCAGCGGGGTCGGTCGGAACCTGGCAGCCGCAGCGATGCTCCTCCGCGCGATGCCAGAACCATCAACCACCGAGGGTCGGCGAATCCAGGGAGAGCTCAAGAATCTCCTGGAAGGCGCTGCGGCCCGGCGGGCTGAGAGCTCTGCCTCCCGAAGGCAGGGGTACCCCTCGGAACCTCATGCCGCGACTTCCCGACTCATGCGGGAAGCCTCGGTCTGCACCGGGCGCACGCGCAACACCGTGCCTGCGGCCCCGAGCCACCTCGACAACGAGCACCATCGTCGCGACCGTCGGGCCCACCTCGACGAAAGGGTACGCCGAGGCTACCACCCCAGGCGTGGGGGACGCTACGACAGCGGGGAGGATCGGAGTCCCTCGCCCGAACCACCCGGTCCGCAGGCCTTCAGCCGGGCCATCCGGCGGGCGCTGTTTCTGGCCCGGTTCCGACCCCCGACTACTATCACGAAGTACTCGGGGGAAACGAGGCCGGAATTGTGGCTCGCAGACTACCGCCTGGCCTGCCAACTGGGTGGAACGGACGACGACAACCTCATCATCCGTAACCTCCCCCTGTTCCTCTCCGACACTGCTCGCGCCTGGTTGGAGCACCTGCCTCCGAGGCAGATCTCCAACTGGGATGATTTGGTCCAAGCCTTCGCCGGCAATTTCCAGGGCACGTACGTGCGCCCCGGGAATTCCTGGGACCTCCGAAGCTGCCGGCAACAGCCGGGAGAGTCTCTTCGGGACTACATCCGGCGATTCTCGAAGCAGCGCACCGAGCTGCCCAACATCACCGACTCCGATGTCATCGGCGCGTTCCTTGCCGGCACCACCTGCCGCGACCTGGTGAGCAAGTTGGGTCGCAAGACCCCCACCAGGGCGAGCGAGCTGATGGACATCGCCACCAAGTTCGCCTCTGGCCAGGAGGCGGTCGAGGCCATCTTCCGAAAGGACAAGCAGCCCCAGGGCCGCCCCTCGGAAGAGGCTCCCGAGGCGTCTACTCCACGCGGCGCCAAGAAGAAAGGCAAGAAGAAGTCGCAAGCGAAACGCGACGCCGCCGACGCGGACCTTGTCGCCGCTGCCGAGTACAAGAACCCTCGGAAGCCCCCTGGAGGTGCTAACCTCTTCGACAAGATGCTCAAGGAGCCGTGCCCCTACCATCAGGGGCCCGTCAAGCACACCCTCGAGGAGTGCGTCATGCTTCGGCGCCACTTCCACAAGGCCGGGCCACCCACAGAGGGTGGCAGGGCCCGCGACGATGACAAAAAGGAAGATCACCGAGCAGGAGAGTTCCCCGAGGTCCGCGACTGCTTCATGATCTACGGAGGGCATGCGGCGAATGCCTCGGCTCGGCATCACAAGCAAGAGCGTCGGGAGGTCTGCTCGGTGAAGGTGGCGGCGCCAGTCTACCTAGACTGGTCCGACAAGCCCATCACCTTCGACCAAGCTGACCACCCCGCCCACGTGCCAAGCCCGGGGAAATACCCGCTCGTCGTCGACCCCATCATCGGCGACGTCAGGCTCACCAAGGTCCTGATGGATGGGGGCAGCTGCCTCAACATCATCTACGCCGAGACCCTCAGGCTCCTGCGCGTCGATCTGTCCTCCGTCCGAGCAGGCGCTGCGCCCTTCCACGGGATCATTCCTGGGAAGCGCGTCCAGCCCCTCGGACGGCTCGACCTTCCTGTCTGCTTCGGAACGCCCTCCAACTTCCGAAGGGAGATTTTGACGTTCGAGGTGGTCGGGTTCCGAGGAACCTACCACGCGGTATTGGGGAGGCCATGCTACGCGAAGTTCATGGCCGTCCCCAACTACACCTACCTGAAGCTCAAGATGCCGGGCCCCAACGGGGTCATCACCGTTGGCCCCACGTACAAACACGCGTTCGAATGCGACGTGGAGTGCGTGGCGTACGCTGAGGCCCTCACCGAGTCCGAGGCCCTCATCGCCCTACTGATACCGCGCCGAGTGTAGTAAGGCCCTGAGACCTCCAGGTGGGCGACCTGGTGCTTCGGCTGCGGCAAGACGCCCGAGGGAGGCACAAGCTCACGCCCCCCTGGGAGGGGCCATTCGTCATCGCCAAAGTTCTGAAGCCTGGAACGTACAAGCTGGCCAACAGTCAAGGCAAGGTCTACGGCAACGCTTGGAACATCCAACAGCTACGTCGCTTCTACCCTTAAGATGTTTCCAAGTTGTTCATATACCTCGCACCCACGCAAAGTTTAGTCAACAAGGAAGGGTCGGCCTCGCCTCGGCAAAGCCCGACCCTCCCTCGGGGGCTAAAAGGGGGGAAACCCCCTCTACGTCAAAATTTTCCTCAAAAAAAATCTCTTTTACCAGAATATCTTTCGTGCTTTTTGACTACTTCGAAAAGTGGGTCCTGGAAACGACGGAGTACACGTAAGCAGCCAAGGCTGACCGAGCCGAGGGACTCCTACGCCTCCGGGATACGGATACCTCACTCATCACCTTTTGCGATAAGTAACTCGCGTTCGGATAAAGTGGCTCCGCAGATCGAACAAGTCTTTACGTTCGGAAGCCCTTCTGCCGAAGCGATCCTTTGAGCCTTCTCGACCGAGTCGGTGATAGGGCCTCATGGACGGGTGAAAGTACGCGTAAGCGGCAAGGCCGACCGAGCCGAGGGACTCCCACGCCTCCGGGATACGGATACCTCACTCATCACCTTCCACGAGAAGCAACTCTCGCTCGCACTAACATCCCTGTTACCGACAAAAAGTCCAGATACTCGAAACAAGAGGAAAAGAGACACAGCTTTACAACGCAGCGAGGGTGTGTGTTCTGGCCTCGACGGCCGCACGAGGCACACGCTACAAGACAATCTGATCCTGCAGGTTCGGGTCTTGACGCTGGAAGGGAGCAGCAACACCCTCGGCATCGACGGCACCTTCGGCGAGGCTCGACCTAGCCTCGGACGGTGACGCGGTCCGAGGTTCTCCGCTCTGAAGGACGACGTCATCACCACGCCCGGGCAAACGCTCCCAGGGACTTCTCCGGGAATCCGGCCCGAGCAGGCGGCTCAGCCGGTCACCCCTGGGGCCTCGGCCAACCATCTTCCGAGGGCGCCAGCCCGGTCCGAAGCCTCGGCTGATCAACTCCGACGTCGATCCTGCCAACGGACAACCCGGCTAGGCTCCGGCCAACCAGGTTTCATTTTCGAGCCGACTCCACCTCTGTTCATACTGATATCGCTACCCCTGGCCTCGGCTCGTCGAAGAGCGGCCGAGGGGTCTCTTTAACTAAGCTAGAGGAACCTCGGACAGCAAGGCCGACCGAGCCGAGGGACTCCTACGCCTCCGGGATACGGATACCTCACTCGTCACCTTGTCACGGGGCGACTCATGCTTGGTGAAGCGGTTCAGATAGTCAACAGACGAGTCTTAGCGCTCGAAAATGAGGAAAGAACACGGCTCTGTGCCGACGTTACATACATGTTCAGGCCCCAAAAGCCGTAATGAACAAAAACACTGGCATTCGAAGTGCCATTACAAACGGAACTCCGGTTCCCCTCCACAGGTACGAACAACCCCACTCGATAGGGGTGGGCCTGCGGAGCGACAGAAGACCGACGAATGGCTTGTCATCGCCCGCCCCGGCAGCGGCGACGATGAAGACTTCTGTCTCGGGGGGCCGAACAGCAGCAGCGATGACCTCAGGGCGGATGCTGCTGCCAGGAGGCCCCCGCCCATGCCCAAACTCGAGAGACAAGGACGGGCAGAAGGCCGTAGAGTTGGAGGTCGGTCCGTGGTCAGCCTTGGCTATCACGCCGGCGGAAGAACCTCTTCCAGCTGCCGTGGCAAACGCCGGCGCCGCGAGCGGCTCCGAAGCCACTCACGTCCGAAAGCCAGGCACGCTGCAGATGCCAGCGCCATGGACGACAACCGCTCCTCCCCCCGATCACTGAGTGAAGGAGCGGGCCGCCGCCCACGCGGGGGCCGACCTCAACTCGACACACTCCCCTCCCCAGCCCTGGTGATGAAAATCCTTGAGGTTGAGGGAGGGGCAGAGGCCGCAGCCCGGCTCGCTTTCCCCTGCCATCAAGCCGGAGGTCACTGCCTTGGGTGACCGCCGGCGGAGGGGTGCAGCCGGGCTGCATGATGAAAATCCTTGAAGCCGAACGATGGCTGAAAGGTACCAACTCCCACGGAGTTGCGTTCCTCCAACGATGAGGCGAAAAGACGGCGGTTTCCCCCATCCGGGGGCTTGGAAGGTGGAAAGATGCGGTGCATAAGGGAGCAAGAAGACATGGTCGCCTTACGAAAGGGGTCGCCCTCCTTTTAAAGGCGACTCTCCCTACTTGCACCCCCAACCGTCACGGGCTGAGTCTTCTCCAACACGCTCCAAAGCCCTCCCATACGGCGTGGGGGCTGGGTCCCGCACGTCATGTAGACCGGCTCCGAGCAGAAGAAGCCAAACCGCCGCGCGTGGTGCACGCAACCGCCCAGCGGTTACAAGTGACCCTCCACTTTTGCCCAGACCAACGGGCGAAAGGGGCGGGCAGCCATGCAGGCAGCATGCAACCGCGCCAAGTGAACGCGCTTCTCCGACTCCCGACACGCCAGCATGGAGGCCCAGGCCCACGCGTCGCGCGACCGGCGCGCCGGATGCTGCATGCAAGCAACTGTACCGCCTGTGCCACCACCGCGCCTCCTCGATTGCGGAACCAATACCGCGACTCGAGGCGACCCAGCGCGCGACCCAGCAGCGCCAGCCTGGCGCGGCGGCCAACGCGGCCAAAGGTGGGCCGGCAGTAATGATGGTGGCAGGCGCGCGGGAGCAGCGGACACATCGTCAGCCAAGCTCACGTCCCATCCGGGGGCAGCAAGAGAACCCCCTCTCACGGCGTGAAGACAACGCGCCCGTGGTCCGTTCCTCGAACGGCTCGCGCAACGGGCGACGCATCGCCTTCGCCGAAACAACCGCGCCAAAAAAGGTACGCCGCGTCGTTCGGTTTCGTATCCTTTTCCCTTTTTTCCTCTTTCTCTATCTCTTGCGACAGGGACCGGGAAAGGGGATACCTCGAAAGGGGTCCTTCCCCGTGAAGGAACCAGGCTTCGAGCCTCCTTACTGATCAGGGGTTCGAAGGCTGGCCCCCCGAAGGGTTCAACAGCCGCCTCAGATCGTGTGGGCCCTACACCCACTACTGGTCAGAGGTTCGAAGGCCGGCCCCCCGAAGGGTTCCACGGCCGCCTCAGGCTACTCGGGCTCCGCGCCCATTACTGATCAGGGGTTCGAAGGCTGGCCCCCGAAGGGTTCACAGTCGCCTCAGACACCGAGCGAGGGATGACCAGGGGTACGTTTGATACATAACCAAGGCTCGGGCTGCGCTCTCGAGGTACCCTAGGACATTTCCGAGACCAGCGGGAGCGATTTTGTAACGGAATCCCATCGGAGGGAGGCATCGAGCCCTCGGACCCCGTCGCCAGGGGACCGGGTCCGGCAGATCACCCGCAGGTACTTTTGGGCGTGCCTCTGGGCCCCTAGCCGACCCCCAACGAACGGGGCACGGACGTCCACTCGGATTACCCGCTTGTAGCTCACCGGAGACACCATGTTCGGTGCCCATCGAGGGTAACATGGCGCTCTCCCCCCTCCTCCTTGCGGAAAGGCGACGTAGGGGCGTATGTAAAAAGCCGAGTCTGTCCCTGATCGCCCTCTCGCCCTGTGCGGAGGCTCGGGGGCTGCTCTCGCAAACCTGGCTCCGGCCGAACCGTTGACAGCGTCAACATACCAGCCCGAGAACTTGGGCCCCGACCGTGCACCCGGGCTACGGCCAGTTCGCATGAGGGAACCACCAGACCAGCCGAAGCATTACGCAAGGCATTAAGACCTCGAAGGAGTGAAACCACTCCTCCGAGGCCTCGGGGGCTACACCCGGCGGGTGCGCTCGCGCGCACCCACCGGAACAAAATGCAACCGAGAAAGGCTGGTCCCCTTGCAAAAAAGTGCGACGAAAGCCTCCAAGCGAGTGCTAACACTCCCTTCGAGGCTCGGGGGCTACTGTCGGGGACCATAATTAGGGGTACCCTCAAGACGCCTAATTCTCAGCTGGTAACCCCCATCAGCATAAAGCTGCAGAGGACTGATGGGTGCGATTAAGTCAGGGATCAGTCCATACGAGCGACTCGATCACGCCTCGCCCGAGCCTAGCCTCAGGCAAGGGCAGCCGACCTCGAGGGGTTTCCGTCTCGCCTGAGGCCCCCCTTTTTAACGGCGGACACATCTCCGGCTCGCCCGAGGCCTTGCCTTCGCTAAGAAGCAACCCTGACTAAATCGCCGTGTCGACCGACCGAGTTGCAGGAGCATTTAACGCAAAGGTAGCCTGACACCTTTATCCTGACGCGCGCCCCCCGGCAGAGCCGAAGTGACCGCCGTCACTTCGCCGCTCCACTGACCGGTCTGACAGAAGGACAGCGCCGCCTGCGCCACTCCGACTGCAGTGCCACTTGACAGAGTGAGACTGACAGGCAGTCAGGCCTTGCCAAAGGCGCCATAGGAAGCTCCGCCCGACCCAGGGCTCAGACTCGGGCTAAGGCCCCGGAAGACGGCGAACTCCGCTCCGCCCGACCCAGGGCTCGGACTCGGGCTAAGGCCCGGAAGACGACGAACTCCGCTTCGCCCGACCCCAGGGGTCGGACTCCGCCCTGGCCTCTGCCGAACGACCTCCGCCTCGCCCGACCCAGGAGCTCGGGCTCGGCCTCGGCCATGATAGACAGACTCGACCTCGGCTTCGGAGGAGCCTCCATGTCGCCCGACCTAGGGCACAAGCCCGCCACGTCAACAGGAAGCGCCATCATCACCCTACCCCGAGCCGACTCGGGCCGCAGAGAACAAGACTGGTGTCCCATCTGGCTAGCTCCGCCAGATGGGCAATGATGGCGCCCCGCTAGCCCCGTGACGACGGCGGCTCTCAGCTCCCTTACGGAAGCAGGGGGACGTCAGCAAGGACCCAGCCGCTCCGACAGCTGTCCCTCCACCAGGCTCTGTTGCTCCTCCGACAGCCACGACACCACACCAGCTGGGTGCCAAGGTCTCTCCGGCTGCCACATTGGCATGTACTTAGGGCGCTAGCTCTCCCCCGCTAGACACGTAGCACTCTGCTACACCCCCATTATACACCTGGATCCTCTCCTTACGCCTATAAAAGGAAGGACCAGGGCCTTCTTAGAGAAGGTTGGCCGCGCGGGGACGAGGACGGGACAGGCGCTCTCTTGGGGCCGCTCGCTTCCCTCACCCGCGTGGACGCTTGTAACCCCCTACTGCAAGCGCACCCGACCTGGGCGCGGGACGAACACGAAGGCCGCGGGATTTCCACCTCTCTCACGACCCGTCTCCGGCCACCTCGCTTTCCCCCCTTCGCGCTCGCCCACGCGCTCGACCCATCTGAGCTGGGGCACGCGGCACACTCACTCGTCGGCTTAGGGACCCCCCGGTCTCGAAACGCCGACAGAAATAATTATTGGTTTCATTCCATGCAACCTTTGCACTTACATTATGCAAACTAGTTCAATTCTGTACTTTTATATTTGCTTTGGTGTGTGTTGGCATCAATCACCAAAAAGGGGGAGATTGAAAGGGAAATAGGCTTACACCTTTTCCTAATTGATTTTGGTGGTTGGATTGCCCAACACAAATAATTGGACTAACTAGTTTGCTCTAGACTATAAGTTTTACAGGTGCCAAAGGTTCACAATAAACCAATAAAAAGACCAAGAAAGGGTTCAAACAAAGAGAGCAAAAGACAACCGAAGTGTGCCCTGGTCTGGCGCACCGGACTATCCGGTGTGCCACCGGACAGTGTCCGGTGCACCAGGGAACCCAACTCCGAACTGCTCACCTTTGAGAATTCTAGGAGCCGCTCCGCTATAATTCACTGGACTATCCGGTGTGCTAGCGGAGCAACGTCTACTTCGTGCCAACGGTCGTCTGCAAGGGCATTAAATGCGCTACAGTGCGCACAGAAGTCAGGCACGCGCCAGAAGGCGCACCAGACAGTCTACAGGACATGTCCGGTGGCATAGACGTCAGAAGCTCCAACGGTCAGAATCCAACGGCCGGGTGACGTGGCTGGCGCACCGGACTGTCCGGAGCGCCATGCGACAGAAGCCCTCACCAACGGTTCTTTTGGTGGTTAGGGCTATAAATACCCCTAACCACCACACTTCAATGCATCCAAGTTTTCAGCCTTTGAACACCTTACAAGAGCTATAGCATTCAATACAAGACACAACCAAAGAGATCAAATCCTCTCCCAAGTCCAAAGATCATTCCAATCAAATAGTGACTCGTGAGAGAGAGACTTGTGTTCATTTGAGCTCTTACGCTTGGATTGCTTTTCTTCTTCATTCTTTCTTGTGATCAACTCAATTGTAACCAAGGCAAGAGACACCAATTGTGTGGTGGTCCTTGTGGGGACTTAGTGTCCCGTTTGATTGAGAAGAGAAGCTCACTCGGTCTAAGTGACTGTTTGAGAGAGGGAAAGGGTTGAAAAAGACCCGGTCTTTGTGACCACCTCAACGGAGAGTAGGTTTGCAAGAACCGAACCTCGGTAAAACAAATCACCATGTCATCTGCCTTATTTGCTTGTGATTTGTTTTTGCCCTCTCTTTCGGACTCGAATTTAATTCTAACGCTAACCTCGGCTTGTAGTTGTGCTTAAAGTTTGTAAATTTCAGATTCGCCCTATTCACCCCTCCTCTAGGCGACTTTCCGGTTGTCACCCTTATCACCTTTTGAACGGGATGATCAGGGACTCCCTAGTTTAGGGGAGGGCCTAAGGTGATGGCTCAGCCGGGTTAGGGGTGATAAGAAGGATTGTCCCCTCATATAAGGATCAGTTTGTCATCCTTTACTACCTGTACTCATGACAAGTACAACTACTCGAGACTGTATAGGCAGACACTCAATCTGAACTCATACGGTCCAAACCCCAGGGTTATGATGGCTGGGGAGCACCGGGAGGATAAGTAGGGGGAATGTTTTGTCCGGTTTGGACATGGCGGTGGCCTGAATCCTTCCTTTATAACCATTAAGGTAAGGACGTGCGAGGAAAGAGAGAGATTCGGCATTTGGATCTCACGACAGTGAGATTGCAGAAATCGGACTAGTGGGTAAAGTTACACCTCTGCACAGAGTTTGAAAACCTATTCGAATATTCCGTGTCCACTGGAATGGACGAGTCTGGTGTGGTATGACAATTAGTGTTTTGTTTTTCAAAAATGCTTTTGAGAAAAGTGATTTTAAAAAGGTCCGGCGGTTGAGCCGTGAGCTATGGTGGACGAGAAGTCCAGTAGCTGTTTTTGAAAAATGAAAACTAGTGGGAAACTGCTGAGATACCTGGATGGTTTAGTCCAGGGGATTTTTTTTCTATATTGAAAAACTTCCTGCTCCTTTGGGAGAGGATGCACTTTGAAAATACAAAATGTTTTACAAAATAACCCTGCATCAAATATTGATGTTTCTGCAAAATATCCTGAGCTCCACATATTCCATGCATTATATCTGATTTACCCATTCCGCGGGTGAAGGTGGGCTGCTGAGTACGTAGGTACTCACCCTTGCTTATTTGTTATTTTTCAGAAAAGGAGATCGCTGATCGGGTAAGAGCTACGCCTGTTCCCAACCTTGCATGTGGCTGTTGGACCGCTGATTTGCTTCGTTGTGTATATCGGGCTGCTTCAGCCCCACTCTGATGATATGTCCCGAGTTGTGGACGAACTCTTAAAGTTGATTGCCACCTTTATAGGTTTGTCTCGTTTGAGCAGATCTGGAATCATCTGTTGTATAAATGTGTTTACTAGCCTCCTGGGACTAGTAATTGTATCACATTTGAGTCCTAGAGGATTGGGGCGCTTCAAAAGACCGCCACACCCAAGAGTTTACCAAGCAATTCAAAGAGATCACCCCGTCAACTCCATCCTTGGTGACATTCATAAGGGGGTAACCACTAGATCTCGAGTTGCTCATTTCTGTGAACATTACTCTTTTGTGTCCTCTATTGAGCCATACAGGGTAGAGGATGTACTAAGAGATCCGGATTGGGTGCTGGCTATGCAAGAGGAGCTCAACAACTTCACGAGGAATGAGGTATGGCATTTAGTTCCACGTCCTAATCAAAATGTTGTAGGTACCAAATGGGTATTCCACAACAAGAAAGATGAGCATGGTGTGGTGACAAGAAACAAAGTCCGACTTGTGGCCAAAGGTTATTCACAAGTCGAAGGTTTGGACTTTGATGAAACTTATGCACCCGTAGCTAGGCTTGAGTCAATTCGTATATTACTTGCCTATGCTACTTACCATGGCTTCAAGCTTTATCAAATGGACGTGAAAAGTGCTTTTCTCAATGGACCAATCAAGGAAGAGGTCTATGTTGAGCAACCTCCCGGCTTTGAAGATAGTGAGTATCCTAACCATGTCTATAAACTCTCAAAGGCGTTTTATGGGCTCAAACAAGCCCCAAGAGCATGGTATGAATGCCTACGAGATTTTCTTATCACTAATGGCTTCAAAGTCAGAAAAGCCGATCCTACTCTCTTTACTAAAACTATTGCAAAAGATTTGTTTGTATGCCAAATTTATGTTGATGATATCATATTTGGGTCTACTAACAAATCAACTTGTGAAGAGTTTAGTAGGATCATGATACAAAAATTAGAGATGTCTATGATGGGGGAGTTGAAGTATTTCTAGGATTTCAAATCAAGCAACTCCAAGATGGCACCTTCATCAGCCAAACAAAGTACATTCAAGACATACTTAAGAAGTTTGGGGTGAAGGATGGCAAACCCATCAAGACACCCATGGGAACCAATGGGCATCTCGACCTCGATACGAGTGGTAAATCCATAGATCAAAAGGTATACTGGTTGATGATAGGATATTAGCCGATATCTTTACCAAGCCATTAGATGAGAAAACCTTTAGCAAACTTAGGAATGAGCTAAATATACTTGATTCTCGGAATTTTGATTAAAACATTGCACACATAGCTCATTTATATACCTTTAATCATATCTCTTTCTTTTGGTACACATACATATCTCTTATTATTCTTGTACCAAGACTACGACTAATGTGCCTTCAAGTATGTTTTTATACTAAGTCGTAGATTGAAAGGGAAATGGAGTATTCGACGAATACAATGCTTCCACTCCATTCTACCGGTATCATTTACCCTTCGTCGCTACTCCGCTCACTCTCAAATTGGTATAATCCTTCACTCTTAATTACTTGTACCAATGGGGAGAAGGAATAAAAGGGCTCTCAAAGTCTCCTTTTTTGGCGATTAATGCCAAAGGGGGAGAGAATATTAAGCGCAAAGCAAAAGGACCGCACCACCATAATTTCAAAATTTTTGAAATAAAGCTTTAATTGATATTTGGCAATTTCTCAATTAGTATTCATGCTTCACTTGTCTTGAGAAAGCAAAATTTCAATTGATATCTAAAGATCAATTTTCAAATTAGTATATATTTCAAAAGCCTCTTGAAAGCTAAGAGGAGAATTTCATTCAGGGGGAGTTTATTTAGTCAAAGAAAAAGCATTTGAAACAGGGGGAGTGTAACGCCCTGAATTTGAGAGTTAAAATTTTCTTTCTCCAGCACTCACCCAATTCGGGCATTACGTTTCCTTTTTCTTCTCGCTATGCCTTGTTCTTTCTCCAAATTCTAACGAGAGTTAACTCGATATCTTGTGTAAGTAAACCCTAGGAGTAATCCTTTTGGTTGTTGCATCATGCCGGATCATGCATCTATTTTTGTTTGTGGTTGAGTGAGTTTGCGAAAGTGCACTTAGGTGAAGAATTAGGACAAAAAAGGAAAATAGAAACTCCCCCCCTCAAACCCTTCCTTCCCCTTTTTCTCCCTCTGGCAGCCCACCTGCCCCCCCCCCCCCCCCGCGGCCCGGTTCCGCGGCGGCCTAGTCGCTGCCTTTCTCCCCCCCTCCTTCCCACCCCCTCAGCCCAGCCGATCTCCCCGCGGCCCAGCCAAGCCCCCTCCCCGCGTGGCCCACCCCGCCTTGGGCCGGCCGACTGGCGCGTGGCCCAGCCGTTCCCCCTCGCCCCTCAACCGGCTGGCCCGCGCCCACCGCGCGCTACACGCGGGGGCAGTTGCCCAGCTGCCGCCGTCGCCTGGTGGGGCCCACCTGTAAGCCCCCACCCAAAAAACCGCCCCTGTTCATCTTCCCTATCATCCCGACGCACGTTCCTCTCTCTTCCCCAAGTCGCCCTCGCCGCCCGGAGCTGCCCCTGCCCCGACACCGTCCGTCCGTGCCGCCTCGTCATCCGCAGTGAGCCTCCTCGTTTCTTTCTCCCCCGCCTCCCTCTTCCCCGACCTCCCTCCTCCTCGTGCTCCCGGCTCGCACGGCCGTGGCGCCCCGGCTCGACGCGGCCCTCTCGCGCCGCGTGCCCCCTGCCCCTGGCTCGGCACGGCCCTCCCGCGTGGCGTGCCCCCCGGCACGACGCGGCCCCCTGCCCCCTGGCTGGCACGCGGCCCCCTGCCCCTGGCCGGCGTGGCTCCTGCCCCACCCAACACGCGGTGCGGCCCCAGCGCGCGGCCATGGCGGCCCAACGTGCCGTGCGCGCGGTCGTGGCGCCCTGCTCGGCGTGGCCTCGCCCCCTCGTGCCCTCCCTCCCCGTCGTGGCTCGGTGCGGCCCCGGCCTGGCGCGGCCGTGGTGACCCTACGCGGCGCAGCCCCTACGCAGCGCGGCCCCGGCACGGCGCGGCTGTGGTGCCCCTGCGCGGCGCGGCTCCTCGCCCCCTGGCGCGCGTGCCCGCGGCGCTCGGCACGACCCCTGCGCGGCGTGACTCGCGACACTCGACTGGCGTGGCCCGCGGCTTGGAGCTCGGCCGGCGTGGCCCGCGGCCAAGGTGCCCGGCGTGGCGCGTAGTGCCCTGCCACGCATGCGACGAGCCCGTCTACCCCACGTGTATATCGTACGCGTTGAGCGTGCCATTTATTTCACGTAGTTTAACTCCACTTAGAATTAATCACATTAATTATCTCACGTAGTTAAATGACGACTATATTAGTGTCGGCCAATCAAAAACAAATTGTAACTCTATTAGTGCATGTGATTAATACCTATTAGTATGGCTAGGTGGAATTAAATGTCATAATGATTATTCGCAAAAACCTACACGTAATACTTTTCGACTATAGCTTTAGCCGTTGCGATTCCTTTTTCTATTTCTAGTAATTACGAATGCAAACCATATGTCATGTGCATGTTCATTTGATCTGCTCCCTTGTATGGTGTACTGTTTATTTCCTAATTCAAGTATATGGATGTATGTTTGTACTCGCATAGATAACGGTCTGGTTGTGGAGTCCGAAGAGATCGCAGGAGAAGACCCTAAGCAGCAGCTGGTTGGTGGAGGCAAGTGTCCCTTGACCCAACTATGTCCTACTATTTTTATAATTCACTCCCCGCATTTACACAATTTATACCTAAGGATTGACTAGCTTTTGTTTATCATGTTCTTGTTTACCTATGTGGTTGGATTATTTTGGTTTAGCTTTATGCTAGTGCTTCACCCTAATCAGTGAACATGATGAGATTATTTATGATACGTTGTTTTCCCTTTTGATTATGATGATGATACTGTGACATTTAAGGGAACTCGAGCGGTTTCTCGAGTGCCTCTCCGTAAGGACTGATTCGTTGGATGACCGCCCAGAAAAACAGTGCAACCATGAGGGTGGTATGGGACGTCCTTGGCTAAGTAATTAGGGAAGTCTTATATTGGGTGCTGGTTTTGGTCATTAGGGAACGGAGGCATCTGCTATGGCTCCTATAATCTCGCTCAGGGATTTTGGTACGGGCATCGTCCCACGACTTTCCCTAAGGGTGGAGGTGTAGGTTTGAAACTGAAAGGGAATTAGGCTTACACCTAGTCCCAAATAATTTTGGTGGTTGAATTGCCCAACACAAATATTGGACTAACTAGTTTGCTCTAGTACTCAAGTTATACAGGTGGAAAAGGTTCACACTTAGCCAATAAAAAGACCAAGTTTTGGATTCAACAAAGGAGCAACGAGGCAACCGAAGGCACCTCTGGCTGGAGGCACCGGACTGTCCGGTGTGCACCGGACAGTGTCCGGTGCGCCCAGAGGACTCCAACTCAAACTCTTCGCCCTCGGGAATTCTCGGAAGCCGGCGCGCTATAATTCACCGGACTGTCCGGTGTGCACCGGACATGTCCGGTGCTCCAAGGAAGCGCGGTCTCCGGAACTCGCCAGCCTCGGGTTCGCCGCGGCAGCCGCTCCGCTAAAATTCACCAGACTGTCCGGTGTGCACCGGACTGTCCGGTGTACCAGCGGGGCAACGGCTCTTTTCGGCGCCAACGGCTCCCTGCGGTGCATTTAATGCGCGCGCAGCGCGCGCAGACGTCAGACGTGCCCATACCAGTGCACCGGACATCAAACAGTACATGTCCGGTGTGCACCGGACACCCAGGCGGGCCCAGAAATCAGAAGCTCCAATGGTCAGAATCCAACGGCAATGGTGACGTGGCGGGGGCACCGGACTGTCCGGTGTGCACCGGACTGTCCGGTGTGCCATCGAACAGACAGCGTCCAGCAACGGTCACTTTTGGTGGTTGGGGCTATAAATACCCCAACCACCCCACCATTCATTGCATCCAAGTTTTCCAACTTCCAACCACTTACAAGAGCTAGGCATTCAATTCTAGACACACCAAAGAGATCAAATCCTCTCTAATTCCACTCAAGCCTTTAGTGACTAGCGAGAGAGATTTGCCGTGTTCTTTTGAGCTCTTGCGCTTGGATCGCTTTCTTTCTTTCTCACTTGTTCTTGTGTTCAAAACTCAATTGTAACCAAGGCAAGAGGCACCAATTGTGTGGTGGCCCTTGCGGGGAAGTTTTGTTCCCGTTTGATTGAGAAGAAGAAAAGCTCACTCGGTCCGAGGGACCGTTTGAGAGAGGGAAGGGTTGAAAGAGACCCGGCCTTTGTGGCCTCCTCAACGGGGAGTAGGTTTGCGAGAACCGAACCTCGGTAAAACAAATCCACGTGTCACACTCTTCATTTGCTTGCGATTTGTTTTGCACCCTCTCTCTCGCGGACTCGTTTATATTTCTAACGCTAACCCGGCTTGTAGTTGTGATTATTTTTGTGATTTTCAGTTTCGCCCTATTCACCCCCCCCCCTCTAGGCGACTATCAATTGGTATCAGAGCCCGGTGCTTCATTAGAGCCTAACCGCTCGAAGTGATGTCGGGAGATCACACCAAGAGGGAGATGGAGACCGGCGATAACAAGCCCACTACAAGCCAAGGGAGCACTTCATCGGAAGAGTCCCGCACCAAGAGAAGGGAGAAGAAGAAGAACTCCTCCAAGCGGAAGGAGAAAAGATCTTCCTCTTCTCACCACAAGGAGAAGAAGGAAAAATCTTCTTCTCACAAGCCGCATCGGAGTGGGGACAAGCACAAGAGGATGAGGAAGGTGGTCTACTACGAGACCGACACTTCATCGACATCCACCTCCGGCTCCGACGCGGCATCCGTCACTTCTAAACGCCAAGGGCGTAAGAAGTATAGTAAGATTCCCCTACGCTACCCTCGCATTCCTAAACATACACCTTTACTTTCCGTCCCATTAGGCAAACCACCAACTTTTAATGGTGAAGATTATGCTATGTGGAGTAATTTAATGCGATTTCATCTAACCTCTCTCCACAAAAGTATATGGGATGTTGTTGAGTATGGTGTACAGGTACCATCTATAGGGGATGAGGACTATGACACGGACGAAGTGGCCCAAATCGAGCACTTCAACTCCCAAGCCGCAACCATTCTCCTTGCCTCTCTAAGCAAGGAGGAATACAACAAAGTGCAAGGGTTGAAGAACGCAAAGGAGATTTGGGACCTACTCAAGACGGCGCACGAGGGTGATGAACTCACAAAGATCACCAAGCGGGAAACGATCGAGGGGGAGCTCGGTCGCTTTCGTCTTCGCCAAGGAGAGGAGCCACAAGACATGTACAACCGGCTCAAGACCTTGGTGAACCAAGTGCGCAACCTCGGGAGCAAAAAATGGGATGACCACGAGGTGGTTAAGGTTATTCTAAGAGCTCTTATTTTCCTTAACCCCACACAAGTTCAATTAATTCGTGGTAATCCTAGATATCCACTAATGACCCCCGAGGAAGTTATCGGGAATTTTGTGAGCTTTGAATGCATGATTAAGGGCTCCAAGAAGATCAACGAGCTTGATGAACCTTCCACATCGGAGGCGCAACCGGTGGCCTTCAAGGCAACGGAGGAGAAGAAGGAGGAGCCTACACCAAGTAGACAACCAATTGACGCCTCCAAGCTCGACAACGAGGAGATGGCCCTAATCATCAAAAGCTTTCGGCAAATCCTCAAGCAACGGAAGGGGAAGGATTACAAATCCCGTTCCAAGAAGGTTTGCTACAAGTGTGGTAAGCCCGGTCATTTTATTGCAAAGTGTCCTATGTCTAGTGACAGTGACAGGGGCGACGACAAGAAGGGAAGAAGAAAGGAGAAGAAGAAGTATTACAAGAAGAAGGGCGGCGATGCCCATGTTTGTCGGGAGTGGGACTCCGACGAAAGCTCAAGCGACTCCTCCGACGACGAGGACGCCGCCAACATCGCCGTCACCAAAGGCCTCCTCTTTCCCAACGTCGGCCACAAGTGTCTCATGGCGAAGGACGGCAAAAAGAAGGTAAAATCAAAGTCCTCCACTAAATATGAAACATCTAGTGATGAGGATGAAGATAAAAATGAGGAGGATAACTTGCGCATTCTTTTTGCTAACCTTAACATGGAACAAAAGGAAAAATTAAATGAGCTAATTAGTGCCATCCATGAAAAGGATGATCTCTTGGACTCCCAAGAGGACTTCCTAATCAAGGAAAACAAGAAACATGTTAAGGTTAAAAATGCTTATGCTCTAGAGGTAGAAAAATGTAACAAATTATCTAGTGAGCTAAGCACATGCCATGACACTATTGCCAACCTTAGAAATGAAAATGTTAAATTAATTGCTAAGGTTGATTCTCATGTTTGCATTGATCCTAGAAATGATAATGTTGATTTGCTTGCTAGGATTGATGAGTTGAATGTTTCTATCACTAGCCTTAGAAATGAGAATGAGAAACTAATTGCTAAGGCTAAGGATTTTGATGTTTGCAATGCTACTATTTCCGACCTTAGAACTAAAAATGATATGTTGCATGCTAAGGTTGTTGAACTAAAATCTTGCAAACCCTCTACATCTAATGTTGAGCATATTTCCATTTGTACTAGATGTAGAGATATTAATGTTGATGCTATCCATGATCACCTAGCCTTAATTAAAAAACAAAATGATCACATAGCACAACTTAATGCTAAGATTAGTGAGCATGACTTAGAAAATGAAAAATTTAAATTTGCTAGAAGCATGCTCTATAATGGGAGACGCCCTGGCATTAAGGACGGCATTGGCTTCCAAAAGGGAGACAATGTCAAAATTAATGCCCCTCCAAAGAACTTATCTAACTTTGTTAAGGGCAAGGCTCCCATGCCTCAGGATAACAAGGGTTACATTTTGTACCCTGCCGGCTATCCTGAGAGCAAAATTAGGAGAACTCATTCTAGGAAGTCTCACTCTGGCCTCAATCATGCTTTCATGTATAAGGGTGAGACATCTAGTTCTAGGCAACCAACCCGTGCCAAGTTGCCTAGAAAGAAAACTCCTAATGCATCAAATGATCATGCCATTTCATTTAAAACTTTTGATGCATCTTATGTTTTAACTAACAAATCTGGCAAGGTAGTTGCCAAAATAGTTGGGGGCAAACACAAGGGATCAAAGACTTGTGTTTGGGTACCCAAAGTTCTCGTTTCTAATGCCAAAGGACCCAAAACCGTTTGGGTACCTAAAACAAAGAACTAAACTTGTTTTGTAGGTTTATGCATCCGGGGGCTCAAGTTGGATACTCGACAGCGGGTGCACAAACCACATGACAGGGGAGAAAAAGATGTTCTCCTCATATGAGAAAAACCAAGATCCCCAACGAGCTATCACATTCGGGGATGGAAATCAAGGTTTGGTCAAAGGTTTGGGTAAAATTGCTATATCACCTGATCATACCATTTCCAATGTTTTTCTTGTAGATTCTTTAGATTACAATTTGCTTTCTGTATCCCAATTATGTCAAATGGGCTACAACTGTCTATTTACTGATGTAGGTGTTACTGTCTTTAGAAGAAGTGATGATTCAATAGCATTCAAGGGAGTGTTAGAGGGTCAGCTATACTTGGTAGATTTTGATAGAGCTGAACTCGACACTTGCTTGATTGCTAAGACTAACTTGGGTTGGCTCTGGCATCGCCGACTAGCCCATGTTGGAATGAAGAATCTTCATAAGCTTCTAAAGGGAGAACACATTTTGGGACTAACCAATGTTCATTTTGAGAAAGACAGGATTTGTAGCGCATGCCAAGCCGGGAAGCAAGTTGGCACCCATCATCCACACAAAAACATCATGACTACCGACAGGCCACTGGAGCTCCTACACATGGATTTATTCGGCCCGATCGCTTACATAAGCATCGGCGGTAGTAAGTATTGTCTTGTAATTGTGGATGATTATTCTCGCTTCACTTGGATGTTCTTTTTGCAGGACAAATCTCATACCCAAGAGACTTTAAAGGGATTCTTGAGACGAGCTCAAAATGAGTTCGGCTTAAGGATCAAGAAAATAAGAAGCGACAACGGAACGGAGTTCAAGAACTCTCAAATTGAAGGCTTTCTTGAGGAGGAGGGCATCAAGCATGAGTTCTCTTCTCCCTACACTCCACAACAAAATGGTGTAGTGGAGAGGAAAAATCGAACTCTATTGGACATGGCAAGAACCATGCTTGATGAGTACAAGACACCGGATCGGTTTTGGGCCGAGGCGGTCAACACCGCCTGCTACGCCATCAACCGGTTATATCTTCACCGAATCTTCAAGAAAACATCCTATGAACTCCTAACCGGTAAAAAGCCCAATATTTCATATTTTAGAGTTTTTGGTAGCAAATGTTTTATACTTGTTAAAAGAGGTAGAAAATCTAAATTTGCTCCTAAAACTGTAGAAGGCTTTTTACTAGGATATGATTCAAACACAAGGGCATATAGAGTCTTTAACAAATCCTCAGGACTTGTTGAAGTTTCTTGTGACATTGTGTTTGATGAAACTAACGGCTCTCAAGTAGAGCAAGTTGATCTTGATGAGATAGGTGAAGAACAGGCTCCATGCATAGCGCTAAGGAACATGTCCATTGGGGATGTGTGTCCTAAGGAATCCGAAGAGCCTCCACATGCACAAGATCAACCATCCTCCTCCACACAAGCATCTCCACCAACTCAAATTGAGGATGAGGCTCAAGATGTTGATCAAGAAGATGAGCCACCTCAAAATGACGGCAACGATCAAGGGGGAGATGCAAATAATGAAGACAAGGAGGATGAAGAACCAAGGCCGCCACACCCAAGAGTCCACCAAGCAATCCAACGAGATCACCCCGTCGACACCATCCTCGGCGACATTCATAAGGGGGTAACTACTCGATCTCGTGTTGCACATTTTTGTGAACATTACTCTTTTGTTTCCTCTATTGAGCCACACAGGGTAGAGGAAGCACTTCAAGATTCGGATTGGGTGATGGCGATGCAAGAGGAGCTCAACAATTTCACAAGGAATGAGGTATGGCACTTAGTTCCACGTCCTAATCAAAATGTTGTAGGAACCAAGTGGGTCTTCCGCAACAAGCAAGATGAGCATGGTGTGGTGACAAGGAACAAAGCTCGACTCGTGGCCAAGGGTTATTCACAAGTCGAAGGTTTGGATTTTGGTGAAACCTATGCACCCGTAGCTAGGCTTGAGTCAATTCGCATATTATTGGCCTATGCTACTTACCATGGCTTCAAGCTTTATCAAATGGACGTGAAGAGTGCCTTCCTCAATGGACCAATCAAGGAGGAGGTCTATGTTGAGCAACCTCCCGGCTTTGAAGACAGTGAGTACCCTAACCATGTTTATAGGCTCTCTAAGGCGCTTTATGGGCTCAAGCAAGCCCCAAGAGCATGGTATGAATGCCTTAGAGATTTCCTTATTGCTAATGGCTTCAAAGTCGGCAAGGCCGATCCTACTTTATTCACTAAGACTCTTGACAATGATTTGTTCGTATGCCAAATTTATGTTGATGATATTATATTTGGGTCTACTAACAAATCTACATGTGAAGAATTTAGTAGGATCATGACACAGAAATTCGAGATGTCAATAATGGGGGAGTTGAAGTATTTTCTAGGATTCCAAGTCAAGCAACTCCATGAGGGCACTTTCATTAGCCAAACGAAGTATACTCAAGATATCCTAAGCAAGTTTGGAATGAAGGATGCCAAGCCCATCAAGACACCCATGGGAACCAATGGGCATCTCGACCTCGACACGGGAGGTAAGTCCGTGGATCAAAAGGTATACCGGTCGATGATTGGTTCATTGCTTTATTTATGTGCATCTCGACCGGACATTATGCTTTCTGTTTGCATGTGTGCAAGATTCCAAGCCGACCCTAAGGAATCACACCTTACGGCCGTAAAACGAATCTTGAGATATTTGGCTTATACTCCTAAGTTTGGGCTTTGGTACCCTCGGGGATCCACTTTTGATTTGATTGGTTATTCGGATGCCGATTGGGCGGGGTGTAAGATTAACAGGAAGAGCACATCGGGGACTTGCCAGTTCTTGGGAAGGTCCTTGGTGTCATGGGCTTCAAAGAAGCAAAATTCGGTCGCTCTTTCTACCGCCGAAGCCGAGTATATTGCCGCAGGCCATTGTTGCGCGCAATTGCTTTGGATGAGGCAAACCCTGCGGGACTACGGTTACAAATTAACCAAAGTCCCCTTGCTATGTGACAATGAGAGTGCAATCAAAATGGCCGACAATCCCGTCGAGCACAGCCGCACTAAGCACATAGCCATTCGGTATCATTTTCTTCGGGATCACCAACAAAAGGGGGATATCGAGATTTCATACATTAACACTAAAGATCAATTAGCCGATATCTTTACCAAGCCACTTGATGAACAATCTTTTACCAGACTTAGGCATGAGCTCAATATTCTTGATTCCAGGAATTTCTTTTGCTAGTCTTGCACACATAGCTCATTAATATACCTTTGATCATGTCTCTTTTATATATGCTATGACTAATGTGTTTTCAAGTGTATTCCAAACCAAGTCATAGGTATATTGAAAGGGAATTGGAGTCTTCGGCGAAGACAAGGCTTCCACTCCACTCTACTACTTAGCCTTCGCCGTCGTTCCGCATCACTCTCCAACTTTGGTATAGTCTTCACTCTTTCATTTTATGACCAAAGGGGGAGAAAATACTTCATTGGGCTCTAATGATTTCGTTTTTGGCGATTCATGCCAAAGGGGGAGAAAATATGAGCCCAAAGCAAAAGGACCGCACCACCACTTAAAATTTTAAAATTTTGGAGATTTTCAAATTGGTCAATTTCAAAATTGGTATCTTATTATGTTCTAAAGGGGGAGGAAGTAGTATTTCAAAAAGGATAAATCAAAACCCTCTTGAACACTAAGAGGAGACTTTATTTGAGGGGGAGTTTTGTTTAGTCAAAGGGAAAGCATTTTGGAACAAAGGAAGAAACTTTCAAAACTTAAAAATGCTTTGCAAAATCTTATTCATTTACCTTTGACTATCTTGCAAAATGACTTTAAAAAAAATTTTGCAAAAACAAAACTCTTGGTGCAAATGTGGTCCAATATGTCAAAAACAAAGAAAACAATCCATGCGCATCATATAAGTATATATTGGCTCCATTCCAAGCAACCTTTGCACTTGCTTTATGCAAACTAGTTCAATTATGCACTTCTATATTTGCTTTGGTTTGTGTTGGCATCAATCACCAAAAAGGGGGAGATTGAAAGGGAATTAGGCTTACACCTAGTCCCAAATAATTTTGGTGGTTGAATTGCCCAACACAAATATTGGACTAACTAGTTTGCTCTAGTACTCAAGTTATACAGGTGGAAAAGGTTCACACTTAGCCAATAAAAAGACCAAGTTTTGGATTCAACAAAGGAGCAACGAGGCAACCGAAGGCACCTCTGGCTGGAGGCACCGGACTGTCCGGTGTGCACCGGACAGTGTCCGGTGCGCCCAGAGGACTCCAACTCAAACTCTTCGCCCTCGGGAATTCTCGGAAGCCGGCGCGCTATAATTCACCGGACTGTCCGGTGTGCACCGGACATGTCCGGTGCTCCAAGGAAGCGCGGTCTCCGGAACTCGCCAGCCTCGGGTTCGCGCGGCAGCCGCTCCGCTAAAATTCACCGGACTGTCCGGTGTGCACCGGACTGTCCGGTGTACCAGCGGGGCAACGGCTCTTTTCGGCGCCAACGGCTCCCTGCGGTGCATTTAATGCGCGCGCAGCGCGCGCAGACGTCAGACGTGCCCATACCAGTGCACCGGACATCAAACAGTACATGTCCGGTGTGCACCGGACACCCAGGCGGGCCCAGAAATCAGAAGCTCCAACGGTCAGAATCCAACGGCAATGGTGACGTGGCGGGGGCACCGGACTGTCCGGTGTGCCATCGAACAGACAGCGTCCAGCAACGGTCACTTTTGGTGGTTGGGGCTATAAATACCCCAACCACCCCACCATTCATTGCATCCAAGTTTTCCAACTTCCAACCACTTACAAGAGCTAGGCATTCAATTCTAGACACACCAAAGAGATCAAATCCTCTCTAATTCCACTCAAGCCTTTAGTGACTAGCGAGAGAGATTTGCCGTGTTCTTTTGAGCTCTTGCGCTTGGATCGCTTTCTTTCTTTCTCACTTGTTCTTGTGTTCAAAACTCAATTGTAACCAAGGCAAGAGGCACCAATTGTGTGGTGGCCCTTGCGGGGAAGTTTTGTTCCCGTTTGATTGAGAAGAAGAAAAGCTCACTCGGTCCGAGGGACCGTTTGAGAGAGGGAAGGGTTGAAAGAGACCCGGCCTTTGTGGCCTCCTCAACGGGGAGTAGGTTTGCGAGAACCGAACCTCGGTAAAACAAATCCACGTGTCACACTCTTCATTTGCTTGCGATTTGTTTTGCACCCTCTCTCTCGCGGACTCGTTTATATTTCTAACGCTAACCCGGCTTGTAGTTGTGATTATTTTTGTGATTTTCAGTTTCGCCCTATTCACCCCCCCCTCTAGGCGACTATCAGAAACGTCAGATGGTCTCTATGTGATGGTCGTTTCCAACATTCACATAGTGAGGACCCTAGGGAAAGGCCACGTAGTGAGACCCTGCTGGGTCACCTTAGTAGTGATCAATAGAGAGTCATGATCTCCGGGCAGGAAGGGAATCACGACTCATGGGTAAAGTGTGCAACCTCTGCAGAGTGTTATGAAAACTGATATATCAGTCGTGCTCGCGGTTATGAGCGGCCAAGGGAGCTCCATTGATTAGGGATACTTGATCAGAAATGGTTGGTTTGCAGGTGGTGACGAGGATGATGGTTATGATTATGGTAATGGTAAGTGGTATCCTCTCCGTTTGGAAAGGGTACTTTGGGTTAATAACTTGGGTTAATGCTAAAACCTGGCTTTCTACTAGTAATAATAACCTGACCAACTAAAAGCAACTGCTTGACTTAACTCCACATAAAGCTAGTCCACTACAGCCCAACGGGACATTTGCTGAGTATGTTGATGTGTACTCACCCTTGCTCTACACACCAAACCACCTAGGTTGTCCACATTGCAACCACTGCTCATGAGAAGATAAGGCCGTGGAGGAAGACTTCCAGGAGTTCCAAGAGTACGACAAGTTTTAGGCGTGGGTTAGCGGTAACCCTAGTCAGCTGGCTGTGAAGGCCGCGTGTATCTACGTTTCATTTTTGCACTTTGATTATTGTTAAAGACTATGTGGATGTATCAGACATTATGATGTAATCGACTAGTATTACCCTTTTATGTTATTATTTTAGCACTGTGTGATGATGTCCAATTATGTAACTGCTGTGTACGTGAATTGCTGATCCTGGCATGTACATGGTTCGCATTCGGTTTGCCTTCTAAAACCGGGTGTGACAGGGAGAAATTTCAAATCTTGAAAAGGCTTCTTGAAATCATATTTATATACCTTTGACTACTTGCAAAAGACTTTGAAAAGATTTTCCAAAAGGATTTGCAAAAACAAAACAAGTGGTGCAAATATGGTCCAAAATGTTAAATAAAAGAAAAGCAATCCATTCATATCTAGTCAAATTATCATTTGGTTTAATTCCAAGTAACCTATGCACTTACCATATGCAAACTAGTTCATTTCTGCACTTTATATATTTGCTTTGGTTTGTGTTGGCATCAATCACCAAAAAGGGGAGATTGAAAGGGAAATAGGGTTAACCTTTTCCTACAATTAATTTTGGTGGTTGAATGCCCAACACAAATATATGGGCTAACTAGTTTGCTCTAGAATACATGTTCTACAGGTGCATAAGGTTCAACACAAACCAATAAATATTCAAGTTGGGGACCCAATTCAAAAGGAGCAAAAATGACTTGAGTGTGCTGTGGTATGGCGCACCAGACTGTCCGGTGTGCCACCGGACAGTGTTCGGTGCACAAGGACCGTACAGGGTCCAACTAGCCACTCTCGAGAAAACGCAGGCGCGCTTCGCTATAATTCACCGGACTGTCCGGTGTGCCACCGGACTGTCCGGTGTGCCAGCGGGCAACGACTATCCAGCGCGCAACGGTCGACTCTGACGGATGAACAATGCAGCACAGTACCGTGGTAGAAGTCAAAGCAGTGAGTCACAGGGGCACCGAACTGTCCGGTGCCGCAAGAGGACAAAGCCTCCAACGGCCGACCAGGCTCCAGACCCTAACGGTTGGGTGACGTGGCGGCGCACCGGACAGCCTACAGTGCCTATCCGGTGCACCCATCGACAGCGGTCTCCCTAACGGCTACTTTGGTGGTTGAGGGCTATAAATACCCCCAACCACCACAACTCCAAACATTCAAGTTTTCTGAACATCACATTTAATACAAGAGCTCTAGCATTCACTCCTAGACACAATTCAAAAGATCAAAGCCTCTCCAAGTCCAAATTCATCTTAAACACTTAGTGACTTGTGAGAGAGAGATTTTGTGTTCTTTTGAGCTCTTTTGAGCTCTTGCTTCTTGGATTGCCTTTCTTCTTTCTCATTCTTGTTCTCAAGTAACTTGTAATCAAAGCAAGAGACACCTAAGAGTGTGGTGGTCTTTGCGGGGTCTTAGTGACCCGATTGATTAAGGGAAAGGCTCACTCGGCCTAAGTGACCGTTTGAGAGAGGGAAAGGGTTGAAATAGACTCGATCTTTGTGACCTCCTCAACGGGAACTAGGTTCTTTGGAACCGAACCTCGGTAAAACAAATCACCGTGTTCACTCGCATTATTTCTTGGTTGATTTGTTTTCTCTCTCTTTGCGACTTGAATTTAACTCTAACGCTAACCCCCGACCTTAGTGCGTGTTTAAAGTTATAAATTTCAGGTTTCGCCTATTCACCCCCCTCTAGGCAACTTTCAGTGTTTATCATTCAAACCATGATTTTGCCTGAATCCAACTCCACCTTGTAACTATTTAAATTGTATCTTATATACCAGCGAACAATATTAGCCCAAAGGGTCATGTTATTCATCCACACCAAAATCCAAACATAATGGCATATATAGTCCATCTTTCTTACAACGTCACCCACTACAAAGTGATCGTGGGTACACGTATGGTCTTAGGCATGGTGATAATATGCTTTCTTGACCACAACATCATATTAAATATGAACGTAATTCTTAGTTCATCAACCCCGCACCACGTGGTTGTCTTGACGCACATCGTACTAGTTGTAACATCTGGGTCCGTCTTCTGTGAACCCTAGCTTGCAGGCCCTGTAAGGCTATCTCGAGTAGACCTTATATTCTATCATTTATCTCATCCTTTATTTCAAACTTCACTTTATAAACATGTCATATAGTCTCATCTGCAATTGTACGGCCTCTATTTTACCCTACCTACTGGTAAGCCAAGTCGGAGGCTTGGCGCTCGGCTTCTGGGACCCCGGAGGCTTGAAGGGCCCTGGGATTTGGTTTAGGGTTTCGAGGGCCTTGGATTTAGCCGAAATTGTTCATGGCTCCTCGAGGTGCAGGCCCTAGTGCGATGTTGGCATCAGCGGAGCCAACTACGGTTTCCTTTTGTTGACAGGATCTCACGGTATCAAACGCTGATAGTTAATTACCACGAATCCGCAATCCAAAAACCAGGTAGAGCTAGATCAGGCTCACATGTTTTTTTAACAAATGGATAATATTTATTGAGTAAAATTGAAAGAAATTGGTCAGAGAACATAACTGAGTAAGTTCTTGTATCCCATTGTAATTTCACCAGTTCCAAGTCAGTTACCAAGCAAAGACAGAAAAAAAGTTGTGGTGAAAACCTCTTCCAGATCTTCCAAATAACTCATTCGTGTGATGTAAAACCCGGATTACACTTGCATATTAGCAGCAATGGATCACAAAGAGTTGAATGAAAAATTCAGGATACGTTTCATTGCACCAGAAGCTTGCAAGATCAGCTGAGTATCAGACAGACCATATAGAATTTTCTGGCACGAACATGCCAATTGTACATTGTGTTGTTCATACTCTGCAGTGAATCACAAGTCATACTGGTTGACAAACAAGGGATCCAACAAAAGTTTACAAGATCAGAGGGAGGTTAGTATCCAGATTCCAGCATGTGCATATTATTAAGATGGCAAATGCACAATTGAACTTTTGATTCACTCTGGTCCTGAAAGCTGACGACTCATGAAAGCCACTATATACCTATATACCCAAACATTATCTCAGAAACACTATTATCCATCGTGTCAAAATAGGCATCCACCTCAGCACAATTCAGCGTTTCCAGTTCATGAACTCTTACGTCAGAACTTAGAAAGAACTAGCAAAAGGCATGAATTGGTAAAACTAAACACAACCATATACTATAGCAACTCCAAAATCATCTGTAGAACTGCTATATAACAAAAGTTCGGTTCATCCAATAGTTAAGGCACTTCAGCAGCCATGATCTGGTAACCTATTACAAGCACCAACTACCCCTAGGGGCAAATGAAACTCTAAACGAGGACATAGTAATTCATCATCCAGACAAACTTGGACACAGATGTTACTCGTTGACATAACCATCCTTCCGCCCCTCAAACCCAGGGCGCATAAGTTTTTTCTCACGCTTCTCAATCTTGCGCATCTTCTTCTGCTGTGCCCGATCCCGGATGTTCTCTGTCCTTTTCTTCTGCTTGTCCTTCCTCTGCTTATCTACAGTCTTCTGCCTCTCCTTCCACTGCGCAGCATGCTTCTGCTGCCGCTTTTCCTCCTTCTTCAAGCTCTCCTTAATCAGCTTGGGGTCATCATGGACCTTCTCACCAGCAGCACGTCTTCTGGCCACATCCCAAGCAATCTTGCTTGCCTTCTCAGGATCCTTCTTTGCCTCCTGCAACCGTTTAGCCTGCTCCAGTGCCTTCTTCTTGTTCTTAACCCTCCTCTTCTTCCTGCGCCTTGCTTCCTTTGGGTCAACAAACACATTTGCGTACATGATATCTGGCTTCTCCTCAGCTTCCTTCTTTACCTTCTTCCCATCCTTGACATCCACATCTTCGGTGCCATCATCACGCTTACGCTTCATGCCCTCACCTTTCCCCTTCTTTTCATTCTTCGCCTTTGACTTCTTACCCTTCTCCTTCCTGGGCTTATTCAAGAACTCAGGCCTGGTGCACCGGTTGCCTCGAAGCACAGTAATGCGGCGTTGAAGGCGTTCTCGCAGCTCCTCATAGGTCACGGAACGATCCTCAGACACCACTGCAGCGGGTGCAATCGGCATTTCATCCTCTTGATCCCCGGCTTCCTCATCAATATCATCCTCGGAGCTTTCCTCATCCCCAGATGCCCCGCTCTCTTCTTCTGACTTCTCCTCCTCTTCCTCCGCTGCCTGGCCGGCGACGGACTTCTTCAGGAGGTCGAGGGTGGAGGCGGGCGGCGTGGAGGGGTTGAGGCGGGCGCGGCGGGCGGCCTTGATGTTGGCGCGGGACTTGGCCTTCAAGGCCGCCTTTGCCGCCTTGGACAGGCCCTGGTGCCACGGGCGGTCCTCGTCGCCGGATGGGAGATAAAAGCGCGGCGGGATGAGCTGCACGAGGGCGTCGAAGAACAGAGCATGCCCGTGGATGCCACCGCAGTCGGCCGCGGCCAGGAGGTCGGCGGGCATGGCGGCCGCAAGGAATTCGTGGTCCATCGCCGCGGCGGCGGCGGCGGCGGAGGGTTTCCTGCCCATCGCAGCGAGTGTCCAGGAGGGTTTCGGCGAGAGAGGGAGGAGTGTCCAGGAGGGTTTCCTGGCGGCGTGGGCGGGTTTCTTAAGTCGTTATAGGTCTTGCTTGGGTTAAGTGGGCTTACGAGCCCGATGAATATATGAGAATGCTTATGCCCTTGCTGCTCTGGGCTTTCGCTTTAGTTTCTGGTTTGTGGTTACGAGATTTCAGCCTGGGCTAGGCCTGTAGCTCACTAAGGCCCGAGACCACCCCTGCAATCTGCATTCTTTTTTTTTTCAGAAAAATGCAGCCTGAATTCAGCAGTCCATATTGGTTGTCTACTGAAAGACAGCATTTGATTATAGGAAATGGAGGATATGAAACTAAGGACATCAGGTGTGAGTTAAAACCCTCTCCTTTATTTGGCATTATAGGTTGAGTTTGCATATGAAGTACTAGTAGGTTGTTGTGGGCTGGGATCAAAACATTTTTCTCCTCTTTCGTCAACATAAATTAGAGCCGAATATCAAGCCAGCCCAGCACAGCTTAGCCGAGTTTAAGATGACTCGTTAAGTTAACGAGCAAACTCATCTCGGCTCGTTAAGAAACGAGCCAAGTATCAGCTCGGCTCAGCTCAATTGTGAGCTCAAGCTGGTTACTTTAGCTCGTGAGATAGAGAAACATGCATACATACATACATACATACATACATACATACATACATACATACATAATCAATTGCTCAGATCAGGGCCGGACCTAGGGGTGGTCGAGCCGGGCGGCCGCCCAGGGCCTCCAAAATGTCGGGGGCCCTCAGTATATACTTAAGTATAGTACTAGCCCAACTAGTATTTACTTTGTTAGCTGACCAGCCCAATTATCCAAACACGCGAGCCCATTATCTGTTATACTCTCTATAATGTATTGACTTATTATTGTTAACCTAATTTCTACCGGCTGCTGTGAGTGCGATACGGTCATACGGCGAACAAGAACGACGATCGGTCTTCTCTTCGTCAAGCAGCCAGCAGGTACGTTGTGGCTGACGGCTACAAACTGCTCTCTGAACTACTGAAAAAATTTAGCCCCAATCCCTCTGCGATTCGTCTCTTTGGCCGTCCGTCTGCGCCCACCGCCGTGAGCGGCCGCTCCGAGATGTGCATGTGCTCCATCATTTGAAGTTTGGACTCATCAATCATTTAATTTATTTTATTATTTATTCCTTAGTACCTCTCGTTCTTTATCTTTGTTTAATCATTGCAAGTTTGGAACACAGTGATGAGCTTTAGACAATTAAACTGCAGACGTGAGAGCAGGGCAATCGTCCGCCTGCCTGCTCTCTGACTCCACGAGATCTGCACATCAGCACATATTCAGTTGTTCTACATATTCAGGTAACCAGGTTTGCATATTAAATATTCTAATTAAGTTTTTTTACTCCTTAGTAATATAATAATTATCTGTTATATTTACTATTGTTTAAATTTACAGTGGTTTGTTATATTATGTCATCAAGATTGAGAAAGTATCCATCAGGTAGTGAGAAGAGAAAAAGAAAAAACAGTATGATGAATTCATTGGAACACAACGAGGAGCTTTGGATAAATTTTTAAAGACTAATAATTCTACTGCTTCGAGTAATGAATTGGCAATTGTTGCTGTGGAGGAAGAGGAGCCTGCCATTGGGAATTCTGAAGAAGAACAAGGACGAAATGTTGATCCCAATGTCGATGATAACAATGTAAGTGGCCCTGAGAATCCAACTAATTTATCGGGTGCAACACAGTCTGCTTATGCTGATGAGCCACTATTTTATACTTACGATATTTATGATCCAAAAAATTGGGATAGACTTGATAATAATGCAAGAGATATATTAGCTGCGAAAGGGCCCATAAGAGAGGAAGGTCTGGAATTCCCTCTAGATGATGCATCAAGGCATTTTTCTTATGCCCATTATCATAGAAAATTATGCAATGGGGAGATACATGATAGAAAATGGCTATTTTATTCAAAGAATGATGACAGAGTATTTTGCTTCTGCTGTAAGATCTTTAAGTCTAGCACTAGCAAGAGTCAAAGCTCACTAGCCCATGATGGATACAAAAATTGGAAACATATTAGTGCAAACCTTAGAGAACACGAAAATAGTGTGGAGCACATTTGTAACATGAACAAGTGGAATGAATTAAGAACTAGATTGCAGAAGGAGGAAACTATTGATAAAACTTGCAGAAGCAAATTGCAAAAGAGAAAGCTCACATGAGGCAAGTTTTATTGAGGTTAATAGCAATTGTTAAATTTCTTGGCAAACGCAACTTGGCTTTTAGAGGAACTTGTGAGCAACTTTATCATGAAAGTAATGGCAATTTCTATGCTTGTGCTGAGATGATTGCAGAGTTTGACCTAGTAATGCAAGAACACCTTAGACATATCCAGAACAAAGAAACTCATTATCATTATCTTAGTCCTAAAATTCAAAACGAGTTGATATCTCTTTTGGCTACTGATATTACAAGTTATATCATAAAAGTTGTTAAAGATACCAAGTATTTTTCTATTATTCTTGATTGTACCCCTGATGTTAGTCATCAAGAACAAATGACTTTATTGATTCGTTGTGTGAATTTGTCCAATGGAAATATTCATATTGAGGAGTATTTTCTAGGGTTCTTGAAGGTGGATGACACAACTGGTTTGGGCCTTTTTAACACATTGATTGATGCTATGGAGTCCTTTGGACTAAATATTAATGATATAAGGGGTCAAGGTTATGATAATGGTTCAAATATGAAAGGAAAACATCAAGGGGTACAAAAAAGATTAATTGATATCAATCCAAGGGCATTGTATATGCCGTGTGCTTGCCATAGTCTCAATCTCACTCTTTGTGATATGGCTAAATCTTGTGGGAAGGCTATTACATTTTTTGGAGTTATACAACGCATATATGTATTATTTTCTCAATCTACTAAAAGGTGGAATGTTTTGCTTAAACATGTTCCTAGTTTAACTGTGAAGCCGTTGTCTAATACTCGATGGGAGAGTCGAATCAAAAGTGTTACAGCAATAAGATATCAAGCAATAGAGATTAGATCAGCTTTATATGAGTTACGCCATTCTTCTGATGTTGAACCTAAGGATAAAAGTGATGCCAAAAATTTGCATGAAGTACTTGGCAGCTTTGAGTTTCTAATTGCTATGGTTATCTGGCACGATGTATTATACGCTGTAAATAAAGTGAGCAAAAAGTTGCAATCACCAACTATGTGCATTGACTCTGCTTTGGATCTTATAAAAGGTATGACAGAATACTTTGAGACATACAGAATTGAGGGGTTTTCTAATTCTCTCAATATTGCCAAAGCTATTGCAAAAGATTTGGCTGTAGATGCATCATTTCCAGTAAAGCGCCATATAGTGAGGAAGAAACAATTTGATGAGAGTAATTCTCAAGAAGAAATTCTAGAAGCTGAGAGGGCTTTCAAAGTTAAATACTTTTTGGTTTTGGTTGACATGGCAATCACCTCTTTGAAAACAAGATTCGAAGAACTATTGATATTTAAAGGTGTATTCGGATTTCTATTGAGTTCAAGCACCCTGAAGTCATTAAATGATAGTGAACTTCAAGAGTGTTGCATTAAATTTGCAGACACTTTCTCTCATGATGGTTCATCTGATGTTGAGGTACTTGATCTGATTTCTGAATTAAAGATTTTGAAATTCACTTTGCCAGATCGCACATTATGTGCTATGGAGATTTTTGAGCATATCAGAGATGTGGGTTGTTATCCTAATGCATGTATTGCTTATCGAATCTTATTCATCGTGCCTGTTACTGTTGCATCTACTGAAAGAAGTTTTTCTAAATTGAAACTATTGAAGAATTATTTGAGATCAACAATGAGTCAAGAGAGGCTAAATGGTCTAGCGACATTATGCATTGAGAAGAAGTTATTGGACGATATCAATATTGATAGCATACTCGATGTCTTTATATCAAAGAATGTTCGAAGAAACTTTATAAGATGATCCAATATGCCAAGTAAGTTTTTATCATTCTAGTTAATAGTATTTTCAAACCATTCAACATTTGTATTTATTATTGTTATATATGCAAATATAGATATTATATATATATGGGTTAAAAGATCCTCCATATAAGTTTTCACCCAGGGCCCCTGAAATCTCAGGAACGGCCCTGGCTCAGATACTGTCGGCGTTCCGAGACCGGGGGGTCCCTGAGCCGACGAGTGATTGTCGTCGCGTGCCCCAGCCCAGATGGGTCGAGCGCGAGGGCGAGCGCGAAGGGGGGAGAGCGAGGCGGCCGGAGACCGGTGTGAGAGAGGTGGGAATCCCGCGGCCTTCGTGTTCGTCCCGCGCCCAGGTCGGGTGCGCTTGCAGTAGGGGGTTACAAGCGTCCACGCGGGAGAGGGAGCGAGCGGCCTCCAGCGAGCGCCTGTCTCGTCCTCGTCCCCGCGCGGCCAACCCTCTCTAAGAGGGCCCTGGTCCTCCCTTTTATAGGCGCAAGGAGAGGATCCAGGTGTACAATGGGGGGTGTAGCAGAGTGCTACGTGTCTAGCGGAGGAGAGCTAGCGCCCTAAGTACATGCCGTTGTGGTAGCCGGAGAGATTTTGGCACCCAGCTGGTGTGATGTCGTGGCCGTCGGAGGAGTGCTGGAGCTTGACGGAGGGACAGCTGTCGGAGCGGTTGGGTCCTTGCTGACGTCCTCTTGCTTCCGTAAGGGGGCTGAGAGCCGCAGTCGTCACAGAGTATGCGGGGCACCATCCTTGCCTATCTGGCGGAGCGAGCCAGATGGGACGCCGGTCTGGTTCCCTGCGGCCCGAGTCAGCTCGGGGTAGGGTGATGATGGCGCCTCCTGTTGACGTGGCTGGTCTACGCCCTAGGTTAGGCGATGGGGAAGCTCCTCCGAAGCCGAGGTCGAGTCTGTCTTCCGTGGCCAAGGTCGGGTCCGAGCCCCAAGTTCGGGCGAGGCGGAGATTGCCGGCTGGTGCCGGGGCGGAATCCGAGCCCTAGGGTCGGGCGAAGCGGAGTTCGTCGTCTTCTGGGGCCGAGCCCAAGTCCGAGCCCTGGGTCGGGCGAGGCGGAGATCGTCGTCTTCTGGGACTTAGCCCGAGTCCGAGCCCTGGGTCGGGCGGAGAGGAGTTCGCCGTCTTCCGGGACTTAGCCCGAGTCCGAGCCATGGGTCGGGCGGAGTTCGCCGTCTTCCGGGACTTAGCCCGAGTCCGAGCCCTGGGTCGGGCGGAGTTCGCCGTCTTCCGGGACTTAGCCCGAGTCCGAGCCCTGGGTCGGGCGGAGTTCGCCGTCTTCCGGGACTTAGCCCGAGTCCGAGCCCTGGGTCGGGCGGAGCGGAGCTTTCTATGGTGCCTTTGGCCGGGTCTGACTGCCTGTCAGTCTCACTCTGTCAAGTGGCACCGCAGTCGGAGTGGCGCAGGCGGCGCTGTCCTTCTGTCAGGCCGGTCAGTGGAGCAGCGAAGTGACGGCGGTCACTTCGGCTCTGCCGGCTAGGGGGCGCGCGTCAAGATAAAGGTGTCAGGCCACCTTTGCATTAAATGCTCCTGCGATTTGGTCGGTCGGTGCGGCGATTTGGTCAGGGTTGCTTCTTGGCGAAGGCAGGGCCTCGGGCGAGCCGGAAATACGTTCGCCGCTGAAGGGGGGCCTCAGGCGAGACGGAAATCCTCCGGGGTCGGCTGCCCTTGTCCGAGGCTAGGCTCGGGCGAGGCGTGATCGAGTCCCTCAAATGGACTGATCCCTGACTTAATCGCACCCATCAGGCCTTTGCAGCTTTGTGCTGATGGGGGTTACCAGCTGAGAATTAGGAGCCTTGAGGGTACCCCTAATTATGGTCCCCGACAGTAGCCCCCGAGCCTCGAAGGGAGTGTTTGCACTCGCTTGGAGGCTTCCATCGCACTTTTTGCAAGGGGACCAGCCTTTCTCGGTTGCGTTTTGTTCCGGTGGGTGCGCGCGAGCGCACCCGCCGGGTGTAGCCCCCGAGGCCTCGAAGGAGTGGTTTCACTCCTTCGAGGTCTTAATGCCTTGCGTAGTGCTTCGGCTAGTCTGGTCGTTCCCTCATGCGAGCTGGCCGTAGCCCAGGTGTACGGTCGGGTCCCAAGTTCTCGGGCTGGTATGTTGACGCTGTCAACGGTTCGGCCAGAGCCGGGTTTGCGAGAGCAGCCCCCGAGCCTCTGCACAGGGCGAGAGGACGATCAGGGACAGACTCGACTTTTTTACATACGCCCCTGCGTCGCCTTTCCGCAAGGAGGAGGGGGGAAAGCGCCATGTTGCCCTCGATGGGCGCCGAACATGGTGTCTCCGGTGAGCTGCAAGCGGGTAATCCGAGTGGACGTCCGTGCCCCGTTCGTTGGGGGTCGGCTAGGGGCCTAGGGGCACGCCCAAAAGTACCTGCGGGTGATCTGTCGGACCCGGTCCCCTGGCGACGGGGTCCGAGGGCTCGATGCCTCCCTCTGATGGGATTCCGTTACAAGACCGTTCCCGCTGGTCTCGGAAATGTCCTAGGGTACCTCAGGAGCGCAGCCCGAGCCTTGGTTATGTATCGAACATACCCATGGTCATCCCTCGCTCGGCGTCTGAGGCGGCTGTGAACCCTTCGGGGGCCAGCCTTCGAACCCCTGATCAGTAATGGGCGCGGAGCCCGAGTAGCCTGAGGCGGCCGTGGAACCCTTCCGAGGGGCCGGCCTTCGAACCTCTGACCAGTAGTGGGTGTAGGGCCCACGCGATCTGAGGCGGCTGTCGAACCCTTCCGGGGGGCCAGCCTTCGAACCTCTGATCAGTAGGGGGCTCGGAGCCTAGTTCCTTCACGGGGAAGGATCCTTTTCGGGGTATTCCCCTTTCCCGGTCCCTGTTGCAAGAGAGAGAAAGAGGAAAAAAGGAAAAGGATACGAAATCGAACGAGGCGGCGTACCTTTTTTGACGCGGTCATTATGGCGAAGGCGAAGCGTCGCCCGCTTCTCCTGCTAGAGGCGCCGCCTGTCCCACCGCGGAGCTAATGTGACGGGGCGAGTGGTTGGCGGGGCGGCCGTTGTGCGTGCGCGAGCCGTTCGAGGAACGGATCACGGGCGCGTTGTCTTCACGCCGTGAGAGAGGGTTCTCTCGCTGCCTCCGAACGGGACGTAAGCTTAGCTGACGACGTGACCGCTGCACCTGCCCGCCCGCCACCGCCATTACTGTCGGCCCGTCTTCGGCCGTATTGACCGTCGCGCCAGGCTGGAGCCGCTGGGTCGCCTCGAGTCGCGGCATTGGTTCCGCAGTCGAGGAGGCGCGGTGGTGGCGCAAGTGGCGGTGCAGTTGCATGCACGAAGCATTCGGCGTGCCGGTTGCATGACGCGTGGGCCTGGGCCTCTATGCCAGGCGTGTTGGGAGTCGGAGAAGTGCGCCCACTTGGCGCGGTTGCATGACGCCTGCATGGCTGCCCACCCTTTCGCCCGCTGGTCTGGGCAAAAGTGGAGGGTCGATTGTAACCGCTGGGCGGTTGTACGCACCGCGCGCGGCGGTTTGGCTTCTTCTGCTCTGAGTCGGCTTGCATGACGTGTGGGACCCAGCCCCCGCGCCGTAGGGGAGGACCTTGGAGTGTGTTGGAGAAGACTCAGTCCGTGACGGCTGGGGACGCAAGTAGGGAGAGCCGCCTTTAAAAGGAGGGTGACCCCCTTGGAAGGCGACCATGTCTTCGCGCTCCCTTATGCATCGTGTCTTTCCGCCTTCCAAGCCCCCGGATGGGGGATATCCGCCGTCTTTCTGCTTCGTCGTCGGGGGAACGCAACTCCGCGGGAGTTGGTACCTTTCAGCCATCGTTCGGCTTCAAGGATTTTCATCATGCAGCCCGGCTGCACCCCTCCACTGGTGGTCACCCAAGATGGTGACCTCCAGTTTAATGGTGGGGGAAAGCGAGCCGGGCTGCGGCCTCTGCCCCTCCCTCAGCCTCAAGGATTTTCATCACCAGGGCTGGAGAGGGGAGTGAGCCGAGTTGGGGTCGGCCCTGCGTGGGCGGTGGCCCGCTCCTTCCCTCAGTGATCGGAGGGAAAGGGCGGTCGTCGTCCGTGGCGCTGGCGGCTGCAGCGTGCCTGGCTCTCGGACGTGAGCGGCTTCGGAGCCGCTCCCGGCGCCGGCGTCTGCCACGGCAGCTGGAAGAGGTTCTTCTGCCAACGAGCCTGCCGGCGCCATCCGCGGACCGACCTCCAACTCTACGGCCTTCTGCCCGTCCTTGCCTCACGAGTTTGGGCACGGGCGGGGGCCTCCTGGCAGCAGCATCCGCCCTGAGGTCATCGCTGCTGCTGTTCAGCCCCCCGGGGCAGAAGTCTTCATCGTCGCCGCTGCTGGGGCGGGCGACGGCGAGCCGTTCGTCGGTCTTCTGTTGCTCCGCAGGCCCCCCCACTGAGTGGGGTTGTTCGTACCTGCGGAGGTGGAACCGGAGTTCCGTTTGTAATGGCACTTTGAATGCCAGTGTTTTTGTTCATTGTGGCTGTCGGGGCCTGAACATGTGTGTATTTTCGGTACGGAGCCGTGTTTTTTCCTCATTTTCGAGCACTAAGACTCGCCTGTTGGTTGTCTGAACCGCTTCACCAAGCGTGAGTCACCCCGTGTAAAGGTGACGAGTGAGGTATCCGTATCCCGGAGGCGTAGGAGTCCCTCGGCTCGGTCAGCCTTGTTGTCTGAGGCTTCTCTAGCTTAATTAAAGGAACCCCTCGGCCGCTCTTCGATGAGCCGAGGCCAGGGGTAGCGACGTCAACATGAACAGAGGCAGAGTTGGCTTGAAAAGAAAACCTGGTCGTTTTCAGGATCCACTTTCGAAGTAGTCAAACAGCCCGAAAGACCTTCTGGCAGAAAAGATCTTTTTTCGAGGAAAATTTTGACGCAGAGGGGGTTCCCCCCCTTTTAGCCCCCGAGGGAGGGTCGGGCTTTGCCGAGGCAAGGCCGACCCTTCCTTGACGACTAAACTTTTGCTGGGCGTGAGGTATATGAACAACTTGAAAACATCTTAAGGGTAGAAGCAACGTAGCTGTTGCATGTTCCAAGCGTTGCCGTAGACCTCGCCTTGACTATTGGCCAGCTTGTACGTTCCGGGCTTCAGAACTTTGGCGATGACGAATGGCCCCTCCCAGGGGGGCGTGAGCTTGTGCCGCCCTCGGGCGTCTTGTCGCAGTCGAAGCACCAGGTCTCCCACCTGGAGGTCTCGGGACCGGACCCCTCGGGCGTGGTAGCGTCGCAGGGACTGCTGGTATCGCGCCGAGTGTAGTAAGGCCTTATCCCGAGCCTCCTCCAGCTGGTCCAGCGAGTCTTCTCGGCTTGCTTGGTTGCTTTGGTCAGTGTAGGCCCTCATCCTCGGGGAACCGTATTCTAAGTCTGTGGGCAAGATGGCCTCAGCCCCGTAGACTAGGAAGAACGGCGTGAAGTCCGTGGCTCGGCTCGGCGTTGTCCTCAGACTCCAGACCACCGAGGGGAGTTCCTTCATCCATCGCTTGCCGAACTTGTCGAGGTCGTTGTAGATCCGAGGCTTGAGCCCTTGTAGAATCATGCCGTTGGCACGCTCTACCTGCCCATTTGACATGGGGTGAGCCACGGCGGCCCAGTCCACCCGGATGTGGTGGTCCTCGCAGAAGTCCAGGAACTTTCTGCCGGTGAACTGGGTGCCGTTGTTGGTGATGATGGAGTTCGGGACCCCGAAGCGATGGATGATGTTGGTGAAGAACGCCACCGCCTGCTCGGACCTGATGCTGTTCAGGGGTCGGACCTCGATCCACTTGGAGAATTTGTCGATGGCGACCAGCAGGTGCGTGTAGCCCCCGAGTGCCTTCTGCAAGGGGCCGACGAGATCCAGATCCCACACAACAAAAGGCCAGGTGATGGGTATCGTCTGCAGATCCTGAGCGGGCAGGTGGGTCTGCCTTGCGTAGAACTGACACCCTTCGCAGGTGCGGACAATTCTAGTGGCGTCGGCCACCGTCGTCGGCCAGTAGAAGCCTTGTCGGAAAGCATTCCCGACAAGGGCTCGAGGCGCTGCGTGATGGCCGCAAGCCCCCGAGTGTATCTCTCGCAGGAGTTCCTGACCTTCGGCGATGGAGATGCATCGCTGGAGGATGTCGGAGGGGCTCCGGTGGTAGAGCTCCTTCTCATCTCCCAGCAAGACGAACGACTTGGCACGCCGCGCCACCCGCCGAGCCTCGGCTCGGTCGGAGGGTAGCTCTCCTCGGTGGAGGTATTGCAGGTACGGGGTCTGCCAGTTGAAAGTCGCCTAGAGGGGGGGGTGGATAGGCGAAACCTGAAAATTAAAACTTTATCCCCCAACTAGATCCCTTGATTAGTGGTTAGAACAAGATATACAAAAATAGGAGTATACAAACTAAGTTCTTGCTTGAAAAGAGTATTGCTAAATAATGCGGGAATGATAAGTCAATACCATTAATAAGTTATAAAATAACAAAGCAAGAAACCTTAGATGAGAAGAGCACTAGGTCAAGTTCTTTCTTGCAACGTGTTGCTTCACTAAATGGGAATTGACCTTGAAGCAACACCAAATGATATTAGCAAATAATGGTGCAAGAAAAACTTAGGCAAGGGAAAACAAACAAATCACAAGCAATAAACACAATGGACACGGGTGATTTGTTTTACCGAGGTTCAGCCCTCGAAGGCCTAGTCCCCGTTGAGGAGTCCACTTAAGGACGGGTCTTTTTCAACCCTTTCCCTCTCTCCCCCGATCACACAAGGATCGGTGAGCTCTTCTTCTTCTCAAGGATCACTCTCGATCCCACAAGGACCACCACACACTTTGGTGTCTCTTGCTAGCTTTTACAAGCCTCCAAAACTTTGGAGGAAGTTCGATGGGAGTCAAAACTCCACGCTCAAATGAACACAAAGATGAAGCACACACTATCTCTCAATGAATCTCACAAGGCGCTAGGGCTAAACTTAATTGAGTAGCTCTCAATTGCTTGCTCTCTCTTTTGTGGCACTTGTGTTGGTTGTAGTGGACTAAATCTTGTGTATAGGATGGATCAATGAATATATGTGGTTGGGAGGGCTCGAGTTTGTCAACTAGATGACTTGGAATGTTGCTTGGGCTCCCACACCTTGAAGTGGCCGGTTGGGGTGGTATTTATAGCCACCAACCAAAAACTAGCCGTTGGTGAAGGCTGTCTATCGCATGGTGCATCGGACAGTCCGGTGCACACCGGACATGTCCGGTGCGCCAGCCACGTCACCCGACCGTTGGGGTTTCGACCGTTGGAGCGCTGACTTCTGGGCCCGCCTAGATGTCCGGTGGCGCACCGGACATGTACTGTAGAGTGTCCGGTGCGCCGTCTCGCGCGAGCCTGACTTCTGCGCGCTCTGGCGCGCATTTAATGCGCCTGCAGGTGACCGTTGGCACCGAAGTAGCCGTTTCCCCGCTGTCACACCGGACAGTCCGGTGAATTATAGCGGAGCAGCCGAAGTGAATTCCCGAGACTGCCGAGTTCGCGAGGCCGCTCATCCTTGGAACACCGGACACTGTCCGGTGTCCGGTGAATTATAGCGCGCCGGCTTCCGAGAATTCCCGAAGGTGAAGAGTTTGAATTCAGAGTCCTCTGGTGCACCGGACATGTCCGGTGGCACACCGGACAGTCCGGTGCTCCAGACCAGAGTTGCCTTCGGTTGGCTCTTGCTTCTTTGTTTGAACCCAATACTTGGTCTTTTTATTGGCTAAGTGTGAACCTTTGGCACCTGTATAACTTATACACTAGAGCAAACTAGTTAGTCCAATTATTTGTGTTGGGCAATTCAACCACCAAAATTAATTAGGAACTAGGTGTAAGCCTAATTCCCTTTCAATCTCCCCCTTTTTGGTGATTGATGCCAACACAAACCAAAGCAAATATAGAAGTGCATAATTGAACTAGTTTGCATAATGTAAGTGCAAAGGTTGCTTGGAGTTGAGCCAATATAAATACTTTACAAGATATGCATGGATTGTTTCTTCATTTTTAACATATTGGACCACGCTCGCACCACATGTTTTGTTTTTGCAAATTCTTTTTGTAAATCCTTTTCAAAGTCCTTTTTGCAACATAGTCAAAGGTAAATGAATAAGATTTTTGCAAAGCATTTTCAAGTTTAAAATTTTCTCCCCTTGTTTCAAATGCTTTTCCTTTGACTAAACAAAACTCCCCCTCAAATAAATTCTCCTCTTAGTGTTCAAGAGGGTTTTAAGATATCAAGTTTTGAAATTACTACTTGCTCCCCCTTTTTGAACACAAGGAGATACCAATTTGAAATTTTCCAATTGAAAACCATTAATTTTAAAATTAGGGTGGTGGTGCGGTCCTTTTGCTTTGGACCAATACTTTCTCCCCCTTTGGCATGAATCGCCAAAAACGGATACTTGGAATGAAATATAGGCCCTTAGCTCTCTCTCCCCTTTGGCAAACAATTGAAATATTCAATTGAAATAGAGATATGAGTGAAGATTATACCAAAGTGGAGAACTATGCGGAATACCGACAAAGAGTGGATAATACCGATGGAGTTGAGTGGAAGCGTCGTCTTTGCCGAATACTCCATTTCCCTTTCAATCCTATGACTAAGCATGAGAATATACTTGAAAACACATTAGTCATAGACATAAAAGAGATATGATCAAAAGGATATGTCAAATTAAGCATGATCATAATTCTATATAACATAGATTGCTCCCCCTAAGTATGTGCATGGAGAGGAACACATATTATGGCCTTAATGCCAATTGCACATAATTAGGTTAATGAGAACATATCTATATCATACAGAATGTGAAGTGCATTGTGTCATATTATAAGTGTGATGCTCATGACAGTTTATGCACTTATGAAAGCATGTTGTAAATATTTCAAGCATTTACCCTTGAAGATTTCAAAGAGACTTAAGGACCATCCACCTTTGGAATAAAGGCAGCTTATCCTCGTTACAAGGTTAAGCTTTAAGCTCTTTGACAATTAAATTACTTCATCTAGTTTCAACAAAGATGCATTAAAGCATGAATGAATTTTTGAGAAGTTAAACTAGATATGAAGCAGGGATATGCATGGACATGCTTTCTCTTCCTTTTAAACAAGATATGTAAAGAGAGTATAGAAAAGGAAGATTTAGGTACAAGTTTAAATGAAAGGAGACAGTTTTACCTTTTTGTACCTTTACATAGGGACGCTCTCTTCATTGTGCTTTGACCTTAGTCTTAGATGCTTAAGACCTATTCTTAATGACAATATAGGGAAATATTTTGCACAAGAGAGAGTTTTACAACTAGTGATCTTTTCAAGTTATTGTTAGCATATATCAAATGGATCACAAGTTGCATACATGTATCATGAATTCTCCTTTTAACTTAGTGCATATCAAGAGAGATATCGATTGATAGAATATACGGCACTAAGAAGCATAATTGTTGATTGAAGTCATTCAATGATCAAACAAAGAACATATGTGATCAAAAGAACAACATACACAATAAATTGTCAATAAAGCTTAGAGTCGGAGAATCCAGCAAATATGCTACTTTAGAGTGAAAGACAAGAATTTAAAAAAAAAGTAGCATACTTCATGAGAAACTCATTCTCATGCAAGAGACTATATGAAATAACTGAGATAAAGCAATAGTCTCAACGCAATCAAGATGTAGATAGAGACCCCCCCTAGAGATATGCATCAAGTATTTGAATTGAATGGATGCATTTACTTCAAAGACAAATATGGGAAGCAATGTACATCTTGATCAAGGCTCATAAATTTTGCAATAACAACTTAAGCCTAGTAATCTCATAATGAAAGTATTTAGAATACTCACAACCACACCATTGATTGTTTTGTAGACCTTATTATTCAAGTAGGTGTTGTTGTTCTTGATGTCCTCCTCTTTCATTTGAGAGTCCTCCCTTTGTAGTTGTTTCCTTTTCCTTTCAAACTTATTGAAAATACTCAAGAAAGATGTTAATAGCACAAGGGAGTATATGATGAAAGATGATATCTTTAGATAGAAAATATAGACAGTTCATCATTCATAAGTCACACAGACATGAAGTAAAATCCTTAACATTAGTGCATTTCATTTGAGAAATATGAGTGAGCACCTTTTAAGCATTTTAATAATCATTGGAGATTTTACTTTATCATATTAAATTTAGTTAATCAATAAGCAAATCAATATGATAACAAATATAGCAAAGGCATGAAATGGATTCTAATGGATAAGTGCATTGATGAGAATGAGATTGAATGCACATCTTAGCCAATTTAAATTCGATAAGGAATCTATTTCTTCACAGAGATATAATTAGAGTAAATAATCATTGATGGGAACTATATTTGATTAAGAAGATGAGTTCCCATACCTTTGCTTTTACTTTTCTTCTTTTGGGTGAAGAACGACCCATGAGGCTTGTGTACTTTCTCTTTTGTAGATATTCATAAGTAAGCTCAAGAGATACGTTGTTAGTAACACAAGCACTAGTTTCCATTTTTGTAACCATTTTTGATAAGGAATGAAAAGCTAGATTACTAAAACATGGAAACTTCATAACATGAACTAGATTATCCATAGATGATGTTATGCTCAATTTTAACTCATAAAACAAGCATAAATAATCCTTTGAGATTATAGGAATAAATCTAATTCATGATTTGGAAAGCGATAAATGTAAAAGAATCATATCCAATTTGAGCAAGTAAAAATACATCATAGAACATTGGATTGATTTTTCTTTTTATATTAGATTACATGCTTCCAAAGAGAAACTTATTCTCTACAAGTGAGACTACTTGGGTTACTTAAATGAGAACAATAGTCTCACTATTCTAGTTATAGAGAGAGTTTTCCTTTTATAAGTGTCCTAAGGATTTGAACTCCTTGCATAACACCTTGTTCTTTTAGGAACTTGAAATATCTCTCTATATCTAGAAACATGGCAATAATAGAATAACTTAGCGAAAAACATGCCATGTGACACTTCCAACAATTTAAAGCATGTAGATTGCCATAGGATGGAAATGATGAGTATGCAATCTACCATATGATAGGAAATTCTTCAAAGAATGGTAATATAAATTTAAAGGCATTTGAAGTGCTTCAATCTTTCTATGTGACTACACAAGACACATAAGAAATGATATTCTAAAATACTTGCACTTAAAAGATAAGTGTTACCATCATTTGGCTTTCCTCCATGTTGTAGGCCTTGATTTTTGCACATGATATCTCTTCACTTCCTACAACATATAATATCTTCCTCGAGATGATATGAGTTTAAGACATAGCAATTTGAAAAATAACCTTGGGTCAATCATGTATATAGATCATTGAAGATTGATAGCTTGAGTTGATAAGAATTGAACTCTCTCAAGCACCCTAAAGACTTCATATCATCTCCTTCTCCTACAAAGCTTGTCAAGCATATTTTGGTACCCATCGCTTGATGGGTCCATCACGGTTAGTCAACAAAGATCTAGGAACCCAAAAGTCCTTTATGTTAGCACTAGGTAAACTCATTACCTTTCTAGCACAAGTTGCAATTTTGGGTTGCCTAGTTACATGAGAATTAATTGACAAGCTAGGAGTGGAATTGTTACCAATGGGACAATCCTTGCATTGATGTCCCTTCTTTCGGCATGTGTAGCATAGGCGTTTTTCAAGTTTTGAAGTTTTCTTCTTTCCTTGTTTGTTGCTTGCTACATGGTTAGTAAAAACTTTCTTTTCTAACCCTATGCCTTTTTGTTTTAAATGAGGACAAGATCCAAGCAAGTGTCCCTTCTTGGAGCATTTAAAACAAAGTCTATCATCCTTGTTAATAATCAAGCCATTTTTAATGTAGGGACATGACCTAATCAAGTGCCCTTCTTCAAAGCATTCACTACACCTCTTAATGTGAAGTGTGGCTTGATCATTACCTTGGATGTTACCTTTTGTGGAGGCGTGATTGAGGCTTTTGGAGGAGGTGTTGAATTTCATCTTTTGTTTCTTCCTCTTGGCAATCCTCAAATCCTTGACATTTTCTTCAAGGGATGTAGTGCATGCCACAGTTGTTCCCGTCTCAAGCTTCTTCACCATGTGATCACGGTTATCTTGAGAAGGTTGGGCAATGCATTTCCCTTTTAGTTGTGTCAAGCTCTTCTTTAGCCTCTCATTTTCTTCTTTGAGCTTTTGATATGAATCATCATTTGTTCCTGCAAATTCTAGCTCAAAGGAAGATTTGCTTGTCGACAAACAACAAGCATTAGCACATGGTAATATAGTATCAATTTGAATACATGTGCACGAGTGAGGTTGTTGAGATTTTAAGTTTTCTATCACAACCTCATGAGCAATGTTTAATATGATATGATCATCCATAAGATTTTCATGAGAACATAGAAGCATATCATATTTTTCTTGAAAAGCTAGATTTTCAGCTTTTAGCTTTTCTATTTGGTCCTTAAGCAAGGTATTCCTATTTACTAATTGAGTGATACAATGTAAAGCGTTATCTTGCTCAATTGAAATAGTTTCATACCTTTGGACCAAATCAACATGAGAGCACTTTAGCTCCTCATGTTCTTTAGTCAACTCATCAAAGCATTGCATCTTCATGGAGAGAATACTTTCTAGCCTTTGACGAGCTTCGCCTTGCTCTCTCGCTCTTTCTAGCAGCTTGAGCATGACCGCCTTATCTTCTTGGCTTAAGCGAGCGTAGAGTTGCACAAAGCTTCTTTCTTCCTCCTCATCCTCATTTGTGCTTCCGCTATTATTTGCATTAGCCACACAACACATGTGCGAATCGAAATGGGAAGACAAACCTTTTGGAGAGGTGGATTCATCGTTTGGTCTCCACCGTTCATTTTCTTCTTCTTCCTTGCAAGGGTTAGTATCACAAATACCAAAGGAAGTAGAAGCACAAAATGAACTATCATGTTTGGACTCATTAAATTTCCTTTTAATTCTAGTCCAAATATCATGCGCATCATGGATTGATTCGTCATAATTCGATATGAAGGCACGATAATCTTCTTTGCTAAGAGAATTGCTTAAGATGTCAAAAGCTAGGTAGTTTAAGCGAAAACATCTTTGATCCTCCTCGGAGACAATTTTTTCGTTATAACTAGGAGGGAAGATACTCTTGTCTAAAATTTGTTATAATTGTGGATCTATCGTTCTAAAAGCATTTATTACTCTAGTAGACCAGGAATCATAATTAGAACAATTGGAAAGTAATATCTCAAGAGTTACCTCCTTGTTCTCTTGGGTCTTCTTGTTCTTTTGGGATCTTCTACGAGCCATCACTTCGAGTTGTTAGACTCAAGATGAAGTGCCTAGCTTTGATACCAATTGAAAGTCGCCTAGAGGGGGGTGGATAGGCGAAACCTGAAAATTAAAACTTTATCCCCCAACTAGATCCCTTGATTAGTGGTTAGAACAAGATATACAAAAATAGGAGTATACAAACTAAGTTCTTGCTTGAAAAGAGTATTGCTAAATAATGCGGGAGTGATAAGTCAATACCACTAATAAGTTATAAAATAACAAAGCAAGAAACCTTAGATGAGAAGAGCACTAGGTCAAGTTCTTTCTTGCAACGTGTTGCTTCACTAAATGGGAATTGACCTTGAAGCAACACCAAATGATATTAGCAAATAATGGTGCAAGAAAAACTTAGGCAAGGGAAAACAAACAAATCACAAGCAATAAACACAATGGACACGGGTGATTTGTTTTACCGAGGTTCGGCCCTCGAAGGCCTAGTCCTCGTTGAGGAGTCCACTTAAGGATGGGTCTTTTTCAACCCTTTCCCTCTCTCCCCCGATCACACAAGGATCGGTGAGCTCTTCTTCTTCTCAAGGATCACTCTCGATCCCACAAGGACCACCACACACTTTGGTGTCTCTTGCTAGCTTTTACAAGCCTCCAAAACTTTGGAGGAAGTTCGATGGGAGTCAAAACTCCACGCTCAAATGAACACAAAGATGAAGCACACACTATCTCTCAATGAATCTCACAAGGCGCTAGGGCTAAACTTAATTGAGTAGCTCTCAATTGCTTGCTCTCTCTTTTGTGGCACTTGTGTTGGTTGTAGTGGACTAAATCTTGTGTATAGGATGGATCAATGAATATATGTGGTTGGGAGGGCTCGAGTATGTCAACTAGATGACTTGGAATGTTGATTGGGCTCCCACACCTTGAAGTGGCCGGTTGGGGTGGTATTTATAGCCACCAACCAAAAACTAGCCGTTGGTGAAGGCTGTCTGTCGCATGGTGCACCGGACAGTCCGGTGCACACCGGACATGTCCGGTGCGCCAGCCACGTCACCCGACCGTTGGGGTTTCGACCGTTGGAGCGCTGACTTCTGGGCCCGCCTAGATGTCCGGTGGCGCATCGGACATGTACTGTAGAGTGTCCGGTGCGCCGTCTCGTGCGAGCCTGACTTCTGCGCGCTCTGGCGCGCATTTAATGCGCCTGCAGGTGACCGTTGGCGCCGAAGTAGCCGTTGCCCCGCTGTCACACCGGACAGTCCGGTGAATTATAGCGGAGCAGCCGAAGTGAATTCCCGAGACTGCCGAGTTTGCGAGGCCGCTCATCCTTGGAACACCGGACACTGTCCGGTGTACACCGGACAGTCCGGTGAATTATAGCGTGCCGGCTTCTGAGAATTCCCGAAGGTGAAGAGTTTGAAGTCGGAGTCCTCTGGTGCACCGGACATGTCCGGTGGCACACCGGACAGTCCAGTGCTCCAGACCAGAGGTGCCTTCGGTTGGCTCTTGCTCCTTTGTTTGAACCCAATACTTGGTCTTTTTATTGGCTAAGTGTGAACCTTTGGCACCTGTATAACTTATACACTAGAGCAAACTAGTTAGTCCAATTATTTGTGTTGGGCAATTCAACCACCAAAATTAATTAGGAACTAGGTGTAAGCCTAATTCCCTTTCACCAGTTTTGATCAGGCGTGACCCCGCTTTGCTCCCCCTCGACGTGCAGCGTCTCGCCCTCGGGGGCCGAGGGTACCCCGGGTTGAACCGAGGATACCTCGGGCCGAGTCGAGGGTGCCTCGGAATGATCCGAGGGTACCTCGGGCTGGGCCGAGGGTGCCTCGGGCTCGGGCGTGTCGTCGACCTTGACGAAGGGTTGATGCAGATCCCGGGAGAAGACGTCCGGGGAACCGTCGTTCGCCCCGAGGCTATTTTAGCCAGCTCGTCCGCAGTCTCGTTGTAGCGCCGAGCGATGTGGTTGAGCTCGAGCCCGTAGAACTTGTCTTCCAGGCGCCGAACCTCATCGCAGTAGGCCTCCATCTTCGGGTCGCGGCAGTGGGAGTTCTTCATGACTTGGTCGATGACGAGCTGTGAGTCACCGCGAGCGTCGAGGCGTCGGACCCCTAGCTCGATGGCGATCCGCAACCCGTTGACCAGAGCTTCGTACTCAGCCACATTGTTGGATGCCGGGAAATGGAGGCGTAGCACGTAGCGTAGGTGCTTCCCGAGGGGCGAGATGAAGAGTAGGCCTGCGCCGGCTCCTGTCTTCATCAGCGACCCGTCGAAGAACATGGTCTAGAGCTCCGGTTGGATCGGAGCCGTCGGTAGCTGGGTGTCGACCCATTCAGCTACGAAGTCCGCCAAGACCTGGGACTTGATGGCCTTCCGAGGAGCGAACGAGATTGTCTCGCCCATGATTTCCACCGCCCACTTTGCGATCCTACCCGAGGCCTCTCGGCACTGGATGATCTCCCCCAGGGGGAAGGATGACACCACAGTCACCGGATGAGACTCGAAGTAGTGTCGCAGCTTCCGCCGCGTTAGGATCACCGCGTACAGCAGCTTCTGAACTTGTGGGTAGCGGATCTTGGTTTCGGACAGTACCTCGCTGACGAAGTAGACTGGCCTCTGAACTGGCAATGTATGCCCCTCTTCTTGCCTCTCGACCACAATCGCGGCGCTAACCACCTGAGTGGTCGCGGCGACGTAGACCAGGAGGGCTTCTCCGGCAGCTGGGGGCACCAAGATAGGTGCCTTTATGAGGAGCGCCTTCAGGTTCCCGAGGGCTTCCTCAGCCTTAGGGGTCCAAGTGAAGCACTCGGCCTTCCTTAAGAGGCAGTACAGAGGTAGGCCTCTTTTGCCGAGGCGTGAGATGAAGCGGCTCAGAGCCGCGAGGCATCCCATGACCCTTTGTACGCCTTTCAAGTCCTTGATGGGCCCCATGCTGGTGATAGCTGCGATCTTCTCTGGGTTGGCTTCGATGCCCCGCTTGGAGACGATGAACCCCAAGAGCATGCCTCGGGGTACTCCGAAAACACACTTTTCGGGATTGAGCTTGACGCCTTTCGCCTTGAGACATCGGAATGTCGCTTCAAGGTCGGAAAGGAGGTCGGAGGCTTTCCTCGTCTTGACTACGATGTCATCGACGTAGGCCTCGACCGTGCGGCCAATGTGTTCGCCGAACACATGGTTCATGCACCGCTGGTACGTCACGCCCACATTCCTCAAGTCGAACGGCATGGTGACATAGCAGTACATGTCGAAGGGTGTGATGAAAGAAGTCGCGAGCTGGTCGGACTCTTTCATCCTGATTTGATGATACCCTGAGTAGGCATCGAGGAAAGACAGGGTTTCGCACCCAGCAGTGGAATCCACGATTTGGTCGATGCGAGGTAGAGGGTAGGGAACCTTCGGACATGCTTTGTTGAGACCAGTGTAGTCTACACACATCCGCCATTTCCCCCCTTTCTTTCTCACAAGCACAGGGTTGGCAAGCCATTCGGGATGGAATACCTCTTTGATGAACCCTGCCGCCATTAGCTTGTGGATCTCCTCGCCTATGGCTCTGCGCTTCTCCTCGTCGAATCGGCGCAGTGGCTGCTTGACGGGTCGGGCTCCGGCTCGGATGTCCAGCGAGTGCTCGGCGACATCCCTCAGTATGCCGGGCATGTCCGAGGAACTCCACGCGAAGACGTCGGCGTTCGCGCGGAGAAAGTCGACGAGCACTGCTTCCTATTTGGGATCGAGCCCGGAGCCGATCCGGATCTGCTTGGGGGCGTCGCCGCTGGGGTCGAGGGGGACGGACTTAACCGTCTCCGCTGGCTCAAAGTTGCCGGCATGACGCTTCACGTCTGGCACCTCCTTAGAGAGGCTCTCCAGGTCAGCGATGAGGGCCTCAGACTCGGTGAGGGCCTCGGCGTACTCCACGCACTCCACGTCGCATTCGAACGCGTGTTTGTACGTGGGGCTGACGGTGATAACCCCGTTGGGGCCCAGCATCTTGAGCTTCAGGTAGGTGTAGTTGGGGACGACCATGAACTTCGCGTAGCATGGCCTCCCCAGTACCGCGTGGTAGGTTCCTCGGAACCCGACCACCTCGAACGTCAGGGTCTCCCTTCGGAAGTTGGAGGGTGTTCCGAAGCAGACGGGAAGGTCGAGCTGTCCAAAGGGCTGGACGCGCTTCCCGGGAATGATCCCATGGAAGGGCGCAGCGCCTGCCCGAATAGAGGACAGATCAACACGCAGGAGCCTGAGGGTCTCGGCGTAGATGATGTTGAGGCTGCTGCCTCCGTCCATGAGGACCTTGGTGAGCCTGACGTCGCCGATGATGGGGTCGACGACGAGTGGGTATTTCCCCGGGCTTGGCACATGGTCGGGGTGGTCGGCTTGGTCAAAGGTGATGGGCTTGTCGGGCCAGTCTAGGTAGACTGGCGCCGCCACCTTCACCGAACAGACCTCCCAACGCTCTTGCTTGCGGTGCCGAGCCGAGGCATTCGCCGCCTGCCCACCGTAGATCATGATGCAGTCGTGGACCTCGGGGAACTCTCCTGCCTGGTGATCTTCCTTCTTGTCGTTGTCGCGGGCCTTGCCACCCTCCGCGGGTGGCCCGGCCCTGTGGAAGTGGCGCCGAAGCATGACGCACTCCTCGAGGGTGTGCTTGACGGGCCCCTGGTGATAGGGGCACGGCTCCTTGAGCATCTTGTCGAAGAGGTTGGCACCTCCGGGAGGCTTCCGAGGGTTCTTGTACTCGGCGGCGGCGACAAGGTCCGCGTCGGCGACGTCGCGTTTCGCTTGCGACTTCTTCTTGCCCTTCTTCTTGGCGCCGCGCTGAGTTGACGCCTCGGGGGCATCTTCCGAAGGGCGGCCCTGGGGCTGCTTGTCCTTCCGGAAGATAGCCTCGACCGCCTCTTGGCCGGAGGCGAACTTGGTGGCGATGTCCATCAGCTCGCTCGCCCTGGTGGGGGTTTTGCGACCCAGCTTGCTCACCAGGTCGCGGCAGGTGGTGCCGGCGAGGAACGCGTCGATGACATCAGAGTCGGTGATGTTGGGCAGCTCGGTGCGCTGCTTCGAGAATCGCCGGATGTAGTCCCGGAGAGATTCTCCCGGCTGCTGTCGGCAGCTTCGAAGGTCCCAGGAATTCCCAGGGCGCACGTATGTGCCCTGGAAATTCCCGGTGAAAGCTTGGACTAGGTCGTCCCAGTTGGAGATCTGCCCCGGAGGCAGATGCTCCAACCAGGCGCGAGCGGTGTCGGAGAGGAACAGGGGGAGGTTGCGGATGATGAGGTTGTCATCGTCCGTTCCACCAAGTTGGCAGGCCAGACGGTAGTCCGCGAGCCACAGTTCCGGTCTCGTCTCCCCCGAGTACTTTGTGATAGTAGTCGGGGGTCGGAACCGGGTCAGGAACGGCGCCCGTCGGATGGCTCGGCTGAAGGCTTGCGGACCGGGTGGTTCGGGCGAGGGACTCCGATCCTCCCCGCTGTCGTAGCGTCCCCCACGCCTGGGGTGGTAGCCTCGGCGCACCCTCTCATCGAGGTGGGCCCGATGGTCGCGGTGATGGTGCTCGTTGCCGAGGCGACCCGGGGCCGCAGGCGCGGTGTTGCGCGTGCGCCCGGTGTTGACCGAGGTTTCCCGCATGAATCGGGAAGTCGTGGCATGAGGTTCTGAGGGGTACCCCTGCCTTTGGGAGGCGGAGCTCTCGGCCCGTCGGACCGCGGCGCCTTCCAGGAGATTCTTGAGCTCTCCCTGGATTCGCCGCCCTTCGGTGGTCGATGGCTCCGGCATCGCGCGAAGAAGCATTGCTGCTGCCGCCAGGTTCTGGCCGACCCCACTGGATGCGGGCGGTGGCCTGACCCTGACGTCGTCGGTGATGCGGTGCTGGAAGCCCTGGGGTAGATGACGTATTTCTCCGGTCGGAGGTTGGCCCGCCCATGCCTGCCCGACGTCCCGACGGATCGGCTCAAGCGCTCCTGCTCCCTCGTCGAGCCTGGCCTGCACCCCGCGGATTTGCTCGAGCTGTGGGTCATGGCCCCCCGCCTGAACGGGGACCACAGCTAGCTCCCATGGGATGTCAACGCGAGGCACCGGCCTAGGGAGGTCACTGTCCTCCGGCATGCCGAGATGGTTGCCTTCGGAGGGACCCCCTAGATCGACGTGGAAGCATTCGCGACTTGGGCCGCAGTCCTCGTCGCCGAGGCTACGGCTACCGTCGGAACAGTCGGAAAGGCAGTAGTCGCATGCGGTCATGAAGTCCCGCATGGCACTGGGGTTGCCAAGTCCAGAGAAATCCCAACAGATGCTGGGTTCGCCGTCTTCCTCGGACCCAGAGGGCCCGTAGGTCGAGACGTCCGTCAGCCGGTCCCAAAGTGACCGCATACGAAACCCCAGAGGGTTTTGACTCGCCTCTACAAGAGCGCCCGCCAAAGCGGGGCCGCTAGGCGGGTCGAGGCTGAATTCGAAAGACGTGGGATGGGAATCGGTCGGTACCTTTTGGTCGACGGGCGGCGATGAGGTCACGTCGGGGACTGACTGCGCCGTCGTCTCAGGTACGAGGGTGACGCCCAGCAAGCTTTTCGCGAGCGTGCTGGCGTCGTCCGCTTGCTCGGGATTGGCGTGTCGCGGGGGGACGGCGCTCGCCTTCGTCTCAAACACGGGGTCGATGCCCGGTGCGCCCCCCGTTGGGGCGCTGGGGCCGTCGACTCGCTCGACAGCCGACAAGGCGCTGTCTCCTGCTTGGCCTTGGTTGCCCCGCCTCCTCCTCCGTCGACGGGGGAGAGGACGGGGTGAGCTCGAAGGTTGTTCTTCCACCATGCGGGGAAGACGTCGCCGATTCTGCCGCCGGCGGGCGGGTTGTCGGTCGCCACTGTCGTTGTCGCACGGCGGTGGAAGGAGTATCACGTCGTAGCTGCCGTCGAGGGACATGAACTCAAGACTCCCGAAACGGAGCACCGTCCCGGGTTGGAGAGGTTGCTGGAGACTGCCCATCTGGAGCTTGACGGGAAGCTGTTCGTCAACACGTAGCAGGCCCCTACTTGGCGCGCCAACTGTCGGCGTTCCGAGACCGGGGGGTCCCTGAGCCGACGAGTGAATGTCGCCGCGTGCCCCAGCCCAAATGGGTCGAGCGCGAGGGCGAGCGCGAAGGGGGGAGAGCGAGGCGGCCGGAGACCGGCGTGAGAGAGGTGGGAATCCCGCGGCCTTTGTGTTCGTCCCGCGCCTAGGTCGGGTGCGCTTGCAGTAGGGGGTTACAAGCGTCCACGCGGGAGAGGGAGCGAGCGGCCTCCAGCGAGCGCCTGTCTCGTCCTCGTCCCCGCGCGGCCAACCCTCTCTAAGAGGGCCCTGGTCCTCCCTTTTATAAGCGCAAGGAGAGGATCCAGGTGTACAATGGGGGGTGTAGCAGAGTGCTACGTGTCTAGCGGAAGAGAGCTAGCGCCCTAAGTACATGCCGTTGTGGCAGCCGGAGAGATTTTGGCACCCAGCTGGTGTGATGTCGTGGCCGTCGGAGGAGTGCTGGAGCTTGACGGAGGGACAGCTGTCGGAGCGGTTGGGTCCTTGCTGACGTCCTCTTGCTTCCGTAAGGGGGCTGAGAGCCGCAGTCATCACAGAGTATGCGGGGCGCCATCCTTGCCTATCTGGCGGAGCGAGCCAGATGGGACGCCGGTCTGGTTCCCTGCGGCCCGAGTCAGCTCGGGGTAGGGTGATGATGGCGCCTCCTGTTGACGTGGCTGGTCTGCGCCCTAGGTTAGGCGATGGGGAAGCTCCTCCGAAGCCGAGGTCGAGTATGTCTTCCGTGGCCGAGGTCGGGTCCGAGCCCCAAGTTCGGGCGAGGCGGAGATTGCCGGCTGGTGCCGGGGCGGAATCCGAGCCCTGGGGTCAGGCGAAGCGGAGTTCGTCGTCTTCTGGGGCCGAGCCCAAGTCCGAGCCCTGGGTCGGGCGAGGCGGAGATCGTCGTCTTCTGGGACTTAGCCCGAGTCCGAGCCCTGGGTCAGGCGGAGAGGAGTTCGCCGTCTTCCGGGACTTAGCCCGAGTCCGAGCCCTGTGTCGGGCGGAGTTCGCCGTCTTCCGGGACTTAGCCCGAGTCCGAGCCCTGGGTCGGGCGGAGTTCGCCGTCTTCCGGGACTTAGCCTGAGTCCGAGCCCTGGGTCAGGCGGAGTTCGCCGTCTTCCGGGACTTAGCCCGAGTCCGAGCCCTGGGTCGGGCGGAGCGGAGCTTCCTATGGTGCCTTTGGCCGGGTCTGACTGCCTGTCAGTCTCACTCTGTCAAGTGGCACCGCAGTCGGAGTGGCGCAGGCGGCGCTGTCCTTCTGTCAGGCCGGTCAGTGGAGCGGCGAAGTGACAGCGGTCACTTCGGCTCTGCCGGCTAGGGGGCGCGCGTCAGGATAAAGGTGTCAGGCTACCTTTGCATTAAATGCTCCTGCGATTTGGTCGGTCGGTGCGGCGATTTGGTCAGGGTTGCTTCTTGGCGAAGGCAGGGCCTCGGGCGAGCCGGAAATACGTTCGCCGCTGAAGGGGGGCCTCGGGCGAGACGGAAATCCTCCGGGGTCGGCTGCCCTTGTCCGAGGCTAGGCTCGGGCGAGGTGTGATCGAGTCCCTCTAATGGACTGATCCCTGACTTAATCGCACCCATCAGGCCTTTGCAGCTTTGTGCTGATAGGGGTTACCAGCTGAGAATTAGGAGCCTGAGGGTACCCCTAATTATGGTCCCCGACAGATACATATTCATTAGTTTAACTTGTAGACCTAGTGGCACGAACTAATTTGACACAGACACAATTCATTAATCATTAGTTTGTCCTAGACCACCACTACATATATATAACATATTCATAAATGGTTTGTATATAGTTTCATTTGAGCTCACGAGCTGACTTAGCTTAGCTCGAGGTTGCTCATTAATAAACCGGGCCTAAATGTTAGCTCGTCTCGTGAAAAAAAATAAACTAGCCGACCATAAGCTGAGCAAGCCATGGGTATTTCGTTCAATCCTACATGAAATAGATTTGGGTTGGAGATTAATAGTTTTATGACCATAATGCTCTCTTGTAGTTAAACTTTGGGATAGGAGAAGTGTTTGAGATATGAAAGCTCTTTCTTACAATTTTAAACCGATCGGTGTGGGTGAGATACTGAGATACGGTTATTACGTTACTGTTGATCGACCTTCTCTCTCTACATACCGATCAAAAGAAATGGGAATGAAATAATACATTGCTATCTCATATCGACCTCTGTTTTGACTTTATTTTCGTTTTCCAAATCACATTGCATCCGAAAGCTACCTGATGTTTTGTTTTCAGTCGCCGCATACACTACGTCTAGATCTCGCAGGATTTTGAGGAATCTGGACAAAAATAATTCTAACAGTTTTATTGGATCCCGATTTTTTTAAAATCCGTGAGATAAAATCTCTATTAACTCTAGCTTGTTTGGATGAGAATCTATCGTTATGGGATTTTTTTCTATCTCGAATCTAAAAATCCGTTAGATCCGAACAGAGTAATGCAGATGGAGCCAGAATCCAGGCTAACGAAGGTGCTAAGTGCTTGTTGCCGCCGATCTCGACAACACCAATCACTAGGGGTGTATTGTCTGGCGGTGCTCTTTGCGGTGGCGCGGACGGTCCGCGGCTCTGGACCGAACGGTCCACGACCTGAGTGCAGGGGTGACGTCTTCCTTGTTTCGCACCAGACGGTCCGCGCACAGGGCTGGACGGTCCGTGATGGCGCAAGGTCGTCTTCATCCTCTTCACTGGAATCTAAATCTCGCCTCTAGGGGAAGAGATCTTAGGGCGCCCTGGGTCGACAGGTCACCCGGGGTGTTCCCAAACGACGTGGAATCGCCTAGTAATTAAGAGATCAATTCGAGGAAGTGGCCTTGGGTGGATAACTAGATCTTGCCGCTAGGAAGGGGTAAGATCCTAGGGTCGTCTTAGGGTCGGCAGGCCACCCAAGACGGATCTAGACGACGTAGAGTCGAATAGGGGTGGAGGTGGATATGCGGAAGGATACAACTAGAACTACGCTACATCTACTTTTAGGGCAGGAAAGGTAAATAAAGTAGATAGATTCGATTTGAATGTGTTCGAGGGTTTTTAATCGGTCGTACCCCTTTATATTTGTCGGCGTTTCGGACCCGGGGACCCTCAACTGAGCCGACCAGTGAATTTTATCGCTACGTGCCCCTGCCCAGATGGGTTGGCGCAAGATGGAACACAAGGGGGAATGTATTATCTCGCACCGGGGGATGCTCGTAGTAGGGGTTACAAGCGTCGCGAGAGAGAGAGCATGTTCGTTTGCTCGTCCCCGCGCGACCCCCCCCCCCCCCCCCCGCAGGAAGGCCCTGGACCTCCCTTTTATAGATGTAAGGAGAGGGTCCAGATGTACAATGTGGGGTGTAGCTATGCGCTAACGTGTCTGGCAAAGAAGTGCCTGAGCCCTGCGTACATGCCAACGTGGCTGTCAGAGAAGTGCTTGAGCCCTGTGTATGCGATAACGTGGCCGCCGGAGAAGTGCCTGAGCCTTGTAGAAGCACAGCTGGCGGTGCGGCTGGGATCCTGCTGACGTCTCCCTGCTTCCGTAGGGGGCTGAGAACCACCGACGTCATGGACGCACGCGGGGAACCATCATTACCTGTTACCGGGGCGAGCCAGATGGGACGCCGGTTTTGTTCCCTCGTAGCCTGAGCTAGCTAGGGGTAGGGTAATGATGTATCCCCTATGGCACGGTCGGTCCGAGCCCAAGGTCGGGCGAGGCGAAGACTTCTCCTGAGGCCGAGGCTAGGGTCGGGCGAGGACACGATTCCTCCCGAGGCCGAGGCTAAGGCCGAGTCCTAGGGTCGGGCGAGGCGGAGACCTCCTCCCGAGGCCGAGGCCTAAGGTCGGGCGAGGCGGAGCTTCCTGTTGCGCCCGAGGCTGAACTCGGCTGTTGTCAGTCTTACCCCGGTGGGTGGCATAGCAGTCGGAGCGGGGCGAGCGGCGCTGTTTTCCTGTCAGGTCGGTCAGTGAAAGGGCGAAGTGACTGCGGTCACTTCGACCTTGCTGACTGAGGCGCGCGTGTCAGGATAAGGTGTCAGGCGATCCCCGCATTAAATGTGCATGCGATACGGTCGGTTGGTGAGGCGATTTGGCCAAGGTTGCTTCACAACGAAGCCTGTCCGAGCTGGGCTTCGGTCGAGCTGAGGGTGCGCCCACCGCCTAAGGAGGCCCTCGGGCGAGGCGTGAATTCGTCCGGGACTACTGTTCCCGCCCGAGGCCGGGCTCGGGCGAGGCGAGATTGCGTCCCTTGGTAGACGAGGCCTTGACATGAACCGTGCCCATCAGTCTTTGTGGGTTGTGCTGAGGGTGGTTACCAGCCGTGTTTAGGAGTGTTGGGGGTACCCCTAATTACGGTACCCGACAGTAGCCCCCGAGCCTCGAAGGGAGTGTTGGTACTCGTTTGGAGGCTTTGCCGCATTTTTTGTGAGGGGACCAGCCTTTCTCGGTTATGTTTTGTTCCGGTGGGTGCGCGCGAGCACACCCGCCGGGTGTAGCCCCCGAGGCCTCGGAGGAGTGGTTTGACTCCTCTGAGGTCTTAATGCTTTTCGTGATGCCTCGGCCGGCCTGGTTGTTCCCTCATGCGGCCTGGCCGTAGCTTGGGTGCATGGTCAGGTTCCGAGTTTTTAGGTTGGTTTGTTGACGCTGTCAACAGTTTGGCCGTAGCCGGGTTACGAGAGGAGCCCTCGAGCCTCTGCACGGAGCGAGAGGACGATCAAGGAATGTCTCGACTATTATTATACGCCCCTTCGTCACCTTTCCGCAAGGAGGAAGGGGGGGGGAAGCGCCATGTTGCCCTCGGGGGGCGCCGAACATGGTGTTTCCAGTGAGTTGCTAACGGGTGATCCGAGTGGACGCCCGTGCCCCATTTGTTAAGGGTCGGCTAGTGGCCCAGAGGCGCGCTCCAAAAGTACCTGCAGGTGATTTGTCGGACCCAGACCCATTCGATAGGGTCCGAGGGCTCGATGCCTCCCTCTGGTGGGATTCCGTTACAAAATCGCTCCTGCTGGTCTCGAAAATGTCCTAGGGTACCTCGGGAGCGTAGCCCGAGCCTTAGCCATGTAACGGACGTACCTAGAGTCATCCCTCACTCTGCATGCTCTGGGGTGGCTGTCGAACCCTTCCGAGGGGCCAGCCTTTGAACCCCTGATCAGTAATGGGCGCGGAGCCCGGGTGCTCTGGGGCGGCTGTCGAACCCTTCCGAGGGGCCAGCCTTCGAACCCTTGATCAGTAGGAGGGCTCGGGGTCCCGTTTCCTTCGCTGAGAAGGATCCTTTTCGAAATATCCCTTTCCTGGTCCCTATAGCAAGAGAGAGAAAGAGGAAGAGGAAAAGGATATGAATTTAAATAGTGTAGCGCACCTTTTTTGACGCGGTCATCATGGCGGAGGTGAAACGACGCCCGCTTCGCCTACCAAGGGTGTCGCTTGCCCTGCCGAGGAGTTAATGCGACGGGACGGGCGATTCGCGGGGCGGCCGTTGCGCGTGCGCGAGTCGTTCGAGGAACGGGCGTTTCACCTTCGAGTTTGAATTTCACGGCGAGTTTGGGCGAAGTTTTGAATGGATCTCGCCCGGGCCTTTATATACCCAGAAGAGGGGCTGGCGGTGGTTCTTTACTCTGCCATTTGCGCTTGCCTTCTACTTTGGTTTCCGCAACCTAAGAGAATAGCCAGAGAAAAGAAAACCGCGCACCTTATCCCCTCCGCCTCCACCTCCTTCGTTCAGCGATGGCTGACAAGGTGACCGTCGTTCCACCGCGCGACCCGTGGCCTTTCTCCACCATCGCTGTGGAGGATCTGGAGGCCCTTGTTGCCGATGGTTTGATTCGTCCCCTCTCCAGTTGGCCGCAGCCGGAGTGGATGGCCCCCGCGAGCGAGGCCGACCCGACTCCGCCGCCGGGGTATGTGGTTAGTTTCATCCCCTTCCACGAGCGGGGGTTTGGAGTGCCAGTGAGCCGTTTCATGTGGGCGCTCCTGCACTACTACAGGGTGGAGCTACACAACTTCAACCCTAACTCCATTGCGCAAGCGGCCATCTTCGCGGCGGTTTGCGAGGGTTTCTTGGGGATTGACCCCCACTAGGATCTGTGGACCCATCTCTTCTCTGCGGAGCTCTTTGCCTCGACGATGGAGGCAAAGAAGGTCCGTATGGCGGTGCGGACTGGTGGCTGCACCCTCCAGCTGAGGCCGGGGCGCGTGCAGCAGTACATCCCTGCCATCCTTGTGTCTTCGAACAAGGGGTGGCAGCGCCGGTGGTTTTATCTCCAGAACGACGACGGGAGGCTTCCGTCGTTTTCTCAACGAGTGGTGACCGCCGCCGGCGTTAACTGGCGCTGGGGGGCCACGCGCGAGAAACAGGAGATGCTCCAGCCTCTTCTGCATGCCTTGCAGAAGTTAAGAGATGAGGGGCTCACCGCTGCGGGGGTTGTTGCCGCCATCCATTGCCGGAGGGTGCTCCCTTTGGCAGAGCGGCGGTTGCAGCTCTCGGAGATGAAGCTGGGGGTTGATTTGGAGGGCTCGCAGATGCCCTCGGCTTCCCTCTCCGCCGACGACCTCCGCAGGCGGGTAGCGGGTACGGTAGGGATGCTGGATGCCGGTGCCCTTACCCAGCCCGCAATGCGTCCCGACCGTGGGTACGTGTCCCTGGTGAGTGTCCGTTCCTTCTCCTGTTTTGCGCCGAGTTGCCTTTGATTCTTACCGTTGGGATTTCCGTTCGTCCCTAGGGGTTGAGGATTTATAAATCCTCCCTGCCACCGGTCCCGGAGGACGAGGTGGGCCGAGCCGCGCGGAGGATCGCCGCGGAGAAGAAAAAGGAGAAGAAGGACGCGGAAAAGGCCCGGGCCCGCGAGCGGATGCGGGCTCGGGAAGCCTTAGAGAAGCGTCGTCGGAGGCAGGAGAGGGACGGGCTCCCGAGGGAGCCATCGCCGGAGACGCCTGACGATGACGACGACGATGATGATGACGAGGACGACAACATGGCGGCCCGTCTTGGCCTCAGCCCGGATCTGAGGCTGGGCCAGGGGTCGCCGAGCCAGCCCCCAAGTGGGCTGGCGCCATCAGTATCTGGGGCCGAGACATCAAGGTCCCGGTCCGAGGAGCAGGGGCAGGCCGAGGGGGTACTTGACCCCTCGGCCGAGGTAATTGAGGTGACTCCGGGGAGCAGGCCGATCCGCCTATTCCCCAAGAGCAAGCGCCCGTGCCGGCTGTACAGGAGGTTGATCCTCTGGTCGTCGTGACGACGCCTGGGCAAGCCGCCCCTTCGGCGCCTCGGGCGCCCGAGGCGGAGGCAACGCCGGAGTCGGCAGCGGGGCAACCCTCGGCAGCGCCTACTGGGACTGAGGCCCGAGGGGCTTCCCCGTAGGCACGATTGGCCTTGGTCCGGAGCGGGTAAGTATCCGAGGATACTTCTGTTTTGGTTTTTTCTCTGTGTGTCTTGATCTTGCCTTCTCTCTTTCTTTCAGCAAGCGGAGGCAGGGCTCGACTGGTCTGGCCCCCAGGAAGGCCCTTAAGATGGGGCTGGCCTCCGCAGCCGGTGCCGCGGCGCACCATGCCGGTTGGCTGGCCTCCACGCAAGGCGCCCTCGAGCGGGGAGCCCAGGCGGCACGAGTTGCCATGGGGCAAGTCTCCCAGGCCGAATCTTTGTCGGGGTGGCCATCACGCCGGGGGAAGCTGCTGACACGACCGCGGCCTTGCGCCCGGCTGACTTGTTGTCGGTGTCGACATCGACTCCTGCTGGGGCCGTTGCTGATTCATCCGCAAAGCCGCCCGTCGTTGCTGATGTCGGAATGGCCGAGGCGCCGCTGCCCGTGGTTCCTGCCGACCTCCCCGTTATTGGCCATGAGGAGAGGGCGGCCGTCGTTGCTGAGGTCGGCGATCGGAGGCCTGCTACCTTAGCCGAGGAGAGGCCTAGTACCTCGACGGCGATGGTACCCGATGCATCGACTGCAGGGGGACCCGACGCCTTGGTGGAGGGGTGCGCAGAACCATGGCCTGCCCCGGGGGGCAGCGGCCTTATCCCCGTGCAGCTCAACCCTAATGAGTGGTGCGGGCAGCCGATCCGGTTCTGGAGCCGCAGCGCCTCGAAGCTCCTCCTCTTCCTCAACGATGAGCAGGAGGAGCAGTCTCAGAATGAGTTTCGTGAGTATACCGAGGCGGCGATGAGGTCGCTTTGGTCGACCATGGAGATCCTTTCAGGGACGTTCCCAGGATCTTCCAGGCAAGGATTTAGGTGTACACCTCGCGTGACCAGGGCATTCTTTGTAATATCCTGTCTTCCTTCCTCATGAGCTTGCGGATGTGAGCACCACCAAGTCGCTGTTCATCCGCCGTGAGAGTGGCGTCTGGGCCTCGTGAGAGCACCTAGAGGGGGTGAATAGGTGATCCTGTAAAAACTTAAGACTTAAAGCCACAAAACTTGATTAAGTGTTAGCACAATTAATACAAGTGGCTAATGACCGAGCTCTTGTGAAACATAATAGACACAATGAGAACAAGCACAAGAGACACGATGATTTATCCCATGGTTTGGCCAAGTACAAAACTTGCCTACTCCACGTTGTGGCGTCCCAACGGACGAGGGTTGCACTCAACCCCTCTCAAGTGATCCAATGATCAACTTGAATACCACGGTGTTCTTCTTTCTTTATTCTTTCCCATTTGCGAGGAATATCCACAACTTAGAGTCTCTCGCCCTTACAACAAGAATCAAAGTGAAGGCACTAGAGTAAGGGAGGAAAGCAACACACACAAATCCACAGCAATACGCACACACACAGCCAATACTTGAGCTCAAATGAATAACACAAGGTTCACCACTAGAACAGAGCTTAAATCACTAAGAATGCCAATCGAGTGCGCAAAGACGAAGTGTGAATGATCAAGAGTGCTTAGAGTATGCTTGGTGAACTCCTCCATGTGCCTAGGGGTCCCTTTTATAGCCCCAAGGCAGCTAGGAGTCGTTGAAAGCAATCCAGGAAGGCTATCCTTGCCTTCTGTCGGGTGGTGCACCGGACTGTCCGGTGCTGATTCCTTTCCTATTCTGGCGCAGCCGACCGTTGACGATTTGGAGCCGTTGGCGCACCGGACACTGTCCGGTGCACACCGGACAGTCCGGTGCCCCCATCAGACCGTTGGCCCGGCCACGCGACACGCGCGGATTGCGCGTCCGACCGTTGGCTCGGCCGACCGTTGGCTCACCGGACAGTCCGGTGCACCACCGGACAGTCCGGTGATTTTTAGCCGTACGCCGCCGACGAAACCCGAGAGCGGCCTTTTAGCCAAAGCCAGCCTGGCGCACCGGACAGTGTCCGGTGCACCACCGGACACTGTCCGGTGCACCCAGACTGAATAGCAGTTGGCTGTACACAGCCAACTCTTTTTCCTTTTGTCTTTTCTCTAGTTCTAGCACTTAGACAAATATGTTAGTACACAAAAACCAATGTACTAAGTCTAGAATCATACCTTTGTGTTGATTTGTACTTCTTCCACCATTTGGCATAGTTTCATTCTTAAACCATTTGTGTTGGCACTTGATCACCAAAATACTTAGAAATGGCCCAAGGGCACATTTCCCTTTCAATCTCCCCCTTTTTGGTGATTTATGCCAACACAACAAAAAGCAACTAAAAGAAGTGCAATCTTAATGCGGATGAGTACACAAATTTGTTTTGATTCAAATTTGGCATATTTGGATCATTCTTTTCCACCACTTGGTTTGTTTTTGCAAATCAAACTTAATTTCCTATCTCTAAGTTAAATTCACTTATTGAGGCATAGAGAAAGGTATTCCAAGAGAAATTGATCAAAGATTCAAAAACTCCCCCTTTTCCCATAATCAGACATTCTCCCCACAAGAGACCAATTTTTGACAAGAAGAGACCATAAGAGTATTTTGACAAAACAAAAGCTCTAACTCTACTATTTTCAAAATTCTCAAGTGGTAGCTGATCCATTTCTTGCTTTGGCCTTAATTTCTCCCCCTTTGGCATGAAGCACCAAAACAGGATCATTTTTGGCCCTTAAACCCCATTGCCTCACCAAAAACTTCAAATAAGAATAAAAGACAATAAGAGTATGGGGATGAACTTGGAGTAAGTTACCCTCTCATCGGAGTGCAGTGGAAGTCTTTCATGGTCCAAGTCCACCTTTCCCTTTCAATCCACTTTTGAGACTAAAATAAGAAAACTCAATGACAAGGTTAGTCTCAAAGTGTCAAGTTGTGGCATGCCTCCCCCTAAATAAGTGCATCACTTGCACATGGACTTGTGAGGTCCGGGGATCATGTGTACAACTTCAGCACCAAAAAGAAGCAATAAAATGCATAATTGAATATGATCAAAGGCATAAAACACATGTATGCTCTATATCAATCCAAGTTACGCGAATCTAAGACATTTAGCTCACTACGCAGCCTGCAAAAGGTCTTCTCATCTAAAGGCTTGGTAAAGATATCGGCTAGCTGGTTCTCGGTGCTAACATAAAACACTTCGATATCTCCCTTTTGCCGGTGGTCTCTCAAAAAGTGATGTCGGATGTCTATGTGCTTTGTGCGGCTGTGTTCAACAGGATTGTCCGCCATGCGGATAGCACTCTCATTGTCACATAGGAGTGGGACTCTGCTCAGATTGTAGCCAAAGTCCCGGAGGGTTTGCCTCATCTAGAATAGTTGTGCGCAACACTGTCCTGCGGCAACATACTCGGCCTCAGCGGTGGATAGGGCAACGGAAGTTTGTTTCTTAGAACTCCAAGACACCAGGGACCTTCCTAGGAATTGACACGTCCCTGATGTAATCTTCATATCAACCTTACATCCAGCATAATCGGAGTCTGAATATCTAATTAAGTCAAAGGTAGACCCCTTTGGATACCAGATCCCGAAGCAAGGCGTAGCAACTAGGTATCTAAGAATTCGCTTAACAGCCACAAGGTGACACTCCCTTGGGTCGGATTGAAATCTAGCACACATGCATACGCTAAGCATAATATCCGGTCTACTAGCACATAAATAAAGTAAAGACCCTATCATAGACCGGTATGCCTTTTGATCAACGGACTTACCTCCTTTGTTGAGGTCGACATGTCCGTCGGTTCCCATTGGAGTCTTTGCGGGCTTGGCGTCCTTCATCCCAAACCGTTTGAGCAAGTCTTGCGTGTACTTCGTTTGAGAGATGAAGGTGTCGTCCTTGAGTTGCTTCACTTGGAACCCAAGGAAGTAGTTCAACTCGCCCATCATCGACATCTCAAACTTTTGAGTCATCACCCTTCTAAACTCTTCACAAGACTTTTGGTTAGTAGAACCAAATATTATGTCATCGACATAAATTTGGCACACAAATAAGTCATCATCACAAATCTTAGTGAATAAAGTTGGATCGGCTTTCCCAACCTTGAAAGCATTAGCAATTAAGAAGTCTCTAAGGCATTCATACCATGCTCTTAGGGCTTGCTTAAGTCCATAGAGTGCCTTAGAGAGCTTACACACGTGGTCGAGGTACCGTTCATCCTCAAAGCCAGGGGGTTGCTCTACGTATACCTCCTCCTTGATTGGCCTGTTGAGGAAAGCGCTCTTCACATCCATTTGGAACAACCTGAAAGAATGGTGAGCGGCATAGGCTAACAAAATGCGAATAGACTCTAGCTTAGCCACAGGAGCAAAAGTCTCCTCAAAGTCCAAACCTGTGACTTGGGCATAACCTTTTGCCACAAGTCTAGCCTTGTTCCTTGTCACCACTCTGTGCTTGTCTTGTTTGTTGCGGAACACCCACTTGGTTCCCACAACTTTTTGCTTTGGACGTGGCACCAGGGTCCAAACTTCATTTCGCTTGAAGTTATTGAGCTCTTCCTGCATGGCCAACACCCAGTCTGGATCTAGCAAGGCTTCTTCTACCCTGAAAGGCTCAATAGAAGAGACAAAAGAGTAATGCTCACAAAAATTAACTAGTCTAGAGCAAGTAGTTACTCCCTTGCTTATATCACCCAATATTTGGTCGACGGGATGATTCCTTTGAATCGTCGCTCAAACTTGGGTTGGAGGGGCTTGAGGTGCTTCTTCCTCTTCAACTTGGACATCTTGTGCTCCCCCTTGATCACATGCCTCATCTTGAGAGACCTGTTCGTCATCTTGAGTTGGGGGGTGCACCATCGTTGAGGAAGAAGGTTGCTCCTTGTGTTCCTGTGGTCGCACGTCTCCAATTGCCATGGTACGAATTGCGTCTGTTGGAACTTCATCCTCATCTACATCATCAAGATCAACTTGCTCTCTTGGAGAGCCATTAGTCTCATCAAATACAACGTCGCTAGAGACTTCAACCAAACCCGATGATTTGTTGAAGACTCTATACGCCTTTGTATTTGAGTCATAACCTAACAAAAACCCTTCTACAGCTTTGGGAGCAAATTTGGAATTCCTACCTTTCTTCACTAGAATGTAGCATTTACTCCCAAATACACAAAAGTATGAAACGTTGGGTTTGTTACCGGTTAGAAGCTCATATGAAGTCTTCTTGAGGAGGCGATGAAGGTAGACCCGGTTTATGGCGTGGCAAGCCGTGTTCACGGCTTCCGACCAAAATCGCTCGGGCGTCTTGAACTCTCCAAGCATCGTCCTCGCCATGTCTATGAGCGTCTTGTTCTTCCTCTCTACCACACCATTTTGTTGTGGTGTGTAGGGAGCGGAGAACTCGTGCTTGATTCCTTCCTCCTCAAGGTACTCATCCACTTGAAGGTTCTTGAACTCGGACCCGCTGTCGCTCCTTATCTTCTTCACCTTGAGCTCAAACTCATTTTGAGCTCTCCTTAGGAAGCGCTTAAGGGTCCCTTGGGTTTTTGTTTTATCCTGCAAAAAGAATACCCAAGTGAAGCGGGAAAAATCGTCAACTATAACAAGACTATACTTACTTCCTCCTATGCTTAGGTAGGCGACGAGTCCGAAGAGGTCCATATGAAGTAACTCCAGAGGTCTTGATGTGGTCATTACATTCTTGCTGTGATGAGTACTTCCCACCTGTTTACCTGCTTGACAAGCTGCACAAGGTCTATCTTTTTCAAAGTCACATTTGTTAGTCCTAACACATGTTCTCCCTTTAGAAGTTTGTGAAGGTTCTTCATCCCCACATGTGCTAGACGGCGATGCCACAGCCAGCCCATGCTAGTCTTAGCAATTAAACATGCATCTAGACCGGCCTCCTCCTTTGCAAAATCAACTAAATAGAGTTTGCTATCTAGTACACCCTTAAAAGCTAATGAACCATCACTCCTTCTAAAGACAGACACATCTACATTTGTAAATAAGCAATTATACCCCATATTACATAATTGACTAACGGATAACAAGTTATATCCGAGCGATTCTACAAAAAACACATTAGAAATGGAATGCTCGGATGAAATTGCTATTTTCCTAGTCCTTTAACCTTGCCTTGGTTCCCGTCACCGAATATGATTGAATCTTGGGAATCCTTGTTTTTGACGTAGGAGGTGAACATCTTCTTCTCCCCCGTCATGTGGTTTGTGCATCCGCTGTCGATAATCCAGCTTGAGCCCCCGGATGCATAAACCTGCAAGGCAATTTAGGCTTGGGTTTTAGGTACCCAACTCTTGTTGGGTCCTACAAGGTTAGTAACAATAGTCTTAGGGACCCAAATGCAAGCTTTATCTCCCTTGCATTTTGCCCCTAATTTCCTAGCAATCACTTTCTTATTCTTTCTACAAATTTCAAAGGAAGCATTGCAAGCATGATAAATTGTAGAAGGTTCATTACTTGCTTTCCTAGGTACATGAACAACATTTCTCCTAGGCATATGATGCACAATAGAAGAACTAGAAGCAGGCATAGCATATGAATCATAAGAATAATTCCTATAAGCATTTCTAGAGAATTTTCTATCACTATAAATGAAAGCATGATTCTTTTGAACACTATTAGTCATAGGGGCCTTCCCTTTCTCCTTGGTGGAGATGGGAGCCTTATAACTTGTTAAGTTCTTGGCTTCCCTCTTAAAGCCAAGCCCATCCTTAATTGAGGGGTGTCTACCAACAGTGTAGGCATCCCTTGCAAATTTTAGTTTATCAAATTCATTTTTGCTAGTCTTAAGTTGGGCATTAAGACTAGCCACTTCACCATTTAGTTTTGCAATAGAAGTAAGGTGCTCAACACATGCATCAACATTAAAGTCCTTACACCTATTGCAAATCACTACATGTTCTACAAAAGAACTAGATTTATTTGCTACTTCTAACTTAGCATTTAAATCATCATTAACACTTTTTAAACTAGAAATAGTCTCATGGCAAGTAGATAATTCACAAGAAAGCATTTCATTCCTTTTAACTTCTAAAGCAAGAGATTTTTGGACATCTACAAATTTATCATGCTCTTCATACAAAAGATCCTCTTGCTTTTCTAACAATCTATTCTTGTCATTCAAGGCATCAATTAATTCATTGATTTTATCAATTTTAGTTCTATCTAAACCTTTGAATAAACTTGCATAGTCTATTTCATCATCGCTAGATTCATCATCACTTGAAGAAGCATATGTAATAGTATTCCTAGTGCATACCTTCCTTTCCTTTGCCATGAGGCAGGTGTGATGCTCGTTGGGGAAGAGGGATGATTTGTTGAAGGCCGAGGCGGCAAGTCCTTTGTCGTCGGATGAAGAGCAGTCCGAGTCCCACTCTTTGCCAAGGTGTGCCTCGCCCTTCGCTTTCTTGTAAGTCTTCTTCTTTTCCCTCTTCTTTTCTTGATCCTGGTCACTATCATTATCAGGACAGTTAGCAATAAAGTGACCAACCTTACCACACTTGAAGCAGGAGCGCTTCCCCTTCGTCTTGCTCTTGTTGGGATGCTCCTTGCGACCTTTGAGCGCCGTCTTGAAGCGCTTGATGATGAGGGTCATTTTATCTTCATTTAGTCTGGCTGCCTCAACTTGCGCCACCTTGCTAGGTAGCGCCTCCCTGCTACTTGTTGCTTTGAGAGCAACATTTTGAGGCTCGTAGATCGGCATTGGGCCATTCAATGCATCATCAACATATCTTGCCTCCTTGATCATCATTCGCCCGCTTACGAATTTTCCGAGTATTTCCTCGAGCGTCATCTTGATGTATCTAGGATTCTCACGAATGGAGTTTACAAGATGAGGATCAAGGACAGTGAAGGACCTTAGCATAAGTCGGACGACGTCGTGGTCCGTCCATCTTGTGCTCCCATAGCTCCTTAACTTGTTGACCAAGGTCTTGAGCCTATTGTACGTTTGAGTTGGCTCCTCTCCCCTGATCATTGCGAACCTTCCTAGTTCGCCTTCCACCAACTCCATCTTGGTGAGCATGGTGGCGTCGTTCCCCTCATGTGAGATCTTAAGGGTGTCCCAGATTTGCTTGGCATTATCCAAGCCGCTCACCTTATTGTATTCTTCCCTGCACAAGGATGCTAAAAGAACAGTAGTAGCTTGTGCATTTTATGAATTTGTTCATTGATAAACATGGAATTATCCGAACTATCAAATTGCATTCCATTTTCTACTATCTCCCATATACTTGGATGAAGAGAGAACAAGTGGCTACGCATTTTGTGACTCCAAAATTCGTAGTCCTCTCCATCAAAGTGTGGGGGTTTACCAAGTGGAATGGAAAGCAAATGAGCATTGGAATTATGCGGAATACGAGAATAATCAAAAGAAAAGTTCAAGTTAACCGTTTTCTTTTTCTCCTCGTATTCGTCGTCCTTTTGAGAAGAGGAAGATTCGTCGCTGCCGTAGTAGACAACCTTCCTGATGCGTCTCTTCTTCTTTCCGTCCTTCTTCTTTTGACTCGAGCCGGAGTCATTTACTTTGCCGTCCCTTGGCTCGTTGAAGATGGACTCCTTCTCATTGTCGTTGACCACCATCCCCTTTCCCTTAGGATCCATCTCTTCAGGCGATTAGTCCCTTTCTTGAAGAGAACGGCTCTGATACCAATTGAGAGCACCTAGAGGGGGGTGAATAGGTGATCCTGTAAAAACTTAAGACTTAAAGCCACAAAACTTGATTAAGTGTTAGCACAATTAATACAAGTGGCTAATGACTGAGCTCTTGTGAAACACAATAGACACAATGAGAACAAGCACAAGAGACACGATGATTTATCCCATGGTTCGGCCAAGTACAAAACTTGCCTACTCCACGTTGTGGCGTCCCAATGGACGAGGGTTGCACTCAACCCCTCTCAAGTGATCCAATGATCAACTTGAATACCACGGTGTTCTTCTTTCTTTATTATTTCCCGTTTGCGAGGAATCTCCACAACTTGGAGTCTCTCGCCCTTACAACAAGAATCAAAGTGAAGGCACTAGAGTAAGGGAGGAAAGCAACACACACAAATCCACAGCAATACGCACACACACAACCAAGACTTGAGCTCAAATGAATAACACAAGGTTCACCACTAGAACGGAGCTCAAATCACTAAGAATGTCAATCGAGTGCGCAAAGACGAAGTGTGAATGATCAAGAGTGCTTAGAGTATGCTTGGTGAACTCCTCCATGCGCCTAGGGGTCCCTTTTATAGCCCCAAGGCAGCTAGGAGCCGCTGAAAGCAATCCGGGAAGGCTATCCTTGCCTTCTGTCGGGTGGTGCACCGGACAGTCCGGTGCACCACCGGACACTGTCCGGTGCTGATTCCTTTCCTATTCTGGCGCAGCCGACCGTTGATGATTTGGAGCTGTTGGCGCACCGGACACTGTCCGATGCCCCCATCAGACAGTTGGCCCGGCCACGCGACACGCGTGGATTGCGCGGCCGACCGTTGGCTCACCGGACAGTCCGGTGCACCACCGGACAGTCCGGTGATTTTTAGCCATACGCCACCGACGAAACCCGAGAGCGGCCTTTTCGCCAGAGCCAGCCTGGCGCATCGGACACTGTCCGGTGCACCACCGGACAGTCCGGTGCACCCAGACTGAATAGCAGTTGGTTGTACACAGCCAACTCTTTTTCCTTTTGTCTTTTCTCTGGTTCTAGCACTTAGACAAATATGTTAGTACACAAAAACCAATGTACTAAGTCTAGAATCGTACCTTTGTGTTGATTTGTACTTCTTCCACCATTTGGCATAGTTTCATTCTTAAACCATTTGTGTTGGCACTTGATCACCAAAATACTTAGAAATGGTCCAAGGGCACATTTCCCTTTCACCTCTCTGCGGTCACAGAAGGTCGCGCTTGTCGAGGCTAATGCACGCCTCGCCCAACGGAGCACCGAGGTGGCGGACCTTCGGCTGCTCTATGATGAGCTGAAGTCAGAGGCGGTGGTGGCGCGGGCAGAGGCGGCGCTGGCACGGATGGAGATGCAGCAGCGGCAGCTGGAGCTTGGCCAGGTGATCGGCGAGCGGGTCCAATCTCGGAGCCAGGCTGCCGAGGCCGCGGGCCGGGCTGAGGCCCTTAGGGGTCAGCTGACTGAGGCGACGGAGCGGCTAGCCGAGGCGTCCGCTCGGGCCGGGACCCTTGCTGAGGACCTGGCCATGGCCGTCAGGTCTGCCCAGTTCGCCCAAGCTGTGGCCTCGCAGGAGCGTGCCCGGGCCAAAGGTATGTTTCGACCGCATTGTGACCTCGATTCAGCTTCATTCTTCAACTCGTGTCTGAAGAATTTTGTTCGGCTGTCTGCAGAGTTCGAGACGACTCTTAACGAGTCCGTCAAGGCGCTTGCCCAGGCGGCTGAGCAGAAGGAGGCTGACCGCGTGGCTATGTCCGAGGCTATCTCGGCCTTTTGTCGAGCCTTTGACCTCGACGACGTCCCCTCGGGTAGCTCCTCCCAGAGTCACCTGCGGGCCTTGGGCGGCCATGTGCGCAGCAGACTCCGCGGGGCGCTGCACCACGGCGTTAGGCGGGCCTTCGCCGTGCTCGCTTCCCACTACGACATGGATCTGGAGCGGGTCAGCGAGGGGTACTGCCTACCCGATGAAGATGAGGCTGCCTTAGCCGAGATCCAGAGGCTTGACGCGGCCGTCGAGGGCCCAAGCGCGGTGCTGGCGTCCTCCTTCGAGGTGGAGATCCTTCCGCTCGCGTCGCCGTCTGGGGCCGGGCCAGATCTTGCCGAGGGTGGAGACGACGCTGAGGGTGCCGCTCCTCCCCCTGCCGATGTTTGATCCTGTCGGAACAGTTTGTCTGAAGTATGCGTATGTTTTTTGCGGCCGCTGAGGCCTAAACATCTTATTGTCGTGTTATAAAGCTGTGTTTCCTTTCCTCTCATTTTGAGTAATAGGACTTCTTCGTCGGTAGCAGAATCACTTATTCGAGCGAGAGTTACTTTTCGCGGAAGGTGATGAGTGAGGTATCCGTATCCCGGAGGCGTAGGAGTCCCTCGGCTCGGTCGACCTTGCCGCTTACGTGCACTCTCACTCGTTTGCATGATTCTGTTATCGATATAGTCGAAAGCACGAAAGTCATTTTCTACCCGAGCGTTTAGGACTTGTTCGATAGCAGAACCGCTTATCCGAGCGTGAGTCACTTTTCGCGGAAGGTGATGAGTGAGGTATCCGTATCCCGGAGGCATAGGAGTCCCTCGGCTCGGTCGGCCTTGCCGCTTACGTGTACTCTTGTCGTTTTTAGGATCCCGCTATCGATATAGTCGAAAAAGCACGAAAGTCGTTTTCTACCCGAGCGTTTAGGACTTGTTCGATAGCAGAACCGCCTATCCGAGCGTGAGTTACTTTTCGCGGAAGGTGATGAGTGAGGTATCCGTATCCCGGAGGCGTAGGAGTCCCTTGGCTCGGTCGGCCTTGCCGCTCAAGGTTCCTCTTGTTGTTTTCTGGGTTCCGTTATCGATATAGTCGAAAGTCGTTTTGGTAGAAAACTTTTCCTTTGGTAGAAAACTTTTCCGAGGAAAATTTTGACGCGGAGGGGGTTCCCCCCTTCTAGCCCTCGAGGGAGGGTCGGGCTTTGCCGAGGCAAGGCTGATCCTTCCTTGACGGTTAGACTTTATTTACGTATGTAAAGAAAAACGAGGTACATGAACGACTTGAAACATTTTAAGGGTAGAAGCGATGTAGCTGTTGGATGTTCCAAGCGTTGTTGTAGACCTCGCCTTGATCGTTGGCCAGCTTGTATGTCCCGGGCTTCAAAATCTTGGCGATGATAAACGGCCCTTCCTAGGGAGGAGTGAGCTTGTGGCGTCCTCGGGCGTCTTGCCGTAGCCGAAGTACCAAGTCTCCCACCTGGAAGCCTCGGGGCCGAACCATTCGGGCGTGGTAGCATCGCAGAGACTGCTGATACCGCGCCGAGTGTAGTAAGGCCACGTCCCGAGCTTCTTCGAGCTGGTCCAGTGAATCTTCTCGGATGGTCTGGTTGCTTCGGTCGTCGTACGCCTTTGTCCTCAGGGAACCGTATTCTAAGTCCGTGGGTAGGACGGTCTCAGCCCCATAGACTAGAAAGAACGGCGAGAAACCCGTGGCTCGGCTTGGCATCGTCCTCAGACTCCAGACCACCGAGGGTAGCTCTTTCATCCACCGCTTGCCAAACTTGTTGAGGTCGTTGTAGATCCTCGGTTTAAGTCCCTGCAAAATCATACCGTTGGCACGCTCCACCTGCCCATTCATCATGGGGTGAGCTACGGCGGCCCAGCCCACACGGATGTGGTGGTCCTCGCAGAAGTCCAGGAACTTCTTCCTAGTGAGCTGCGTGCCATTGTCGGTGATGATGGAGTTCGGGACCCCAAAGCGATGGATGATGTTTGTGAAGAACGCCACCGCCTGCTCGGACCTGATGCTGGTTAAGGGCCGGACCTCGATCCACTTGGAGAATTTGTCGATGGCGACCAGCAGGTGCTTGAAGCCCCCATGTGCCTTCTGCAAGGGACCGACGAGGTCCAGACCCCATACGGCAAACGGCCAAGTGATGGGTATTGTTTGCAGGGTCTGAGCGAGCAGGTGCGTCTGTCTTGCGTAGAATTGACACCCTCTGCAAGAGCGTACAATCCTAGTGGCGTCTGCCACTGCGGTCGACCAGTAGAAACCTTGTCGGAAAGCGTTTCCGACGAGGGTCCGAGGTGCTGCATGGTGACCGCAAGCCCCCAAGTGTATTTCTTGTAACATCTCTTGTCCTTGGGCGACAGATATGCACCGTTGGAGGATGTCTGAGGGGCTGCGGTGGTAGAGCTCCTTTTCATCACCCAGTAAAACGAACGACTTGGCGCGCCGCGCCAGTCGCCGAGCTTCGACCTTGTCGAGGGGTAGCTCTCCTCGGAGGAGATATTCCAAGTACGAGGTCCGCCAGTTCGGGTTTGGCGTGACCCCATTCCGCTCCCCCTCGATGCGCAGGGCTTCACCCTCGGCGGCCGAGGGTACCTCGGGCTGGGTCGAGGTCTCGTCGGGCTCGGGCGTGTCGTCGGTCTTAACGGAGGGTTGATGTATGTCCCTGGAGAAGACGTCGGGGGGAACCATCGTCTGCCCCGAGGCTATTTTCTCCAGCTCATCCTCAGTCTCGTTGTACCGTCGAGCGATATGGTTGAGCTCCAGCCCGTAGAACTTGTCTTCCAGGCACCGAACTTTGTTGCAGTAGGCCTCCATCTTCCGGTCGCGGCAGTGGGAGTTCTTCATGACTTGGTCAATGACAAGCTGTGAGTCGCCACGAGTGTTGAGGCACCGAACCCCTAGCTCGACGGCGATGCGCAGCCCGTTAACCAAAGTCTCGTACTCGGCCACGTTGTTTGACGCCGGAAAATGGAGGCGTATCACGTAGCGCAAATGTTTTCTGAGGGGTGAAACGAAGAGCAAGCCAGCGCCTGCTCCAGTTTTCATGAGCGACCCGTCGAAGTACATGGTCCAAAGTTCGGCCTGGATCGGAGCTGTTGGCAATTGGGTATTGACCCATTCAGCCAGGAAGTCTGCCAAGACTTGAGATTTTATGGCCTTCCGAGGGGCGAATGAGAGTGTTTCGCCCATGAGCTCCACTACCCACTTTGCTATCCTACCCGAGGCCTCTCGGCACTGGATGATCTCCCCTAGGGGGAAGGATGACACCACAGTCACCGGATGAGACTCGAAGTAGTGTCGCAACTTTCGTCGCGTCAGAATTACCGCGTACAATAGCTTCTGAATTTGCGGGTAGCGGATTTTGGTCTCGGATAGCACTTCGCTGATGAAGTAGTCCGGCCTCCGGACGAGCAGTGCATGCCCATCTTCTCGTCTCTTGACAACGATCGCGGCGCTGACCACCTGAGAGGTTGCGGCTATGTAGATCAAGAGGGCTTCTCCCGCAGCGGGGGGCACCAAGATGGGCGCATTGGTAAGGAGTGCCTTAAGGTTTTCGAGGGCTTCTTCAGCCTCGGGGGTCCAAGTGAAGCGCTCGGTCTTCCTTAAGAGGCGGTACAAGGGCAGCCCTCTCTCGCCAAGGCGCGAGATGAAGCGGCTCAGAGCCGCAAGGCATCCCATGACCCTCTGTACTCCTTTCAAATCTTTGATCGGTCCCATGTTGGTGATGGCCGCGATTTTCTCCGAATTGGCCTCGATGCCCTGCTCGGAGACGATGAACCCCAGGAGCATGCCTCGGGGCACTCCGAAGACACACTTCTCGGGATTGAGTTTCACGCCTTTTGCTCTCAGACACTTGAATGTCGTTTCAAGGTCAGAGAGGAGGTCGGAAGCTTTCCTCGTCTTGACAACGATGTCATCGACGTAAGCCTCGACCATTCGGCCGATGTGCTCTCCGAACACGTGGTTCATGCACCTTTGGTATGTCGCACCTGCATTCCTCAAGCCAAATGGCATAGTAGTATAACAGTACATGCCAAAAGGTGTGATGAAAGAAGTCGCGAGCTGGTCGGACTCTTTCATCTTGATTTGGTGATAACCTGAATAGGCGTTGAGGAATGATAGGGTTTCGCACCCGGCAGTGGAGTCCACAATTTGATCGATGCAAGGCAGAGGGTAGGGAACCTTTAGACATGCTTTATTCAACCCGGTGTAGTCGACGCACATCCTCCATTTCCCACATTTCTTTTTCACAAGCACAGGGTTAGCTAACCATTCGGGATGGAATACCTCTTTGATGAACCCTGCAGCCATCAGCTTGTGGACCTCCTCGCCTATGGCCCTGCACTTTTCTTCATCAAAACGGCGCATGTGCTGCTTCAAGGATCGGGCACCGGCTCGGATGTCCAGTGAGTTCTCGGCGACATCCCTTGGTATGCCGGGCATGTCCGAGGGACTCCACGCAAAAATTTCGGCGTTTGCGCGAAGAAAGTCGATGAGCACTACTTGCTATTTGGGGTCGAGCTCGGAGCCGATCCGGACTTTCTTGTCGGCGTCATTGCTGGGGTCGAGAGGGACGGACTTAACCGCCTCGGTCGGTTCGAAGTTGCCGGCGTGGCGCTTCGCATCAGGCACCTCCTTGGAGAGGCACTCTAGGTCGGCGATGAGGGCCTCGGACTCGGCGAGGGCCTCAGCATACTCCACGCATTCCACGTCGCATTCATACGCGTGTCGGTACGTGGATCCGATGGTGATTACCCCGTTGGGGCCTGGCATCTTGAGCTTGAGGTATGTGTAGTTCGGGACGGCCATGAACTTGGCGTAGCACGGTCTCCCCAGCACCGCGTGGTAGGTCCCTCGGAACCCGACCACCTCGAACGTGAGGGTTTCCCTGTGGAAGTTGGAGGGAGTTTCGAAGCAGACGGTCAAATCGAGTTGTCCAAGGGACAGGACGCGCTTTACGGGGATGATCCCGTGAAAGGGCACCACACCGGCCCGGATCATGGACAGATCGATCCCCAAGAGGCCGAGGGTCTCGGCGTAGATGATGTTGAGGCTGCTGCCTCCGTTCATGAGGACCTTGGTGATCCTAGCATTGCCGATGACGGGGTCGACAACGAGCGGGTACCTTCCTGGGCTCGGCACGCAGTCAGGGTGGTCGCCTTGGTCGAAGGTGATGGGCTTGTCGGACCAGTCTAGGTAGACTGGCGCCGCCACCTTCACCGAGCAGACCTCTCGGCGCTCCTGCTTGCGGTGCCAAGCCGAGACGTTCGCCACTTGCCCACCGTAGATCATGAAGCAGCCGTGGACCTCGGGGAACTCCTCTACCTTGTCGCCCTCCTTCTTGTTGTTGTCTTGGCCTTTGCCATCTCCCGTCGGGGACCCGGCTTTATGGAAGTAGTGCCGAAGCATGACGCATTCCTCAAGGGTGTGCTTGACGGGACCCTGGTGATAGGGGCACGACTCCTTGAGCATCTTGTCGAACAGGTTGGCCCCTCCGGGAGGCTTCCGTGGGTTCCTGTGCTCGGCAACAGAGACAAGATCTGCATCAGCGGCGTCGCGCTTTGCTTGCGCCTTCTTCTTGGCCTTCTTCTTCGTGCCACGCTGGGCGGACGCCTCGGGGACGTCTTCCTTCTGTCTTCCTTGAGGCTGCTTGTCCTTCCGGAAGATGGCTTCGACCGCCTCCTGACCAGAGGCGAACTTGGTGGCGATGTCCATCAATTCGCTCGCCTTGGTGGGAGTCTTGCGCCCCAGTTTGCTCACCAGGTCTCGGCAAGTGGTGCCGGCGAGGAACGCCCTGATGACATCCGAGTCGGTGATGTTGGGCAACTCGGTGCGCTGCTTCGAAAACCACCAGATGTACTCTCCCAGAGATTCCCCTGGCTACTGGCGGCAGCTTCGGAGATCCCGGGAGTTCCCAGGGCGTACATACGTACCTTGGAAGTTTCCAGCGAAGGCCTTGACCAGGTCGTCCCAGTTGGAGATCTGCGCAGGAGGCAGATGCTCCAGCCAGGCCCAGGCGGCGTCGAAGAGGAACAGGGGGAGGTTGCGGATGATGAGGTTGTCATCGTCCGTTCCTCCCAGCTGGCATGCCAGCCGGTAGTCCGTAAGCCACAACTCTGGCCTTGTTTCCCCCGAGTACTTGGTGATGGTGGTCGGGGCCCGGAACAGGGCCGGGAACGGCGCCCGTCGTATGGCCCGGCTGAAGGCTCGCAGACCTGTTGGTTCGGGCGAGGGACTTCGATCCTCCTCACTGTCATAGCGTCCTCCACGCCTGGGGTGGTAGCCTCGGCACACCTTCTCTTCGAGGCGGGCTCGACGGTCGCGGTGGTGGTGCTCGTTGCCGAGGCGATCCGGGGCTGCAGGCGTCCTGTCTCGCGTGCGCCCGGTGCGGACCGAGGCCTCCCGCATGAGTTGGGAAGTTGTTGCGTGATGCTCTGAGGGGCACCCTTGCCTTCGGGAGGCAGAGCTTTCGACCCGTCGGACCGCGGCACCCTCCAGGAGATTCTTGAGTTCTCCCTAGATACACCGTCCCTCGGTGGTGGATGGCTCTGGCATAGCTCGAAGTAGCATTGCTGCTGCAGCTAGATTCTGGCCGACCCCGCTGGAGGCCGGGGCAGCCTTGCCCGGGCATCGTCAACGATACGGCGTTAGACGTCTCGGGCCCGATGACGCGCTTCTCCGACGAGTGCTCGGCCTGCCCTCTCCTGCTCGATGTTTTGCCGGAGCTGCACAAGTTGCCCTGCTTCCTCGTCGAGCTTGGCCTGCATCTCGCGGATTTGCTCGAGCTGTGTGTCCTGACCCCCCGCAGGGACTGGGACCACAGCTAGCTCCCGCGGGATGTCAATGTGAGACGCAGGCCCAGGGGGATCGTCATCCTCCGGCATACCGAGGTGGTTGCCTTCGTCGCAATCCCCCAGATCAACGTGGAAACATTCGCGACTTGGGCCACAACCCTCGTCGTCAAGGCTGTGGCCATCGTCAGAGCAACTGGAGAGGCAGTAGTCACATGCGGTCATGAAGTCTCGCATGGCACTGGGATCACGGAGCCCGGAGAAATCCCAACCGGAGTCGGGGTCGTCTTCTTCCTCGGAACCCGGGGGCCCGTAGGTTGAGACGGCCGTCAGTCGGTCCCAGGTTGACCACATATGGTATCCCGGGAGGTCAGGATATGCCCTAGCGAAAGCGCTCACCGAAGCGGGGTCGCTTGGTGGATCAAAGCTGAATCTAAAAGGGATAGGGTGGAAAACGGACGGTACCTCTTGATCGATGGACGGTGGTGAAGTCGCGTCGGGGCGGAATGCACCGTCATCTCAGGTACGAGGCTAACGCCCAGCAAGTCCTTCGCGAGAGTGCTGGCGTCATCAGTCCGCTTGGGGTTGGCACGTCGTGGGGAAACGACATCCGTCGTTGTCTCAGGTGCGAGGACAACACCCGACATGTCCCCCGCTGGGGTGTCGGCGTCGTCGACTCGCTCTGGACCGACAGCCGACGAGGTGCCACCTCCTGCCTGGCCACGGTTGCCCCGTCTCCTCCTCCTGCGGCGAGGAGGGTGGCGGGGCAAACCCGGATGCTGCTCTTCCGCCATGGGGGGGGGGAGACGTCGTCGAGTTCGCCACCGCCGGGCGAGCTGACGACCGTCGTTGTTGTCGAGCTGCAAGGGGAGGAGTACCATGTCGTAGCTGCCGTCGAGGGACATGAACTCAAGACTCCCGAAGCGGAGCACCGTCCCGGGCTGAAGAGGTTGCTGAAGACTACCCATCTGGAACTCAACGGGAAGGTGTTCGTTAACACGCAGCAGGCCCCTACCTGGCGCGCCAACTGTCGGCGTTTCGGACCCGGGGGACCCTCAACCGAGCCGACTAGTGAATTTTATCGATGCGTGCCCCTGCCCAGATGGGTTGGCGCAAGATGGAACACAAGGGGGAATGTATTATCTCGCACCGGGGGATGCTCGTAGTAGGGGTTACAAGCGTCGCGCGCGCGAGAGAGAGAGCCTGTTCGTTTGCTCGTCCTCGCGCGACCCCTCTCCCCCCCCCCCCCGCAGAAAGGCCCTGGACCTCCCTTTTATAGATGTAAGGAGAGGGTCCAGATGTACAATGGGGGTGTAGCTATGCGCTAACGTGTCTGGCAGAGAAGTGCCTGAGCCCTGTGTACATGCCAACGTGGCTGTCGGAGAAGTGCTTGAGCCCTGTGTACACGATAACGTGGCCGACGGAGAAGTGCCTGAGCCTTGTAGAAGCACAGCTGGCGGTGCGGCTGGGATCCTGCTGACGTCTCCTTGCTTCCGTAGGGGGCTGAGAACCACCGATGTCATGGACGCACGCGGGGAACCATCATTACCTGTTACCGGGGCGAGCCAGATGGGACGCCGGTCTTGTTCCCTCGTAGCCTGAGCTAGCTAGGGGTAGGGTAATGATGTATCCCCTGTGGCGCGGTCGGTCTGAGTCCAAGGTCGGGCGAGGTGGAGACTTCTCCTGAGGCCGAGGCCGGGGTCGGGCGAGGACGTGATTCCTCCCGAGGCCGAGGCTGAGGCCGAGTCCTAGGGTCGGGCGAGGCGGAGACCTCCTCCCGAGGCTGAGGCCTAAGGTCGGGCGAGGCGGAGCTTCCTGTTGCGCCCGAGGCTGAACTCGACTGTTGTCAGTCTTACCCCGGTGGGTGGCACAACAGTCGGAGCGGGGCGAGCGGCGCTGTTTTCCTGTCAGGTCGGTCAGTGAAAGGGCGAAGTGACTGCGGTCACTTCGACCTTGCCGACTGAGGCGAGCGTGTCAGGATAAGGTGTCAGACGATCCCCGCATTAAATGTGCATGCGATACGGTCGGTTGGTGAGGCGATTTGGCCAAGGTTGCTTCACAACGAAGCCTGCCCGAGCTGGGCTTCGGACGAGCCGAGGGTGCGCCCACCGCCTGAGGAGGCCCTCGGGCGAGGCGTGAATTCGTCCGGGACTACTGTTCCCGCCCGAAGCCGGGCTCGAGCGAGGCGAGATTGTGTCCCTTGGTAGACGAGGCCTTGACCTGAACCGTGCCCATCAGTCTTTGTGGTTTGTGCTGAGGGTGGTTACCAGTCGTGTTTAGGAGTGTTGGGGGTACCTCTAATTACGGTACCCGACAGTATTTATAGAGGAGAAGGTCTGGACCTGTTCCTAGAAGATAGCTAACAACTCTCACGTGATTAGATGGATAATCACGCACGAGATAAGGATAATCAACTGAGTTGATCTGATCGCGGGGCCGCGTACTGTCCGGGCCCTAGGATCGGACCGTGCGTCACTTTTGGTGCTGAACAGTGCTAACTCCATTTTCATCTTTAACATATGTTAGTTCCAAGCATAAGAAGCAGTATTCTAGCACTGGTTCTAAAGCGCTAACGACACCAATATATAATAGCACAAATATATGGGTTGTTGTATGATGGTAAACTGATCCGTAAATTCTAAACTCTAATATTGTACATAAGCTAGGTTTGTGCACATATTTTTATTTGGTTGTCTGCATTGTTGTACGCATGACAGATATAGACCATGTTTGGTTGTTTGCACCAGAATGTATAAATAGATCTTCAAAGATTATACAATGTTTGTTATAGTTTTTTTTTTCTAAAAATCTGAGAATACAAATACAAAATTAATTTAGTGATTAAATATTTTAATAAAAAAATAATGAAAATGTATTTAAAAACATCGGTTTGTGTGCAGCTGCATCGGCAGTTCCTGCACGCGGGCAATCGGGGTGCGTACGCGGTACGCCCGGTGCCTGTACGCGCCCCTTCGATCGCATTCGTTCAGCCTGTACACGAAGGGAAGCAAACCAGACTCCGCGGGTGTGAGTGCAAACGCTCGCTAACCGGTGCCTGGTGACGACGTAAGTGAGATGGAATTCATCATGTCATTAGTACTTTATATAGCATTATAGGATTCTACTTTTTTGGCACGCACATCATGTCTTTATTATTTCTTTTACACATTGCCTTCTATAATTCTCTTTATTTGCACGCACATTCTCTGATCTGTCTCATGAACACAATATTGTCAAAAACGTGTTACCAAACAATGCTATGTGTCCAGAAAATACTCTAGTTTGCTGAAACTATACTATTGTGTCACAGCATATTGTATAACATTATATTGAAATACCACGGTAGAAAACTCCACTTCCAAACAGACCCGCGGGTATTTACAACATTTAAACTATGGTATTTAGCCAAAAGCTAGGCATACTATAAAAACTTTAGGTTGGAGTGGAGTTTTAAATACTATAAAAATACTATGGCGACTAGAATTTTATGGTTTTGAAAACATAGTTTTTAGGTTTGCAACCAAACATCTTATAGCTTAAAATACATTGGTATTTCTATAAACCATAGTATTATAGGAAAACTATAAAAATATTTCGATTCCAAACCAACCCAAGCTGTAAATAATCCGGTTACTTTTTGAGATGGTCATGATTAATATATTCAATCTCCAATGTAAATATTCTTATAAATGGTGTGAGTGCAATAGTACTAAGGGAGTGTTTGAATACACTAGAGATAATAGTTAGTGGTTAAAATTAGTTGAGACATTCAAACACGTATCTAATAGTTCAGCTATTAGCTATTTTTATAAATTATTTAATAGTAGACTAGTTATTTGTTAGCTAGATAATTCTATTAATAATTTTTAGTCAACTAACTATTAATTCTAGTGCATTCAAAATCACCTAAAAAACTACAACCATTATAGACAAACGTACATGTATGTAAAAGTCACGACCATCTAAAAAGAAAGAAATTTAAAAATGAGATATCTGAACTTCAGAAGGGACGTACAATGGGTCTCATATATTTCTACTAGCTGAATGCCCGTGCGTTGCAACGGCAATATATAATACCAGTATACTACGATAACTTATATACAAAATGTGTGTTATATTGTTATGAGAAAATGTTTCATAATCAATTTGTGATCCTAGCCATACATAAATTTTGTTATTTTAATCTAATTATTTCACCACTACATTGCAACCATCAGTATCATGCAGACTTCGATATATGTCATGATTTGTATGGTCTCATCATTAGAGAGCACGTTCCACACATGCCGGAAAAATTCCCTCGTACATCATTAGTCATCAGACACGCACCACCATATGCTCTTGCTTAAACAAAAAGGTAAGTGTGTATGTGTTTGCGAAGAGAATTAAAGGCAGGCCGACACAAAAGCTACCCTGACGGTAACGAGGATGACGAACTGGTCACTGTTGTCGATCCTCCTCTGTGTCACCTCCGGCGCCAAGATGATGCCACAATCCTCGATATAGTAGTCATCGAACGCACGCGACATGACAAGTACCGATGACTCTTGGTTGGGCTGCCAAACGAAGTGCACCCCGGGCTCATCAGCGAGGTAGTACCCTTGGCCGTTGCACCACCGGATGCGCTATTCCACTACATACATCATGTTCGAGGACATTCACACAACGTCAGCAACGTCCATCATCCCAGCGCACAAGAATTCATGTCCGGTCAATAGCGACTTATGTGGCAGGTTGGGCTTCAGGTGGACGATGAGCTGGACGGCGTGATGGCGTCGTCGTCGGATGCGGTGTCCAGAACAACACGAGAGTCGTCGACGTTAGCGACAACCATGAGGCCCCCCTGCTTAACGATGGACAACGCGGTGCAGCTGCTCTGGACCGCGTCCAAGCGGCGGCTTCGCGGGAGCTTGTCATACACAGCAGCGCATGCGACCACGTAAGACTGCTTTTAGAGGTCGAACTGACAGTCGCCAAGCTTCTTCTCGTCATCGATAAGCGACGACAACGTGAGTGCCTCCTGCTCATGGAGTTTGTTCGGGGTTTGAAGTAGGAAACATGGATTCATGCTTGGCGTTGGTTTATGAAAATGACTCACAAGTCTGATCCATGGAAAAAAAAATATTACGAAGAAAAAATGTCACACATGCAAAAAAGGGAATTTAAGTATAGTGCATTATTCAAACAAAAGAAATAGCATGCAAAGCTCTTCTTTAAATAATATTACCTCCATCCAAAAATATAATTCAAAAATCTCGGTGATACTTATCTACTACTACGCATTGTGAAATGGTAGCAAGTGAACTTGGAGAGAGATGTAGTAGATGTGTTTCCTGTCATAGATGTAGACATAAACACATATAGGTGGGTGCCCGTGTGTTGCAACAGAAACATTTAATATCATGATAACTTATGAACAAATGTGTGTTATACTGTTATGTGAAAATGTTTCGTGATTAATTTGTGATCCTAGCCATACATAAATTTTGTTATTTCAATCTAACTATTTTATCACTACATTGCAACCAACAGTACCGTGCAGACTTCTATACATGATAGCTGAATGCCCGTGCGTTGCAACGGGAATATATAATACCAGTATACTACGATAACTTATATACAAAATATGTGTTATACCGTTATGAGAAAATGTTTCATAATCAATTTGTGATTCTGGTCATACATAAATTTTGTTATTTATAATCTATTTGTTTCACCACTACATTGCAACCATCAGTATCATACAGACTTCGATATATGTCACGATTTGCATGGTCTCATTATTAGAGAGCACGTTTCACACATACCGGAAGAAATTCCCTCGTACATCGTTAGTCATCGGACACGTACCACCATACGCTTTTGCTTAAACAAAAAGGTAAGTGTGTGTTTGCAAGACTAATGGTCAAACATCGTATAACCATAAAGTTAGAATACTATATTAATATATTAAATAAATTAATCCAATAGACATAGATTAACCCAATTAACATAGGATAAATAAATATCTAATTATAAAAGTATGAAACATGATATAATCAATGTTGTTACTGCGTAGTAAATATTCATACGAGACTAACACAACTGGAACAGTTCAATTTAGAATTAAAATGGGGAAGTTACGAATTTCCAAAGTTTCTATGTATTTGATATATATTTAATTAGGAAATCAATTTTATTGTTGTTTTCATGACAAAACAGAGGTATTATGTGATAAAAATAATATTATAGAATTATAGAAATTGGAATAAACTCATTTGGATTTAATATGAAATTTCCATGAATTAAATGGGTTTCTGCAATTATTTTTAAACTATAAATCAATTTCTAAACTCCTTTTCCCTATTTTCTTTATTTCCTGGATTGCGTCCCAAACTCCAGAAAGATCAAGGGCTAAGCTATAAATGTTTTTCTAGACTCAGTGAGCATACAGAGTGGACGGCGGGTTAACCATAAAAGACGTTTTAGTTGAAGTTGTACACAATTCAACATGAGTCATGTTGGCTAGAGGGTGGAAGGCTAGACATTCTGCTCAATAGATCCAAGGTTTGATTCTTGAGCAGCCACGGTTTATTTTTTTTTTTGCGCATGGAATGGGGGAGGGCAGAACGGCAGAACGGCAGACTACTATTGCTTACTTAATAAGTAGTAGAGATAAAGCAATCATCATGCATATGTATTTTTTTTAAAAAAATGGCTCAAAATGTCATATGCATTTCAGATCAATATGCATATTACAATGAGAATAACCTTAGCTCTACTGCATACAAATAAGCCCTAAATTTCAGTACTCCACTACTCCTGCAGCTAGTGCCACAGCGCATCATCAACTCATCACAGTTTTTTTTTTTTTTTATCTTCATTTCTGCCGGAAGTCCCAGACAGACAGTCCCTCCCACCACTCCAAAAGCCGCCAAAGTTCCAAACATCAATCCGAGGCACGGAGGCAGCACGACTGCACGAGCGCCAAACCAAATGGCGCCGCACACCACCGGGGTGGGAGGCGGCAGCGGGGCCGAGGAGGAGGTGTCGGAGGCGGCGGCGGCTGCATCCCCTGCGTTACGGCACCGCCACGCTGGCAAGGGCGAGGCCGAGGCCGAGGGGCTGGACGGCAATGGCGGCGTTGGGGCCGACGGCCAGGCGTCCCTGGAGCGGGTGTTCGCGGACAAGGCGGTGCCGTCATGGCGGGAGCAGCTCACGCTGCGGGCGTTCGTCGTCAGCGCGCTGCTCGCCGTCATGTTCAACGTCATCGTCATGAAGCTCAACCTCACCACGGGGATCGTCCCCTCGCTCAACGTCTCCGCGGGGCTGCTCGGCTTCTTCTTCGTCCGCATGTGGACCGCCGCCGTCGAGAGGATGGGCTTCCTCTGCCATCCTTTCACCAGGCAGGAGAACACCATCATCCAGACCTGCGTCGTCTCCGCCTACGGCATCGCCTTCAGCGGTCGGTAACCAACCACAACCAGGCCCCTCCCGTTCCGAACTATATGCTTCGATAGTTAGAAATAGTGTCCTAATTCGTAATTTCCTATCACCGCGGTTGTCTGCTTGGGAGGAACTTGTGCTTGTCATTCTTTTGGGAGCGGTTGTTGCGTCGATTTCATGCTTGAGTCGCCGGTTTGAACCGCTGATGTGTACTGAACGAATAGTGGACCAATCCCATTGTTTGATTTGTCTACAGTTGTTTGGTTTATCTATAGTGGCTTTTGGGAGTGGGAGAGTAGTATGAATGTATGACGCAGATAGGGAGAGTCGCAGGGGCCACATAGCGTTCGCTGTTGTTGGTAAGCCTGAAACGTCAGGGAATCGATTGTTCTTTTGCCCCCAAAGAAAAACACCAACCGATCGCTTTCAATATCAGAAAAGTAGCGTTTTCGGCAAAATAAACCAGTTGCAAAGGACTGAATTTTCGGACTTTGTTGTCCAGTGTGTCACTGTAAGGTGGGCTCAAAGGTGATTATGTGGTCTCAGGGAGTGCATGATTGATAGCCATAGGATAGTCACCTATTTTCAATGAAAGGCCTAGAAGGCTAGGTTAATACTCCTCTCCGGTCCAAATTATAATTCGTTTGACTTTTTTGGGTCACGTTTGACTGGATCGTCCTATTCATTTTTTTTTGCAAAAAAAAATAGAAAATTCAAAGCCATATTTAAATTATATTATATTCTAAACAATATCACAGCAAAAATGAACTTAATTATGAAATTTTTTGAATAAGACAAGCCGGTCAAACTTAGGCTAAAAAAGTCAAACGAATTATAAATTGGAACAGGGAGTATTTTCCCCAAATATTTGGCGTTCATAGTTAGGTGATCAACTTTGGGGAAGAAATGTCAATTATTCTCAGGACAGGTTGAAATGGGATGAGCCTGCTTGGGTTGACTCCTCCCTTTAAAATAAATGCATGGTACATGCGTTGCTTTTTTCCCCTTTGGTAGACATGACACATGCATTTGAAGCATTCGTCGAACAAAAATGACTATTTATGATCTGCACTCTGCAGGCTTATTTGTGAACCATGTAACATGTTATTCAGTGCGTTGATGCCCAATCTATCATGTGCAACCATAGTCTTGCAGGTTGAAATAATTTGAAATTGCATAATAAAATGGCCCATACGTATAGGGTGGTCAGCGGGAATTAAGAAGTTACTCTCATCAGCAAGTTTAAATTTGCATATGTCCTCCATTGCAGGACTGCAAATGTGCAGCAACGCTTTCAGGAAATGGGTGATTATCTGTGTTTTGAAGTGGTCATTGTGTGATCAGATCATTTAAGGCATGAGACAAGTAGCTGCTTTGGTTCCTTATCTGTCTGGAATCAAATAAGTGATCCAATCATTGTTTTTCCTGTTCTTCTCACATTACTGCACAGTTAAGTATGCTGCATTGAAGCCAACAAAAAAATACGCAAAATGGCTTATACTCTTTTGTTCAAATTAATCAGGTGGCTTCGGCAGTTATCTGTTTGGAATGAGTGACAAAATAGCTAAACAAGCAACAGAGGCTAAAGATGCTAATAACATAAAGGATCCTCACCTTGGATGGATGATAGGGTTCCTATTCCTTGTCAGTTTTATTGGTCTTTTTGCACTTGTGCCCCTAAGAAAGGTATGTCTCCAACTCTTTCCTCCATTATGTTCTTACTGAATTACTGTATGGAAGGAAACTTGTTCTTATCAGCTTAATTTTGTTTCAGATTATGATTGTTGACTACAAGCTGACCTATCCAAGTGGCACAGCCACTGCATATCTCATCAACGGTTTTCACACACCTGAGGGAGCCAAGCTTGCAAAGTATGCGCCATTGGGTTCTTGTTTTGGCTACTTTAACCTTGCGAAAACTATATCCATCATTTTTCACCACCCGGTCCATGTTGTGCAACTCCATTTGCAATGATATATTTCAGGAAGCAAGTAAAGACGTTGGGCAAGTACTTCGTGTTTAGCTTTTTCTGGGGCTTTTTCCAGTGGTTCTACACTGCAGGGGATGAGTGTGGATTCAAAAATTTCCCAACGTTGGGCCTTGAAGCTTATAACAATAGGTCAGAACTGTGACACTATCCTAGATATGACACCTGCTGAGTGTAATGTCCAATATCTGGTAAAACAATGAGATCTTGCAAATTCATCTGCGTCATCTCTTGTTATGCTGCACAAGTGAAACAGCAGTTATTTTTGTCATGCATCTGAAGTTTTGCTCAGTATTTCCAATTGGCTAGGCGCTAATTCGGAGGTATTGGTCTCTGATGCTAAAGTTGGCTTACCCTCTTTCAGGTTCTTCTTTGACTTCTCTCCTACATACGTTGGAGTTGGCATGATCTGCCCATACATCGTTAACGTGTCCGTTCTGCTGGGCGGTATCCTCTCATGGGGTGTAATGTGGCCTCTCATTGCCAAGAAGAAGGGGAGTTGGTACCTGGCTAGCGTCGATGACTCAAGTCTCCATGGGCTGCAGGCTTACATGGTAAACATCGATCCTACTTATGGCTGTCCCCTTCTCTTTTCCCAAAGCCAATACCATTCAGCTTCATCGCATGAGAACATTATCAGTTTCGTGGCCAAGAATTCAACTGCTAGTTCCTTGCGATTGCAGGTTTTCATTTCCATCGCCTTGATCCTTGGGGACGGTTTATACAACTTTATCAAGGTGCTGATCCGCACGATTGCGGGCTTCATATCGATGGTGCAGCAAAATTCAAAAGGCATGCTTCCTGTTTCGGACAATGGCAGCTCAATGTCCGCTACCGAAGCTCTGTCCTTTGACGATGAACGTCGCACTGAGATTTTTCTGAGAGATCAAGTTCCCAAGTCAGTTGCATACGGGGGCTATGTTGTAGTTGCCGCGATATCTATCGGCACGCTTCCTCAGATTTTCCCGCAGCTCAAGTGGTACTACATCTTGGTCGCCTATGTCGTGGCGCCTGTGCTGGCCTTCTGCAACGCTTACGGAAGTGGCCTCACTGACTGGTCTCTCGCCTCCACCTACGGCAAGCTCGCGATCTTCGTGTTCGGTGCATGGGCTGGCCTCTCACACGGCGGTGTGCTCGTTGGGCTCGCTGCCTGTGGTGTCATGATGAGCATCGTGTCCACCGCCTCAGACCTGATGCAAGACTTCAAGACCGGATACCTGACGCTGGCATCACCGAGGTCTATGTTTGTCAGCCAGGTGATCGGCACCGGGATGGGGTGTGTCATCGGGCCCTGCGTCTTCTGGCTCTTCTACAAGGCGTTCGGTGACATTGGCGAGAGTGGCACCGAGTACCCGGCGCCCTATGCCATCGTGTACCGCAACATGGCCATCCTCGGCGTGGATGGCTTTGGCTCGCTCCCGGAAAACTGCCTCACCCTCTGCTACATTTTCTTTGCGGCAGCGATCGCCATCAACCTTGCGAGGGACCTGACCCCGCACAGGGTGTCGAGGTTTATCCCGCTGCCAATGGCGATGGCGATCCCGTTCTACATCGGATCCTACTTCGCCATCGACATGTTTCTGGGCAGCATGATCCTCTTCGTGTGGGAGCGGCTGAACAAGGCGAAAGCGGACGCGTTCGGACCTGCGGTCGCGTCGGGGCTGATCTGCGGAGATGGCATCTGGACCCTGCCGCAGTCCATTCTGGCTCTGGCCAAGGTGCAGCCTCCAATTTGCATGAAGTTTTTGTCCAGATCGACCAATGCCAAGGTGGACAGCTTCCTCGGCTTGTCATGATTTTACATAAAATGGCAAGTGGGCACACGCTCTCATCCTGTAATTATTGGTTCAAAAAATTTAATCACCGAGAATCCGAGATACTGAATTGTACTAGAAGAGAAGAGGTTTTGCTGTGAGGTGATCAAATCTTTGTCCGTGTAGTCACTTCGTTTCTGGAGAAGTTTTACTCAATGTCCCTCTGCAATTTTTTTGGCGGTTCTATTCTTGATTTGCGTGCTTCACGGTTATATAGATCTTTTGGAATGTAAAACGTTCATACCAAATTTCCGTAGGAACGGACTGATGTCCTGCAGGTAGACCTAGTCTACTCACATCTTATGTATCATTACATATGAGAGCAATACACACCTAAACCGATATGCTAAGCTGTTGACCCTGATGCCTATCTGCAAGACTAGGCGATCCTGAAGAGGGTTTACATTTCTTCTTGCTTGAAACGGCTCCATACCTACACGGGGCCTGAACGCTGGACTTGCAACGTGGTCATCCATTCCGGACAGATTTGTAGTGGAAGTCATCAATTGTGTTGTAAATGTTGCCCACATCAACATGACCTTGGATGGCCGCACTGTGAAATAACATGGATCATAGTTTGTGATAAATAATAAAGACAAGATTCAGAATTGTAGTAGAGTATTACAAAAGCTGGTTTTCCTCAATAAATGGGGTCAGACAATTTTTAATGGTATTTTTTTGTCTATATATGTTAGAACTGTATTAGAGTTTATGGGGTCTTCCTTGTACATCTACCATCTCACCCCTCTATTTGTAATGGGCCAGGTCCAACTCTCAGTCTATTAACATAGAGGCCCCACCCTAGTGTAGGGTTAGGGTTTTCCCTATTCTACATGGTACCAGAGCCACAATAGTTTTTTTCTCTCTCCCTCCCCTCCGGCCACCTCCCCTAGGCCCGGCCGCCGCTTCACCTCCCCCCTCCCCCCCCAACCGTTCCTGGCCGCCGGCCATCACTCCCTGGCCGCGCCACGCCGCCGGGCGGCGTGCCCACCCCAGCTTCCGCGCCACGTAGCGCCGGCGCTCCATCTCCCGCTCCCTTCCTTACTCGCGCTCGGCACACAGGCGAGAAAATATCGCTTTCTGTTTATATGGCGAGAAATTAAAGTCCCTAGGATTGGGAAGCTGTAATCAGGAAAAGAAAAGCTACCAAGCACAATACTAATAATAACAACCAAGAACTTGAAGAAACGATGTTCATTAAGAAAGAAGATAGCAAGTTGAATACCGTATATTTTAGAGGGAGGGAGAAGGCAGAAAATACCTGACTACATCATCTGGTAGTTTGAGACGATCTATGACATCTTTGATGTGCAGTCCATGCTCCTGGTCCCTGCAGTTGCAGTCATCAGTCTATTTCCCAAACAGATATGCTCCTCACATTTGTAATTGTAATAGAATAATAAATTCCCTTTTAGAATTGGCACTGGAATACTAGCAAGGTACAAGAAACAAACTACAAAATGAAGTTTATACAAGACCCTTGAATCTATGGAATACAAAATTAGCCTCAGATGGTAGTCATTAAATTCAGCGTTCGCTAAAATCAGAATCAACTTTCCTGAATTTCTTCTCCTGACAGTTGTTCCATTGTTACTAGGTTCATAACCCTGAGCGAGCCTAGTGTTTCTAGGCCAAACCATTACTAATTATGGCCATTCTTTACCATGGAGCTTTTAAAGCTCCATAGGTTTGGTATCTGTACCGACTTTACAATACTATGGGTCTTGGGTTCTTTGCACTATGTTAATCATGCGTGCAACCATAGTTTTCTTTTACTGGGAGATAAAAACATTCAAGATCATAAGCATGTCAATAACATTAGATATCAAAATCAGCTACAACTAAGTAACTAACATACATGACAGATGGGTCATGAAAAACACTCAAGACCAAGTTGGATATGTAGTTTCCATCAACCTGAAAAAATAAATATGAAAGATTAGAGAGATAGGTAGATATCTGTAATATTATACAGTTAAAGAAACTACCAGATTATTAGAGAACCTGGTTAGCAGTACCAGGGGTTGCTGTACTAGCTGTTAGGAGAATGAAAACCCCTAACCCTAATGAGTAGGGGATGTATTGCTATATAGTTCATGGCCAAGGCACAATACACTAACAACCACAAAGTCACAACTCTATTTTGTACAGATGTTAAGACCAGTGGTGGACCCAACATTCGAAAAGTATGAATCTAAGGTAGTCGAGGACAAAAAAATGAACTTTATAGGCTAAGGGAGATCCCTGGTAGGATCCGCAATCCTACCAGCAATCCATTCATGTTCAAACTTTATATATGAAAACAAAGTGACATAAACATTTTGTTCTGAAGTTAGCCTGCTAATGTGTTAGTTCTGGAAGCCCATTACTATGTCTTCTTTTTTTCACGCCATATTGGATAGGGCACAAGCTCCATTTACATTAATTGTAGTTTTATTTTAGATAGCACTTCCCATTTCATTTTCTGGTGCCTTGACTCTTGATAATGTTGTAAAAGTGCCTCTGCCTCCGACATGAAACAAGAATGTTTTACATACACTCAAATGCGACCTATATTAGAATACGTTTTAAAGTTTGTCTACCATAAACATTAGAATAGTACGATGTATTATAAACTATTTTAACATATTGTTAGTTGTATATAACTTTTAACATAATGTTTGATTCTCATAGCACCTCCAAATTTTTTTTCTTAAACTTACTCCATTCTTAAACTCACTCTAAATTAAATAATCATTTGAGAGTTATTTGAATAAAAATTGTTCTCTATATCTTTTCATCTTGTAATAGCTTCTCTACATTGTGCAGCTCTCTAATTGCATTCTCACTATATCTATGTTGCTTTTGGTAAAAAAACGATGTTACTGTTTCAGATTGGATTGACATTTGTGTGCACCAAGTGCGACAAAGTAAAGAAAGGTAAAGGAGGGCGGCCGAATGAGAACATCAAGGAGTTCCAAGAAACAATCAGCGAGCTTTATACAGATCCACCAGCATGGCTAATGATAACTTGTGTTACCGGATTTGGCTGTGATGGGGCATGGGCTACTCCTCCATATGTTGCAGCTGAAGAATAGATCTGCTGGGATAATGAAACAGTTTAGGTAGAGCTACATAGATCAACCACCACTAGAAACAGTAGCAGTACGTGTATTGGAAGAGAGTCACATGGCAATAATATACTTCCTCCATTCTTTTTTATTTGTCACTGTTTAGTTCAAAAATGAACTAGCGGGTGACAAATATTCGAGAACGGAGGTAGTATTACATAACGACTACATGAACAACAACGAACAACAACTACATGACTATAATATATTAATCCGAGTAACATATTTACAAAACGGTAGATGTTCACACTATATACCACGTTCTTATAGAAAGTTGCTGCCTTTTGGAATGAGTGTTAGTCGTACATGATGGAAATTTATTCTCATGGATGTAAACATATATGATGTTCATTGATTCTTTTTATATGCCTTTTCTAGACTTATTCTCTCTTATGATCTTACCTTTTCGTAAATTTATTAGAGAAATAGAGACACTTTTCTTCATGCTATCAATTGCCTACTCACAATTTTTTATTTGGTGATCTAGGTCCAGCGAGGATGTTACTTAATTCGTCTCATTACATAAAGCATCTTTTGTCCATGCGAGGAAGAAGCATATTACATGTATGTATATGTGTGGACGGAACTAACCATTGTTGTTAGCCTATGTTTAATGGTGTCCACCACCAAAAAATGTGCAATTTTCTCTTCCTAGACATGAAATGTGTTATACGCGATGTGTATGCTTTCTAAAACAGCACTATAACTGTCGCTTGTAGTGTTTGATGGTTACAAAGTGTTGTTATGTAATGTGGTATATGATCTCAACATAATTGCTAGATTTGCAAGTTTGTTGTCTTTTACAACAGGAACTTCAAATTATTGTGTTATATGCTATCTGTACTTAAATATTTCTTGCTGTGCTCAAGTTTGGTTTAGCTATACTTTTAGGGCCTCTTTGGCTCGCTGCCTAATTTGCCACACTTTTGTGCCTAAGGTTAGTTCTTCAATTCGAACGACTAACTTTAGGCAAAGTGTGGCATAGTTAGCCACAAACCAAACAGACCCTTAGTATTTGATACTAAGTGTCTGCACTGTAGGACGCGCAACCATTTTTATGTAATCGTTATGCACTAACATTTTATCAAATAATTTATATGCCGTTGCAACTCCCAGGCACATAACTAGTATATATATATAAGAAATACACAGGACAGCCAGGGGGAAGATTAGGGACAACTAATTGCCCTGATCGTCGCCTAATCGCGACTAATCGTCTCATCACCCAGTGGCATCGATCAAACGATCTGAAAACAATGCGCGACAGCGACGGCATTTGTGCAGGCGTGGTGAAAAGAAGGTAGGGATTGAGGGATTTGGGCCGGGAATGAGGGGTAGCCTTTTTTGGCCCAATTCTAGAGTAGTCATGGGCCTAACTTGTCTACTTATTGGGCCCGCCCCTAAATGAGGCTGGACCGAAACTTCGAGAAATTGTGGATGGGAGCCCTTTGGTGAAGATGTCGGTGAACTATGAAGTGGTTGGGACGCGAAAAACATGGACATCGCCGACAGCGACACGTGGAGGTAGACAAGTGTGGCTCGTGCGAGGAGCCGAGTGAGAAACGATGACATACGCGATCGGCTAGGAGTAGCGTCAATTGAAGAAAAACTTATTCAACACCGGTTGAGATGGTTTGGGCATGTCCACCAGCTCTCTCTCTCTCTCTCTCTCTCTTGTTGGGTCTCAACTCTAGCCTACCACAACTTGCTTGGGACTAAAAGGCTATGTTGATGTACATGGGCCAAGGCCTGGATAAGACACACAATACGCTAACAATAGCATTTATTTGGGCCTACAACTAATTCCATCCTAAAAATGATTATTAGAAACACAAAATCACCCCCAAGAACACATTAAGTCATTCAAATCTCGTAATTAAATGTGTGATCTTAGTACCTTTAACCCTGTGAGCTCCATATGCACCTGAATGCAGTGCAGGAAGTGACAGGTTATTTCGTTGAAGTTTGTCACACGCCTGGCAAGAAATCATAAACAACAAGATTTCAAGAAAAAAGTATGTATGAAATAGATGTATCGAATTCATGATATATTTGTCCAAGCAAGGTGAGATTTTTCTCCTCAATACTAGTTCATAAGCGATCTTGAATCATCCCAGGATCTTGCTACCAATTTGAGACATCAACTGACAAACAACTTTCAATATTATATAATGTTTGATAAGGCCAATAAGCAACAACAAAACATTACATCTTTCATTAGCAATGACACACTGGAGTATAAATAACCTAGATAGATGGATGCAAAATTAGCAACCACTAAGTTATGATTTGACATAACATAAGCCTTTTATTTAGTCTTCTACTTTAGCACAAGGAAAATGAAATTTTAGCACGGTGGCACAATTCCATGGAAGAGATCGAACAACACACCAGTAATCCAAGGGAAGCAGACATTGGAAGTAAGCATCACAAGTCACCATTCAAGAGATAGAAAGATTATATAATAGAGCTTACCGCACAGCATAGGCAACTACATGGCGCTTTCCTTGAAAACCTTTCAAACCGCCAATGACTATGACATAGTTCTCGTTACTTGTAAAACCAAAACAAAGCAATTGTATCAATTTTGATGCATGACAAACAGAATTGGCATGCTACAATTGAACTGTATTTATTACTTGGCATCAGCCATCTCCTTAGCATCGGAAGCCTCATTTTCCCTTGAAAAAAGAATGGCATTAAACTAATGGGAAAATCCAAAAGTGCTAAACATGAAATACAATCTGAAGCATCCTACCAACGATTCACATCTATCTTGCCAGTACCATCATCAAGAGTGAATACAACATCTGTGACACGCTCAACCTTACCTAGCATGCGTCCAACAAGCCTAATCTGCAATTCAGAGTAATTACAACATTTTGAATGACTTCTATATGAAGAAGTAAATGCTCCATGCAAAACCGTCTGAAACCAGATAAAAAAGAACAATAATAGGCACTATGGCGAGCATTGGACAAATCACATAAAAGAGACGCGTTTCATTTGAACCCACCATAGTTATGTCCCAGAGGCCAGAGGCTATATTTCGACAAAACATAAGATAAAAGAGGTCATTTTTCTCCCTTCATGAATAATGGGTCTACTGATGAACAAATCTTCCATCCAAGCACTGTGACCACCCAAACGCAAACCTTGCACGCAGACGTCCCCCCTCCCCAAACCTCCCAACACAGAAAAAAGGAAAACATGTTGCACTCCAATATGTGGTCGAAGCCTAAGCAACGCCGGGAAAAAGGGCAAAATCCGTACCGTAGACACCTCAACGCCGTTGATGGCGAAATTAGACCTGTCACCGCTGGCTTGCGCCGCGTCCATGGTCTGTTTCACGGTGAGCGGGAGCAGCGTCTGCGCGCTCCGACCCTGCCCACCACATCGGTCGATCGGGAGCGCCCATGACGGGTCAGCATAGGATGGAGAACAAATGGACGAAAGGAAGCAAAACAAAGGGGAATTAGGAAGGACCTTAGAGAGGCCGCTGTTCTCCGGGACCACCGTGGACTGTGAGGGCATGAAGCCCCCGCCGCCGAAGAGCGCGTTAGCGTTCCCGGCGCCACCGCTGCCTCCGTCGTAGTGCCCGCCGCCGCCGCCGCCGCCGCCGCCGTACATCGCGGCGCTTAAAGCCTAAGCCCTAGGCTTCCCGAGGAAGGAAGGAGCAAAAGGAAAAGGGGCGGGAGTGCGGGACGCGGGAGAACGGTTGCCGCCTTGCCGCTGGGGGTGCTGGGGAGGGGGTCGCGTTATACATACGCGCTCGCGGCGCTGCGGCGGGGGAGCAAGGCCGGAAAGACTCTGGGCCGTTGCCAACCGCGGGCCTGGTGCCAGCCCCCGGCTTTCTGGCACGTGTCGTGCCGGCCCGAGCCCGATGCTCTCCGTGCTGTGCCGGGCTGCCGGCTTCGAGTCAAGCCAAAAAACCAGGTCTCCCCCACTTGCCGATTGATTGGGTTGGAGAGCCTTTGGTTTACTCGTTTTTTAATTTTTTTTTAAGTTTGCTCGATAAATCTCTACTTCCTTCTTCTTCTCGTATATAATACACCACTTAAAACTTCGCTAAATGTACACAAAAAATAATCCCGACCATTTTCCACCATTAAAACCAACGCATTGGATTGCTTCGTGAACCTCCTCTCTCCTACCTCACTCATATCTAATGGTCATGAATTTGTGGATCATCCCTCATCACTCGTAGATCATCAATCACAACTAGGTATGTGCCCACGCGTTGCGACAGCGTATAAATTATTCGATAAATATTAGTGCACAACGATTATATGAAAACGAACAACATATATATCATCAGCCTCATGTCTCACAAATTAACACTAATGGCATGAAATTTGTGTGCAATTCAAAGTGATAAAATACATAGATATGCAATAATATTATATGTTATCCTAAACTTTTATTAGCATCACCAAAAGTGAATGTTTACATATCTTAATCTTAAAAGATATATAAGATTGTACATGTGCTTTGTCATTGATAAAAAAATAAACAATAATAAATATGTAGCGAATATTAATCAACACATTGATTCCATAGAAGGATAGTATATTATATGTCTCGTGAGCGTCCCAGGTAATGGTATCATAGAAATCAGGAAACAAAACGATAAAAAGGGGGACAACAACAACAACAATTAGGCACATACTTGAACAGTATACCCTAATTATTTATGCCCATTAGCAATTACCATATACTTAGCATTGCCGGACTTTTATGAACTTTATGAGGACTGGATAGATATTTTCAAAAGCAACGTCTCATCTCTCACCTGGAAAGAGAAAAGGTTGGATATACTCTAACGCGATCAGAAAAAAACTGAGATGTACTCTAATGATAATGGACTCAATAAACGGATGCTAACCTTAACTCTTGTCACAACAATCTTGCTGGAAACAAAAATCAGCAAAACGATTCTTGGCTGCTTCATTCGATAGATCAAGCCCAGGAAGAGCTTTGCTTCATACTGGGAAGTGAAAGGTTGAGCAAAAGGTGAGGATAGTAGCAGGAAAAATCAACAAGGTGACTGAGAGAATTATGTTAAAAAAGGATGAGGAATGCAACTTACTCTTAAATCAATTCACAATTAAAATAAAGAGAGGTCAGGAATTTGTATAGCCGCCTGATAGATGAATTGGGAAAAATATTGATACCCTTAAATCAATTCACAGAAGTGTGAAGATAGACATAGTTGACTCACATTTAAAATAAATGGAGATCACGAATTTGTGTAGCAGATCGATAGATGAATTGGGAAAAACAACGACACCCTTAAATCAATTCACAAAAGTGTGAAGATAGACAACTGTATCGCAACACATTTTCTTCCTAATTCAACAATTTACCGTGACTAAGAATGGCATTAGATGGGAGTACTTCACCATAGACACATAAGTTCAGGATAGAGACACCAAACTGAAACAACACAGTGTATAGAAGTATGGACTAATAAGACAAATAATAAGACTAACGGGATTGGATCACCTTGAACAAATTAATCTTCGTGATGTGACCGAAACTGCAACACGTTGAACAGGTTAACCTGGTATATATGACATAGTTTGAACCATCAAAAAATTTGGATAAGTCTACAATTTCGTATAAAAGTCATGATCTGACAGGAACTACAGTTTCATATAAAGGGTAACCATGAATTTTGAGGTCAGGTAGATATATTTTTAGACAAAACTATGGACAGCATACTGTATATCATATTAATGTTTGTGAAGAAATGTGTGGTGTTCAGATTTGAGTGACTGATGTTTTAAAAAATAAAAAATCTGACAAGTGCTAAAATAGCTCATGTGGTACACTCGATATACAAAATGCCGCGCAGGACACATTGCCCACAAATATTGATTCAACTACAACTAAAACTCTATTTATTTACGGAAAGGGTGCACGGATGATAAATCTACAGTTAATTAGAGAAAAGGAAACATATATAAAAGTTAGAAACAGAAACATAAAATTGTCAGATGAACAGCCACATGAATAGTTCTCTATTTTGTAAACCAAGTTTGTTTATGTTTTCGAGAGGTGTGGTGTTCAGATTTGAGCGCTCAGAGAGGTGTCTTCCATCTTATACTCAATCATCGCAAGATCTAGGTGGGGCTGGTGCGTAGAATGGGAAGTATTGAGCATCACAAGATCCGGGCGGGGCTGGCACGTAGAATGGGAAGAATGAGATGGTAGGGTGGTCCTACACTTGCAATGGGATGCAGGCCGATGGTGGTCCTGTGCGCTGGATGGTGGCGAGGGGATTGGGTTGCGATTCATTCCATGGCGGCGAGGCGTGGATTGTGTTTGGGGCGCGGAGGATATGGGTGGGGCATCCGCGTTGCATGGGAAGAACGATTGGGCGGGGTGGTCCTGCGCGCGGGGGGTCGTCGGCGATGGGATTTCTGCGTGTTGGATTGCTATGAGGTGTGGATAGCGGCGAGGGAATGTGTTTCCTTCTATGGCAGTGGCCGGATTTTTGCTTCCATAACCGAGGCATTGATCGGTGAGGGGATTGCAGCGAGGACCATGTAGATGCAGGGGTAGAGGGGAGAGGGCATGCACAAGGAAGAAAGGAGACACTAACATGTGGGTCATATGCGCCGTGCGGAAGCAGAACCATGCACTACACCATGGTCTACGTTAGATTATTATAGAGTAGTAGAGATTTGGACAGCAGCCCCAAGTCTTCGACACAACGGCATCACAGGACCGTGATCAACGGCCACCGCCCAACTCCCTCTAAAACTTAACTTACGCGCCAGTGCCCCACTCTAGCGACGCGATCAGGAAGTAAATTGGTAGAGCCCCGCTCGAGCGATTATCGACGCGCTTCCCAATGAGCGATAGAAGGCACAAGGCATCAACGGAAAACGAGGAGGCGGCGTAGGATCAGTGGGCAGTGGGCTGGTGAGAGCACCTAGAGGGGGGTGAATAGGTGATCCTGTAACACTTAAAACTTTAAGCCACAAAACTTGGTTAAGGTTAGCACAGTAATTGCCAAGTGGCTAGAGAGGAGTCTCGACAAAACACAATAACCAACAAGAGATTAATCACAGAGATGGCACGGTGGTTATCCCGTGGTTCGGCCAAGACCAACGCTTGCCTACTCCACGTTGTGGCGTCCCAATGGACGAGGGTTGCAATCAACCCCTCTCAAGCGGTCCAAAGACCCACTTGAATACCACAGTGTTTTGCTTGCTTTTCTTAATCCCGTTCGCGAGGAATCTCCACAACTTGGAGCCTCTCGCCCTTACACTTGAAATCCACAAAGAAGCACAGAGCAAGGGAGGGATTAGCAATGCACACAAGACACAAGAATCAGAGAGTCAACACGCACACAAGTCGCAACAAGAGCTCGCAACACAACCCAATGAGTTTACAACTCCACTAGATCTCTATATGCTATCACAATGAAACAAATGCGCGAAATCGATGTCTTGGTGCTTAGGAATGTTGTAAGTATGCTTGATGTGCTCCTCCATGCGCCTAGGGGTCCCTTTTATAGCCCCAAGGCAGCTAGGAGCCGTTGAGAGCATTCTAGGAAGGCTGATCTTGCCTTCTGTCGACTGGCGCACCGGACATGTCCGGTGCACCACCGGACACTGTCCGGTGCCCGATTTCTTTCCTTAAATGGTGAAGCCGACCGTTGGCACCTGAGAGCCGTTGGCGCACCGGACAGTCCGGTGCTCCCTTCTAGCCGTTGGCTCGGCCACGTGTCCCGCGCGGATCGCGCGGCCGACTGTTGGCCTGGCCGACCGTTGGCTCACCGGACAGTCCGGTGCACCACCAGACAGTCCGGTGAATTATAGCCGGACGTCGCCGGTGAATTCCCGAGAGCGGCCAGTTCACTCGAGCCAGCCTGGCGCACCGGACACTGTCCGGTGCACCACCGAACAGTCCGGTGCTTCCAGACTGAGCAGAGTCTTGGCTACTCGAGCCAAGACATTTCCAATTGCTCTTTTCCTGTTTCCAGCACTTAGACACAATACATTAGTCTCTAAAACAATGTACTAAGTCTGAGAAACATACCTTTACACTTGATTTGTATTTTGTCCACCATTTAACATTTAGGCACATGTGTTTGACACTAAATCACCAAAACACTTAGAAATGACCCAAAGGCACATTTCCCTTTCAATCTCCCCCTTTTTGGTGATTTATGCCAACACAGTATAAAGCAAGTGGAACAAATACAAAAACACTTCAAATAAGAACTCAAATTGTTTTGATTTAGATTCGACATATATGGATCACTCTATGCCACCACTTGGTTTGTTTTTGCAAATCAAACTCAAATCTCTATCTCTAAGTCAAACACACTTGTCAAAACATAAAGAGAGTCATTCCAAGAGAAATTGATTCAAGATTTCAAAAACTCCCCTTTTTCCCATGTTTTCCCATGATCAACACTTCTCCCCACAAGAAGTCAACTTTTGACAAGAGAGACAACAAAAAGAGTTTTGACAAACCAAAAGCTTTATTCTACTGTTTTCAAAATCTCTCAAGTGGTAGCTGATCCATTTATCACTTTGGCCTTTATTTTCTCCCCCTTTGGCATCAAGCACCAAAACGGGATCAACCTTGGCCCTTTAACCCCATTGCCTCACCAGATCTTCAAATAAGAGTTTAATGGCAATAAGAGTTCACAAGATGAACTTGGAAGTAGTTAACCTCACATCGGAGTGCAGTGGAAGTCTTTTATGGTCCAAGTCCACCTTTCCCTTTCAATCCACCTTTGAGACTAAAACAAGTAAACTCAAGCACACGGTTAGTCGCAAAGGGTCAAGTTGTAGCACAACTCCCCCTAAACATGTGTATCACTTGCAAAAAGGACTTGTGAGGTCCAGGGAGAGTTTGTACAACTTGAGCACCAAACATAAGCAACAAATGCAGAAGGAACATGATCAAAGGCATAAACACATGTATGCTATAATTCAATCCAAGTTCCACGAATCTAGGACATTTAGCTCACTACACAGCCTGCAAAAGGTCTTCTCATCTAAAGGCTTAGTGAAGATATCGGCTAGCTGGTTCTCGGTGCTAACATGAAACACTTCGATATCTCCCTTTTACTGGTGGTCTCTCAAAAAGTGATGCCGGATGTCAATGTGCTTTGTGCGGCTGTGCTCGACAGAATTTTCCGCTATGCGGATAGCACTCTCATTGTCACATAGGAGTGGGACTTTGCTTAGATTGTAGCCAAAGTCCCTGAGGGTTTGCCTCATCCAGAGTAGTTGCGCACAACACTGGCCTGCGGCAACGTACTCGGCCTCGGCGGTGGATAGGGCAACGGAAGTCTGTTTCTTAGAGTTCCACGACACCAGAGACCTTCCTAAGAATTGGCATGTCCCCGATGTACTCTTCCTATTGACCTTACATCCAGCATAGTCGGAATCTGAGTACCCAATCAAGTCAAAGTTAGACCCCTTTGGATACCAGATCCCGAAACAGGGCGTAGCGACCAAATATCTAAAGATTCGCTTCACCGCCACTAAGTGACACTCCTTAGGATCGGATTGAAATCTAGCACACATGCATACGCTAAGCATAATATCCGGTCTACTAGCACATAAATAAAGCAAAGAACCTATCATGGACTGGTATGCTTTTTGATCAACGGACTTACCTCCTTTGTTGAGGTCGGTGTGCCCGTCAGTTCCCATCGGCGTCTTTGCGGGCTTGGCGCCCTTCATCCCAAACCGCTTTAGCAAATCTTGCGTGTACTTCGTTTGGGAGATGAAGGTGCCATCCTTGAGTTGCTTCACTTGGAACCCAAGGAAGTAGTTCAACTCGCCCATCATCGACATCTCGAATTTCTGCGTCATCACCCTGCTAAACTCTTCACAAGACTTTTGATTAGTAGAACCAAATATTATGTCATCGACATAAATTTGGCACACAAAAAGATCACCATTGCAAGTCTTAGTAAAAAGAGTTGGATCGGCTTTCCCAACCTTGAAAGAATTAGCAATTAAAAAGTCTCTAAGGCATTCATACCATGCTCTTGGGGCTTGCTTAAGTCCATAGAGCGCCTTAGAGAGCTTACACACGTGGTCGGGGTACCGTTCATCCTCGAAGCCAGGGGGTTGCTCCACGTACACCTCCTCCTTGATCGGCCCGTTGAGGAAAGCGCTCTTTACATCCATTTGGTACAACCTGAAAGAATGGTGAGCGGCATATGCTAGCAAAATACGAATTGATTCTAGCCTAGCCACAGGAGCGAAAGTCTCCTCAAAGTCCAAACCTGCGACTTGGGCATAACCTTTTGCCACAAGTCGAGCCTTGTTCCTCGTCACCACCCCGTGCTCGTCCTGTTTGTTGCGGAACACCCACTTGGTTCCCACAACATTTTGCTTGGGACGAGGCACCAGTGTCCAAACTTCATTGCGCTTGAAGTTGTTGAGTTCCTCCTGCATGGCCAACACCCAGTCCGGATCTAGCAAGGCCTCTTCTACCCTGAAAGGCTCAATAGAAGAGACAAAAGAGTAATGCTCACAAAAATTAACTAATCTTGAACGAGTAGTTACTCCCTTGCTAATATCACCCAATATTTGGTCGACGGGATGATCCCTTTGAATCGTCGCTTGAACTTGGGTTGGAGGTGCCTGAGGTGCTTCTTCCTCTTCAACTTGAACATCCTATGCTCCCCCTAGATCATGCGCCTCCACTTGAGGTACCTGTTCGTCATCTTGGGTTGGAGGATGCACCATAGTTGAGGAAGACGGTTGATCTTGCTCATTTTGTTCCTGTGGTCGCACATCACCAATCGCCATGGTTCGAATTGCGGCCGTTGGAACATCTTCTTCATCTACATCATCAAGATCAACAACTTGCTCTCTTGGAGAGCCATTAGTCTCATCAAATACAACATCGCTAGAGACTTCAACCAAACCCGATGATTTGTTGAAGACTCTATACGCCTTTGTATTTGAGTCATAACCTAATAAAAACCCTTCTACAGCTTTGGGAGCAAATTTAGAATTTCTACCCTTCTTCACTAGAATGTAGCATTTACTCCCAAAGACTCGAAAATACGAAACATTGGGTTTGTTACCGGTTAGAAGCTCATACGAAGTCTTCTTGAGGAGGCGATGAAGGTAGACCCTGTTGATGGCGTGGCAAGCCGTGTTTACGGCTTCCGACCAAAAACGCTCGGGAGTCTTGAACTCTCCAAGCATAGTCCTCGCCATATCGATGAGCGTCCTGTTCTTCCTCTCTACCACACTATTTTGCTGTGGTGTGTAGGGAGCGGAGAACTCGTGCTTGATCCCCTCCTCCTCAAGGAACTCCTCCACTTGAAGATTCTTGAATTCGGACCCGTTGTCGCTCCTTATCTTCTTCACCTTGAGCTCAAACTCATTTTGAGCTCTCCTGAGGAAGCGCTTGAGGGTCCCTTGAGTTTCAGTTTTATCCTGCAAAAAGAATACCCAAGTGAAGCGGGAAAAGTCATCAACAATAACAAGACCATACTTACTTCCTCCTATACTCAGATAGGCGACGGGTCCGAAGAGGTCCATATGAAGCATCTCCAGTGGTCTCGACGTGGTCATCACATTCTTGGCATGATGTGAGCTCCCCACCTGTTTCCCTGCTTGACAAGCTGCACATGGTCTATCCTTTTCGAAATGCACGTTAGTCAAACCTATCACGTGTTCTCCCTTTAGAAGCTTGTGAAGGTTCTTCATCCCCACATGTGCTAAGCGGCGATGCCACAGCCAGCCCATGCTAGTCTTAGCAATTAAGCATGCATCTAGACCGGCCTCCTCTTTTGCAAAATCAACTAAATAAAGTTTGCCGTCTAGTACACCCTTAAAAGCTAGTGAACCATCACATCTTCTAAAGACAGACACGTCTACATTTGTAAATAGACAATTATATCACATTTGGCATAACTGACTAACAGATAGCAAATTATACCCAAGAGACTCTACTAAAAACACATTAGAGATAGAGTGCTCATTTGATATTGCAATTTTACCTAACCCTTTTACCTTGCCTTGATTCCCATCACCGAATATTATTGAATCTTGGGAATTCTTGTTCTTGACGTAGGAGGTGAACATCTTCTTCTCCCCCGTCATATGGTTTGTGCATCCGCTGTCGATAATCCAGCTTGAACCCCCGGATGCATAAACCTGCAAGGCAAATTTAGGCTTAGGTCTTAGGTACCCAACTCTTGTTGGGTCCTACAAGGTTAGTCACAATTGTCTTAGGGACCCAAATGCAGGTTTTATCGCCCTTGCATTTTGCCCCTAATTTCCTAGCAACTATCTTCCTATCCTTTCTACAAATAGCAAAGGAAGCATTTAAAGCATGATAAATTGTAGAGGGTCCATTGACTTTTCTAGAAATATTACCAACATTTCTCCTAGGCATATGAACAACATTTCTCCTAGACATATCTCTATCAAACTTATAGGAAGAACTAGAAGCAATCATGGCATGAGAATCATAGACATGTGAATTAAAAACATTACAACTCCTATGAGACTGTCTTCTATCATTATACATAAAGGCATGATTCTTTTTAGTACTACTTGCCATAGGGGCATTCCCTTTCTCCTTGGCGGAGATGGGAGCCTTATGGCTCGTTAAGTTCTTGGCTTCCCTCTTGAAGCCAAGCCCATCCTTAATAGAGGTGTGTCTACCAACCGTGTAGGCATCCCTAGCAAATTTTAGTTTATCAAACTCATTTTTGCTAGCCTTAAGTTGGGCATTAAGACTAGCCATTTCATTGTTTAATTTTGCAATAGAAGCTATGTGATCACTACAGGCATCAATATCAAAATCTTTACATCTATTGCAAATAACAACATTTTCTACACAAGTTGTTGATTTACTAGCTATTTCTAACTTAACATTCAAATCATCATTAATGTTCTTTAAGCTAGAGATTGTCTCATGGCAAGAAGATAATTCCAAAGAAAGCATTTCATTTCTCTTAACTTCTAAAGCATGAGATTTTTGAGCTTCTACAAATTTGTCATGTTCTTCATATAACAAGTCCTCTTGCTTTTCTAAGAGCCTATTCTTATCATTTAAGGCATCAATCAATTCATTAATTTTATCTACCTTGGTTCTATCTAGGCCCTTAAATAAACATGAATAATCAATTTCATCCTCATCACTAGATTCGTCCTCACTCGAAGAAGCATAGGTAGAGTTTCGAGTACATACCTTCTTCTCCCTTGCCATAAGGCATGTGTGACGCTCGTTGGGGAAGAGGGATGACTTGTTGAAGGCGGTGGCGGCGAGTCCTTCATTGTCGGAGTCGGACGAGGAGCAATCCGAATCCCACTCCTTGCCAAGATGTGCCTCGCCCTTTGCCTTCTTATAGTTCTTCTTCTTCTCCCTCTTGTTCCCTTGATCCTGATCACTATCATTGTCGGGGCAGTTAGCAATAAAATGACCAACCTTACCACATTTGAAGCATGATCGCTTCCCCTTGGTCTTGGTCTTGCTTGGCTGCCCCTTGCGACCCTTTAGCACCGTCTTGAATCTTTTGATGATGAGGGCCATCTCCTCATCATTTAGCCCTGCCGCCTCAACTTGCGCCACCTTGCTAGGTAACACCTCCTTGCTTCTTGTTGCCTTGAGGGCAACAGGTTGAGGCTCGTTGATTGGACCGTTTAGTGCGTCGTCCACGTACCTCGCCTCCTTGATCATCATCCGCCCGCTTACGAATTTTCCAAGTACCTCCTCGGGTGTCATCTTCGTGTACCTAGGATTCTCACGAATATTGTTCACGAGATGAGGATCAAGAACGGTAAATGACCTGAGCATTAGACGGACGATGTCGTGGTCCGTCCATCGTGTGCTTCCGTAGCTCCTTATTTTGTTGATAAGGGTCTTGAGCCGGTTATAAGTTTGAGTTGGCTCCTCTCCCCTTATCATCGTGAATCGTCCAAGCTCGCCCTCTACCAACTCCATCTTGGTGAGCAAGGTGATGTCATTTCCCTCATGAGAGATCTTGAGGGTGTCCCAGATTTGCTTGGTATTGTCCAAGCCGCCCACCTTATGATATTCGTCCCTGCACAGAGAGGCTAACAACACAGTAGTAGCTTATGCATTTCTATGAATTTGTTCATTAATAAAAGTGGGACTATCCGAGCTATCAAATTTCATTCCATTTTCAACAATCTCCCATATGCTTGGATGGAGAGAGAATAGATGACTACGCATTTTGTGGCTCCAAAATCCGTAGTCCTCTCCATCAAAGTGAGGAGGTTTGCCAAGTGGAATGGAGAGCAAATGAGAATTCGAACTTTGAGGAATACGAGAATAATCAAATGAAAAGTTCGAATTGACCGTCTTCCTGTAGTCGTTGTCGTCGTCCTTGTGGGAAGAAGTAGACTCATCGCTATTGTCGTAGTAGACGATCTCCTTGATGTGTCTTGTCTTCTTCTTCCCTTCCTTTCGCTTGTAACCTGAGCCCGAGTCAATAGGCTTGTCATCCTTTGGCTCGTTGACGAACGTCTCCTTCTCCTTGTCGTTGATCACAACACCCTTCCCCTTAGGATCCATCTCTTCGGGCGATTAGTCCCTTCGTGAAGAGAACGGCTCCGATACCAATTGAGAGCACCTAGAGGGGGGGTGAATAGGTGACCCTGTAACACTTAAAACTTTAAGCCACAAAACTTGGTTAAGGTTAGCACAGTAATTGCCAAGTGGCTAGAGAGGAGTCTCGACAAAACACAATAACCAACAAGAGATTAATCACAGAGATGGCACGGTGGTTATCCCGTGGTTCAGCCAAGACCAACGCTTGCCTACTCCACGTTGTGGCGTCCCAATGGACGAATGTTGCAATCAACCCCTCTCAAGCGGTCCAAAGACCCACTTGAATAGCACAGTGTTTTGCTTGCTTTTCTTAATCCCGTTCGCGAGGAATCTCCACAACTTGGAGCCTCTCGCCCTTACACTTGAAATCCACAAAGAAGCACGGAGCAAGGGAGGGATTAGCAACGCACACAAGACACAAGAATCAGAGAGTCAAGACGCACACAAGTCGCAACAAGAGCTCGCAACACAACCCAATGAGTTTACAACTCCACTAGAGCTCTATATGTTATCACAATGAAACAAATGCGCGAAATCGATGTCTTGGTGCTTAGGAATGTTGTAAGTATGGTTGATGTGCTCCTCCATGCGCCTAGGGGTCCCTTTTATAGCCCCAAGGCAGCTAGGAGCCGTTGAGAGCATTCTAGGAAGGCTGATCTTGCCTTCTGTCGACTGGCGCACCGGACATGTCCGGTGCACCACCGGACACTGTCCGGTGCCCGATTTCTTTCCTTAAATGGCGAAGCCGACCGTTGGCGCCTGAGAGCCGTTGGCGCTCTGGACACTGTCCGGTGCACACCGGACAGTCCGGTGCTCCCTTCTAGCCGTTGGCTCGGCCACGTGTCCCACGTGGATCGCGCGGCCGACCGTTGGCCCGGCCGACCGTTGGCTCACCGGACAGTCCTGTGAATTATAGCCGTACGTCGCCGGTGAATTCCCGAGAGCGGCCAGTTCGCTCGAGCCAGCCTGGTGCACCGGACACTGTCCGGTGCACCACTGGACAGTCCGGTGCTTCCAGACTGAGCAGAGTCTTGGCTGCTCGAGCCAAGACATTTCCAATTGCTCTTTTCCTGTTTCCAGCACTTAGACACAATACATTAGTCTCTAAAACAATGTACTAAGTCTGAGAAACATACCTTTACACTTGATTTGTATTTTGTCCACCATTTAACATTTAGGCACATGTGTTTGACACTAAATCACCAAAACACTTAGAAATGACCCAAAGGCACATTTCCCTTTCAGCTGGGAAGACAGTGAGGACGATGGCTACATCCGGTCCGATGACCCTGGTCTGGCCCTTTGTCATCCTCACTGCTTGCCAAGTGCGGCTCTGACCACGAGCTCTTTTCTCCATCTAGATCGGCTGCGGCGGGGTCGCACTGCGGGGCATCAGTTGAGGCGAGCGTGCCATCATGGCGGCCGAGGAGGTTCTCGCCGCCCATTTTGCAGACGATATCGCAATATTCGCCTTCAAATTGTTGCCCAAGGGATACGCCTACGTCCACCTCGATAAGCTGACAAACGTGTGAGTCACATTTTCCTTTCTTCATCTTGTTTGTTCGTGGTGGTGCTGTGCTTGCCTTTGGATTTCAGAAATTGTGTGAAACAGGTTATGTGGAAACGATGCGGTCACTCAAAATTGCCATGGCCGGACCACAACCAGCGGGGACTTGATCAGTCCGCATCTTGTTCTCATCTCTCTCACTCTCTTTTCTGATCAATCTGCAATTCTGCATGCAATCCTACATTCCTACGACATTCATCCTTGGTTTATATATACTGATACCCAGGTCCCAGGGTGGGAGGGAGGCGGACAATCGGCTATCTTTCTTAGATGCGTTTGGTTGGTGAATCAATTGGAATGGAGCAGCTTCATTCCAGTTTCTAAGAATAGAGTCATTTCATTCTTTGTTCATTCTATATTTTGTAACCATAACGGGACCACTGCATTTTCTTTTGATTGAAAGTATTATAAAACGAAACCATTCCGTTCATTGTTTGGTTGGAGAGTCATATAAGTGTAGAGGAGAGGAGATGAAGGAGAGCACTCATATCCGTGAGAGCGCTCGCATCCGGTTGTTTTGGTAGAGCAGGAGCATTCCATATTAGCCATATATAAACTCTAGAGTCATTCTGTTGGTGCCTTTTTTGGACGCCAATCACTACGTGAGAATCAACGGCGGTGCTCACTGCACAGGCATAGACAGTCCGCGGCCAGGGGCCGGACGGTCCGCGACCTGGAGCAGGGCTTAGGGTTTCCTGCCTGACGGTCGGACGGTCTGGGCGTGCGCAGGGGCGCGCGGAGGTCGCTAGCGGTGCCTGAATCTTGCTCCCGGGAGGGATCCCGTCGGAGAGGAGAGATCCTAGGTGTTGTTTAGGCTCGGCGGGCCGACCTAGACTCCTCTAATTGATGTAAAGTCAAAGAGAAGCGGAGAATTTGGGGATTGGAAAACTAAACTAAAACTAGACTAGAACTACTCCTAAGGTAAAATGTAATTGTATTGATTGTAGGTTCGATTGATGATTTCAAATCGGCCATATTCCTCTGTTTTTATAGAGGAGGGGGTTGGACCCGTTACAAACAAACTCACCAAGCTAATTCAGTGAATCTCGTCAACAAACACAGCAAGAAACTCGGAACCCTAATTTGTTCTACGTGCGCGCGGATCGTCCAACCCACAGGCGTGGACCGTCAGACGGCTCATTTTGGTGCTCAACATATGCCTCCCTGCCTTTTGGTGGAGCTGAGCAAACCAAAGCAACTAACTCGATGCGATTACATCGGTTTTCTTAAGCATCTGGCCACATACTAGGATGGTATTGCTTGAGGAAACGCCCATTCAAAGCTTTGGATAAATTTTTGCCTTAAAATGTTTGCAATAAATAGGCGTTACTAGATATTACCAGTTTTACTTTGTATGGACCCTCCCAGCTTGGCGACCATTTCCCAAACTTTCGGTCTTTGTTTCTTAGAGGCGGGATGGTCTTCCACACCAGGTCCCCTACCTGAAATGACTTAGCTTTGACCTTCTTATTGTAGGCCTTGGCTACCATGATTTTGTCCTTTTCTATTTTTCCTAAGGTTGTCACCCTCTTGTCGGTTACTTCATCAATATTGTCCATCATTGAATTATAATAATCACCAACAGTTAGATCATTTTGTCTGGCGAACCTGACATCATTTAAACTTATTTCCACAGGCAACACTGCTTCCTGCCTATAGATAAGCTCAAAAGGAGATACTTTAGTAGCATTGTGTTTAGATATTCTGTGAGCCCGCAAAGCTTCGGACAAAATCCTATGCCAATGCTTAGGATTATCAGATATCTTCTTTTTTATCAAGTTAATCAATGTTCTATTACTAGACTCGGCCTGTCCATTGGCCTGAGTATAATATGGAGATGAATTGAGCAACTTAACTCTATATAATTCAACAAACTCACGTACCTCCTTTGACATAAAAGAAGTCCCTTGATCTGTAGTCAAGGTCCAGGGAATGCCGAATCTATGAATAATATGTTCAGTTATAAACTCAATTACCTCCATGTGTGTCATGTTCTTTAGAGCAACGACTTGAGTCCACTTGGTAAAGTAGTCAGTGGCAACTAATACGAACCGATGCCCTTTTGATGATGAATGATGAATCTCTCCTATAAAGTCCAATCCCCATCCTCTAAAAGGCCAAGGCTTGATGATAGGATGTAATTCGACTGCAGGGACCAACTGTAAGTCATCGAATCTTTGACATACTTGGCATCCTTTGTAGTATTTGAAACAATCGGCTATCATGTTAGGCCAATAGAAACCAGACCTTCACAACAACCACTTCATCTTTAGAGCTGATTGATGGGTACCACAAATACCTTCATGTACTTCAGCCATGGCTAATATAGCATCACCTGGGCCCAAGCATTTAAGCAGGACGTCGTCGACTGTTCGGCGGTAGAGTTCATCACTCATTAAAACATACTTGAAAGTTGTACGCCGAATGTTCTTATCCGTCCTAACACTAGGATTCCGTAAATAATTAATTATGGGTGTCCTCCAATCACTTGCATCGGCTTCATTATCAACCGAATCAATTAGAAGAACTTTCCTGGCAACCGCGGACAATCTGGAGTTTTCACTCGGACGGTCTGCAACCTAGGGGATTGGCCATGTATAGGTTATCAGTTTTTCAGTTTTGTGAAATCTCCCTCGCTTTATCCGATAACCTGATGCATCTTATGCCAAATTGTTAGCCCTGTGATTTTCAACTCTAGAGATGTTCTGAATACTGAATTCATCAAAAGAATGAATTATGCCCCAACACTTTTCAAGGTAATTATTTAGAGTACCGTCAAAACATTGATATTCTTCTAACACCTGTTGGACAACCAACTGAGAATCACCAAATGCCTTCACATGTTTTACTCCCATAGAATTTAAAAGTTACAAGCCGAACAAAAGGGCCTCATATTCGGCTTGATTGTTAGTGCAATAAGTTTTCAATCGGCTAGATAAGTCGAAGGAGACATTACTTGGTGAAACAAGCACGATGCCAATTCCTTGCCCTTCATTGCAAACTGATCCATCAAAAATATAAAGTCCAAGGAGTAACAGTGAGGTATGATATGTCTAGTTTATGAGTATCATTGATCCGATGTTCTACAATAAAATCTGCTACGACCTGGCCTTTCACATATTTCAATGGTTCATAGGCCAAGTCATACTCTATAAGTGCATAAGCCCATTTACCAATCCTACCACTCATAATTGGGTTTTGCAACATGTATTTAATCACATCGGTTTGACTGGCAATGGTGCAATGACTAGACAGTAAAGAACATCTACACTTGGTGCATGCATAAAATAGGCATAAGCATATTTTTCAATAAGAGTGTACCTTGTTTCAGCATCCACCAGCCTCCGACTTAGGTAGGTCACCACATGCTCCTTTCCTCCAGTCACTTGCGTTAGAACAGCACCAATAACCTTGTCTTCAGCTGCAATGTACAATCTAAATGATGCTCCTACTTGTGGTGCTTTTAATACGGGAGCCGAAGACGAATACTTTCTGATGAGATCAAACGCTTCCTATTGTTCTGCCCGCCAAGTGAATTCGGCATCATTCTTAAGCCGAAGGATAGGGGCGAAGGCATTAATCTTCCCGGCTAGGTTAGAAATAAACATCCGCAAATAATTTATCTTGCCGAGAAACTTCTGCACTTCGACCTTACAGGTTGGAGGTCCCACATTCCGAATGGATTTGATTCGGTCAGAGTCTATCTCTATACCATGTTCATGAATGATGAACCCTAAAAACTTACCAGCCGACACTCCAAAATCACATTTACGTGGGTCCATTTTTAGACCATACCGACGCATTTTATCAAAGGCTTTGCATAAATCAGCTATATGAGAGCTAAACTCAGCCAATTTGACTACAATATCATCAATGTAGACTTTCACAGTGTTTCCTAACAGCTCGTGAAAGATCAAATTCATAGCACTTTGATAAGTAGCACCAGCATTCTTTAGACCAAATTTCATAACAACCCACTCAAATAAACTAATGAAGTCTGGACATATAAAGGTCGTTTTAGACGCATCTTCTTCGGCCATGAAAATCGGATTATATCCGACGTTACCATCAAGGGAGATAATAATTCTATTTCCTGACGCATTATTGATCAATGTATCGGCTATGGGCATGGGATATTCGTCCTTAGGAGTTGCTCTATTTAAATTGCGAAAATCAATGCATACTCTGAGCTTACCTGATTCCTTCTTCTCCATCGGCACAATATTGGAGACCCACTTTGCGTATCTGCAAGGTCTAATAAAATTAGCTTCTAGCAGCCGGTGGATTTCGTCCTTGATTCGTGGGAGAAGGTCTAGACAAAATGTTCTAGCTTTCTGCTTGAAAGGTCTGATACCGAACTTAATGGGCAGCCGATGCTCTACGATCTCATGGCTCAATCCCGGCATCTCAATGTAATTCCAAGCAAAGCAATCTGAATATTCTTTCAATAGACTGATCATTTCATCTCTAGGATCGGTCTCCAGGGTCTTGTTCACAAAAGTCGGCCTTGGAGTTTACCATCTCCTATGTCGATTTCCTCCAAAGAATCGATCGATGTAAACCCCTGTCCTAATTTGTCGAGATCTCCGAATTCCTCTATCATGTCTCCTACAGAGGAATTAGATGATCTTTGTGTGATGTTGGACTTTCCGGTCTCGGGGGCCGGATCATTCGTGATACTGATTTTATGCTGTGGCAGATGTCCGGTCTTAAAGACTGAACTGTTTTGTGAAAGTCAGACCATCCGGCCTTAGAAGCTGAACTGTCTGTGACCATGGACTCATTCATTTTGTGTGTACTCATCATTTAAACTTTATTTAGGATTTAGCCGATTCTCCATCGGCTCTAACATCAAAGGAATAAAACATTTTTTTATCTATACTTATGAACCGATAATCAGAAAAGTGAAAGGGAATTAGGCTTACACCTATTTTCCTAAGTGATTTTTGGTGGTTGAATTGTCCAACACAAATAATTGGACTAACTAGTTTGCTCTAGTTTATAAGTTCTACAGGTGCCAAAGGTTCACAATAAGCCAATAAAAAGACCAAGAAAAGGAGTTCAAACAAAGAGCAAAAGGACAACCGAAGGCACCCTGGTTTGGCGCACCGGACTGTCCGGTGTGCCACCGGACAGTGTCCGGTGCACCACCGGACAGTGTCCGGTGCACCAGGGAGATCGAAATCAAACTCGCTACCTTCGGGAATTCTCAAGGGCGCTCCGCTATAATTCACCGGACTGTCCAGTGCACACCGGACTGTCCGGTGTGACAGCGGGGCAACGGCTAGTTCGGGCGCCAACGGTCACCTGCAGAGGCATTAAATGCGCGCCAGCGTGCGTAGAGAAGCAGCACACGCGCGGGTGGCGCACTGGACAGCCTACAGGGCATGTCCGGTGCACCACCGGACATCCTGGCTGGCCCACAAGATAGAGCTCAATGGTCAAACCCCAACGGCTCGCTGACGTGGCTGGCGCACCGGACAGTGTCCGGTGGCGCACCGGACTGTCCGGTGCGCCATGCGACTGCAGCCTTCCAACGACCACTTTGTGGTGGTTGGGGCTATAAATACCCCAACCACCTCACATTCAATGGCATCCAAGTTTTCACCTTCCCAACCACATTACAAGAGCTAGCATTCAATACAAAGCACAACAAAGAGATCAAATCCTCTCCCAACTCCTCATAAAGCTTTAGTGATTAGAGAGAGTGATTTGTCGTGTTCATTTGAGCTCTTGCGCTAGGATCGCTTCTTTTCTTTCTCATTTGTTCTTGTGATCAAAACTCAATTGTAACCGAGGCAAGAGACACCAATTGTGTGGTGGTCCTTGCGGGAAAGTTTTGTTCCCGGTTGATTTGAGAAGAGAAGCTCACTCGGTCCGAGGAACCGTTTGAGAGAGGGAAAGGGTTGAAAGAGACCCGGTCTTTGTGACCACCTCAACGGGGAGTAGGTTTGCAAGAACCGAACCTCGGTAAAACAAATCCGCGTGTCACACTCCTTATTCACTTGCGATTTGTTTTGCGCCCTCTCTCGCGGACTTGTTTATATTTCTAACGCTAACCCGGCTTGTAGTTGTGATTATCTTTGTAAATTTCAGTTTAGCCCTATTCACCCCCTCTAGGCGACTTTCAATTGGTATCAAAGCCCGGTGCTTCATTAAGAGCCTAACCGCTCGAAGTGATGTCGGGAGATCATGCCAAGAGGGAGATGGAGACCGGCGACAAGCCCACTACAAGCCACAGGAAGACTTCATCGGAGGAGTCCCGCAACAAGGGGAAGGGGAAAGAGAAGAAATCCTCTTCCCACAAGTCGCATCAGAGTAGCGGCAAGCACAAGAAGATGAGGAAGGTGGTCTACTACGAGATCGACACTTCATCACCATCCACCTCCGGCTCCGATGCGCCGTCCATCACTTCTAAGCGCCATGAGCGCAAGAAGTTTAGTAAGATCCCCCTACGCTATCCCCGCATTCCTAAACATACACCTTTACTTTCCGTCCCATTAGGCAAACCACCAACTTTCGATGGTGAAGATTATGCAAGGTGGAGTGATTTAATGCGATTTCATCTAACATCACTCCACAAAAGTATATGGGATGTCGTTGAGTTTGGTGTGCAGGTACCATCCGTAGGGGATGAGAATTATGATGAGGACGAGGTGGCCCAAATCGAGCACTTCAACTCCCAAGCCACAACCATACTCCTCGCCTCTCTAAGTAGGGAGGAGTACAACAAGGTGCAAGGATTAAAGAGCGCCAAGGAAGTTTGGGATGTGCTCAAAACCGTGCACAAGGGTGATGAACTCACCAAGATCACCAAGCGGGAAACGATCGAGGGGGAGCTTGGTCGCTTCCGTCTTCGCCAAGGGGAGGAGCCCCAAGACATGTACAACCGGCTTAAAACCTTGGTGAATCAAGTGCGCAACCTCGGGAGCAAAAAATGGGATGACCACGATGTGGTTAAGGTTATTCTAAGATCACTTATTTTTCTTAACCCTACTCAAGTACAATTAATTCGTGGCAACCCTAGATATACACTAATGACTCCCGAGGAAGTAATCGGGAATTTTGTGAGCTTTGAGTATATGATCAAGGGCTCAAAGAAGATTAACGAGCTAGATGATCCCTCCACGTCCGAAGCACAACCGGTGGCACTTAAGGTGACGGAGGAAAAGAAGGAGGAGTCTACACCGAGTAGACAACCAATCAACGCCTCAAAGCTCGACAACGAGGAAATGGCGCTCATCATCAAGAGCTTCCTCCAAATCCTCAAGCAAAGGAGGGGGAAAGATTACAAGCCCCGCTCAAAGAAAGTGTGCTACAAATGTGGTAAGCCCGGTCATTTCATTGCTAAATGTCCATTATCTAGTGATAGTGATAGGGGCGACGACAAGAAGGGGAGAAGAAAGGAGAAGAAGAGGCACTACAAGAAGAGGGGCGGCGATGCTCATGTATGCCACGAGTGGGACTCCGAGGAGAGCTCCTCCGACTCCTCCTCCGACGAGGACGCCGCCAACATTGTCGTCACCAAGGGTCTTCTCTTCCCCAACGTCGGCCACAAGTGCCTTATGGCAAAAGACGGCAAAAAGAAAAGGTTAAATCCAAATCCTCCACTAGATATGAGTCTTCTAGTGATGATAATGCTAGTGATGAGGAAGATAACTTGCATACCCTTTTTGCCAACTTAAACATGCAACAAAAGGAGAAATTAAATGAATTAATTAGTGCTATCCATGAGAAGGATGATCTCTTGGACTCCCAAGAGGACTTTCTTATTAAAGAAAACAAGAAGCATGTTAAAGTTAAAAATGCTTACGCTCTAGAAGTAGAAAAATGTGAAAAACTATCTAGTGAGCTAAGCACTTGCCGTGAGACCATAGACAACCTTAGAAATGAGAATGCTAAATTGTTAGGTAAGGTTGATTCTAATGTTTGTAATGTTTCAATTCCCAATCCTAGAGATGATAATGTTGATTTACTTGCTAAGATTAATGAATTGAACATTTCTCTTGATAGCCTTAGATGTGAAAATGAAAAATTGCTTGCTAAGGCTAAAGAATTAGATGTTTGCAATGTTACAATTTCCGATCTTAGAGATAACAATGATATTTTGCGTGCTAAGATTGTTGAACTTAATTCTTGCAAACCCTCTACATCTACTATTGAGCATGTTTCTATTTGCACTAGATGTAGAGATATTGATGTTAATGCAAATCATGATCACATGGCTTTAATTAAACAACAAAATGATCATATAGCAATTCTAGATGCTAAGATTGCCGAGCATAACTTAGAAAATGAAAAGTTTAAATTTGCTAGAAGTATGCTCTATAATGGGAGACGCCCTGGCATCAAGGATGGCATTGGCTTCCAAAGGGGAGACAATGTCAAACTTAATGCCCCTCCTAAAGATTGTCTAACTTTGTTAAGGGCAAGGCTCCCATGCCTTAGGACAACGAGGGTTACATTTTATACCCTGTCGGTTTACCCTGAGAGCAAAATTAGGAGAATTCATTCTAGGAAGTCTCACTCTGGCCCTAACCATGCTTTTATGTATAAGGGTGAGACATCTAGCTCTAGGCAACCAACCCGTGCTAAGTTGCCTAAAAAGAAAACTCCTACTGCATCAAATGACCATAGCATTTCATTCAAAACTTTTGATGCATCATATGTGCTTACTAACAAATCCGGCAAGGTAGTTGCCAAGTTTGTTGGGGGCAAACACAAGGGATCAAAGACTTGTGTTTGGGTACCCAAAGTTCTTGTTTCTAATGCCAAATGACCCAAAACCGTTTGGGTACCTAAAGTCAAGAACTAAACTTGTTTTGTAGGTTTATGCATCCGGGGGCTCAAGTTGGATAATCGACAGTGGGTGCACAAACCACATGACAGGGGAGAAAGGATGTTCTCCTCGTATGAGAAAAACCAAGATCCCCAACGAGCTATCACATTCGGGGATGGAAACCAAGGTTTGGTCAAAGGTTTGGGTAAAATAGCTATATCTCCTGACCATTCCATTTCCAATGTTTTTCTTGTTGATTCATTAGATTACAATTTGCTTTCCGTATCCCAATTATGTCAAATGGGCTACAACTGTCTCTTTACTGATGTAGGTGTCACTGTCTTTAGAAGAAGTGATGATTCAATAACATTTAAGGGAGTGTTAGAGGGTCAGCTATACTTGGTAGATTTTGATAGAGCTGAAATCGACACTTGCTTAATTGCTAAGACTAACATGGGTTGGCTCTGGCATCGCCGACTAGCCATGTTGGAATGAAGAATCTTCACAAGCTTCTAAAGGGAGAGCACATTTTAGGATTAACAAATGTTCATTTGAGAAAGACATGATTTGTAGCGCTTGCCAAGCAGGAAAGCAAGTGTGTTGTTCATCATCCACACAAGAACATTTTGACGACTGACAGGCCACTGGAGCTCCTACACATGAATTTATTCGGCCCGATCGCTTACATAAGCATCGGCGGGAGTAAGTACTGTCTAGTTGTTGTGGATGATTATTCTCGCTTCACTTGGGTGTTCTTTTTGCAGGAAAAATCCCAAACCCAAGAGACTTTAAAGGGATTCTTGAGACAGGCTCAAAATGAGTTTGGCTTAAGAATCAAGAAAATTAGAAGCGACAATGGGACGGAGTTCAAGAACTCTCAAATTAAAGGCTTTCTTGAGAAGGAGGGCATCAAGCATGAGTTCTCTTCTCCCTACACCCCACAACAAAATGGTGTAGTGGAGAGGAAGAATCGAACTCTATTGGACATGGCAAGAACCATGCTTGATGAGTACAAGACGCCGGATCGGTTTGGGCCGAGGCGGTTAACACCGCTTGCTACGCCATCAACCGGTTATATCTACACCGAATCCTCAAGAAGACATCATACGAACTCCTAACCGGTTAAAAGCCCAACATTTCATATTTAGAGTCTTTGGTAGCAAATGCTTCATTCTTATTAAAAGAGGTAGAAAATCTAAATTTGCTCCTAAGACTGTAGAAGGTTTTTTACTAGGATATGATTCAAACACAAGGGCATATAGAGTCTTTAACAAGTCCTCAGGATTAGTTGAAGTTTCTTGTGACGTTTGTGTTTGATGAGACTAACGGCTCTCAAGTAGAGCAAGTTGATCTTGATGAGATAGGTGATGAAGAGGCTCCGTGCATCGCGCTAAGGAACATGTCCACTGGGGATGTGTGTCCTAAGGAATCCAAAGAGCCTTCAAATGCACAAGATCAATAATCCTCCTCCACGCAACCACCTCCACCCACTCAAAATGAGGACGAGGCTCAATTTGATGAAGGCGAAAATCAAAATGATGAGCCACCTCAAGATGACGGCAATGATCAAGGGGAGATGCAAATAATCAAGACAAGGAGGATGAAGAACCAAGACCGCCACACCAGGAGTCCACCAAGCAATCCAACGAGATCACCCCGTCGACGCCATCCTCGGTGACATTCATAAGGGGGTAACCACTAGATCTCGTGTTGCACATTTTTGTGAGCATTACTCTTTTGTTTCCTCTATTGAGCCACACAGGGTAGAGGAAGCACTACAAGATTCAGATTGGGTGATGGCGATGCAAGAGGAGCTCAACAACTTCACTAGGAACGAGGTATGGCATTTAGTTCCACGTCCTAACCAAAATGTTGTAGGAACCAAGTGGGTCTTCCGCAACAAGCAAGATGAGCATGGTGTTGGTGACAAGGAACAAAGCTCGAATTGTGGCCAAGGGATACTCCCAAGTCGAAGGTTTGGATTTTGGTGAAACCTATGCACCCGTAGCTAGGCTTGACTCAATTTGCATATTATTAGCCTATGCTACTTACCATGGTGAGAGCACCTAGAGGGGGGGGTGAATAGGTGATCCTGTAAAACTTCAAACTTAAACCACAAAACTTAGTTAAGTGTTAGCACAATTAATTCCAAGTGGCAAGAGAGGAGTCTCACAAAACACAGAAAACCACAGAAGATCAATCACAGAGATGACACAGTGGTTTATCCCGTGGTTCGGCCAAGGACCAACGCTTGCCTACTCCACGTTGTGGCGTCCCAACGGACGAGGGTTGCAATCAACCCCTCTCAAGCGGTCCAAAGACCCACTTGAATACCACGGTGTTTTGCTTTCTTTTCTTTATCCCGTTTGCAAGGAATCTCCACAAATTGGAGTCTCTTGCCCTTACAAGTATATGATCACAAAGAAGCATAGAGTAAGGGAGGGAAGCAACACACACAAATCCACAGCGAAAACGCGCACACACACGGCCAAGAAACGAGCTCGAATGACTATCTCAAAGTTCCTCACTAGAACGGAGCTCGAATCACTTAGAATCACAAACGAATGCGCAAAAGACTGAGTGTGGATGATCAAGAATGCTCTAAGGGTTGCTTGGTGTACTCCTTCATGCGCCTAGGGGTCCCTTTTATAGCCCCAAGGCAGCTAGGAGCCGTTGAGAGCAAATCTGGAAGGCCAATCTTGCCTTCTGTCGTCGGGGGCACCGGACAGTCCGGTGCACACCGGACACTGTCCGGTGCCCGATTTCCTTCCTAAAATGGCGCTGCCGACCGTTGCAGATTTGGGAGCCGTTGGCGCACCGGACAAGTCCGGTGCACACCGGATAGTCCGGTGCCGTCTTCTAGCCGTTGGCTCGGCCACGTGTCCCGCGCGGATTGCGCGGCCGACCATTGGCTCACCGGACAGTCCGGTGCACACCGGACGGTCCGGTGAATTATAGCCGTACGCCGTCGGCGAATTCCCGAGAGCGGCCACTTCACGCCGAGCCAGCCTCGCGCACCGGACACTGTCCGGTGCACCACCGGACAGTCCGGTGCTCCCAGACTGAGCAGATTCTTGGCTGCTCGAGCCAAGACATTTCCAATTGGATTTTTCCTGTTTCCAGCACTTAGACACAATACATTAGTCCATAAAATAATGTACTAAGGCCTGAGAAACATACCTTTATCCTTAATTTGTACCTTGTCCACCTTTTTACATTTAGGCACTTGTGTTGGACACTAAATCACCAAAAATACTTAGAAATGGCCCAAGGGCACATTTCCCTTTCAATCTCCCCCTTTTTGGTGATTTATGCCAACACAACATAAAGCAAGTAGAACAAGTACAAAATCAAATCAAATAAGAACTCAAAATTGTTTTGATTCAATTTTGACATATATGGATCACTCTATGCCACCACTTGGTTTGTTTTTGCAAATCAAGCTCAAATTTCTATCTCTAAGTCAAACACACATGTTAAAACATAAAGAGAGTCATTCCAAAAGAGATTGATCAAAGATTTCAAAAACTCCCCCTTTTTCCCATAATCAATACTTCTCCCACAAGAAGCCAACTTTTGATAAGAGAGACAACAAAAGGGTTTTGACAAACCAAAAGCTCTATTCTACTATTTTCAAAATCTCTCAAGTGGTAGCTGATCCATTTATCGCTTTGGCCTTTATTTTCTCCCCCTTTGGCATCAAGCACCAAAACGGGATCAATCTTGGCCCTTTAACCCCATTGCCTCACCAAAATCTTCAATTTAGAGCAAATGGCAATAAGAGTTCATGAGATGGACTTGGAATAAGTTACCCTCTCATCGGAGTGCAGTGGAAGTCTTTCATGGTCCAAGTCCACCTTTTTCCCTTTCAATTCTCCTTCGAGACTAAATCAAGCAAACTCAAGCATATGGTTAGTCTCAAAGGGTCAAGTTGTAACACATCTCCCCCTAAACATGTGCATCACTTTGCAACGGACTTGTGAGATCCAGGGAGTGTTTGTACAACTTGAGCACCATAATAAGCAACAAAATGCAGAATGAACATGATCAAAGGCATAAACACATGTATGCTACATTTCAATCCAAGTTCCGCGAATCTAAAATATTGAGCTCACTACGCAGCCTGCAAAAGGTCTTCTCATCTAGAGGCTTGGTAAAGATATCGGCTAGCTGGTTCTCGGTGCTAACATGAAACACTTCGATATCTCCCTTTTGCTGGTGGTCTCTCAAAAAGTGATGCCGGATGTCAATGTGCTTTGTGCGGCTGTGTTCAACAGGATTTTCCGCTATTCGGATAGCACTCTCATTATCACATAGGAGTGGGACTTTGCTCAGATTGTAGCCAAAGTCCCTGAGGGTTTGCCTCATCCAAAGTAGTTGCGCGCAACACTGTCCTGCGGCAACATACTCGGCCTCAGCGGTGGATAGGGCAACGGAGGTTTGTTTCTTAGAGTTCCATGACACCAGGGACCATCCTAAGAATTGGCACGTCCCCGATGTACTCTTCCTATCGACCTTACATCCAGCATAGTCAGACTCTGAGTACCCAATCAAGTCAAAGTTAGACCCCTTTGGATACCAGATCCCGAAGCAAGGCGTAGCGACTAAATATCGAAGAATTCGCTTCACAGCCACTAAGTGACACTCCTTCGGATCGGATTGAAATCTAGCACACATGCATACGCTAAGCATAATATCCGGTCTACTAGCACATAAATAAAGCAAAGAACCTATCATGGACCGGTATGCTTTTTGATCAACGGACTTACCTCCTTTGTTGAGGTCGGTGTGTCCGTCGGTTCCCATCGGCGTCTTTGCGGGCTTGGCGCCCTTCATCCCAAACCTCTTTAGCAAATCTTGTGTGTACTTCGTTTGGGAGATGAAGGTGCCGTCCTTGAGTTGCTTCACTTGAAACCCAAGGAAGTAGGTCAACTCGCCCATCATCGACATCTCGAATTTCTGCGTCATCACCCTGCTAAACTCTTCACAAGACTTTTGGTTAGTAGAACCAAATATTATGTCGTCGACATAAATTTGGCACACAAAAAGATCACCATTGCAAGTCTTCGTAAAAAGAGTTGGATCGGCTTTCCCAACCTTGAAAGCATTAGCAATTAAAAAGTCTCTAAGGCATTCATACCATGCTCTTGGGGCTTGCTTAAGTCCATAGAGCGCCTTAGAGAGCTTACACACATGGTCGGGGTACCGTTCATCCTCGAAGCCAGGGGGCTGCTCCACGTACACCTCCTCCTTGATCGGCCCAATGAGGAAAGCGCTCTTCACATCCATTTGGTACAACCTGAAAGAATGGTGAGCGGCATATGCTAGCAAGATATGATTGATTCTAGCCTAGCCACAGGAGCAAAAGTCTCCTCAAAGTCCAAACCTGCGACTTGGGCATAACCTTTTGCCACAAGTCGAGCCTTGTTCCTCGTCACCACCCCGTGCTCGTCCTGTTTGTTGCGAAACACCCACTTGGTTCCCACAACATTTTGCTTGGGACGAGGCACCAGTGTCCAAACTTCATTGCGCTTGAAGTTGTTGAGTTCCTCCTGCATGGCCAACACCCAGTCCGGATCTAGCAAGGCCTCTTCTACCCTGAAAGGCTCAATAGAAGAGACAAAGGAGTAATGCTCACAAAAATTAACTAATCGAGATCGAGTAGTTACTCCCTTGCTGATATCACCCAGAATTTGGTCGACGGGATGATCCCTTTGAATCATCGCTCGAACTTGGGTTGGAGGTGCCGGTTGCGCTTCTTCCTCCATCACATGATCATCTTGTGCTCCCCCTTGATCACACGCCTCCTGTTGATGAACCTGTTCATCGCCTTGAGTTGGGGGATGCACCATAGTTGAGGAAGAAGGTTGATCTCGTTCATCTTGTTCCTGTGGCCGCACTTCTCCAATCGCCATGGTTCGTATAGCGGCCGTCGGAACATCTTCTTCATCTACATCATCACAATCAACAACTTGCTCTCTTGGAGAGCCATTAGTTTCATCAAATACAACGTCGCTAGAGACTTCAACCAAACCCGATGATTTGTTGAAGACTCTATACGCCTTTGTATTCGAGTCATAACCTAACAAAAACCCTTCTACAGCTTTGGGAGCAAATTTAGAATTCCTACCCTTCTTCACTAGAATGTAGCATTTACTCCCAAAAACACGAAAATAAGATACATTGGGTTTGTTACCGGTTAGTAGCTCATATGACGTCTTCTTGAGGAGGCGGTGAAGGTAGACCCTGTTGATGGCGTGGCAAGCCGTGTTCACGGCTTCCGACCAAAAGCACTCGGGGTCTTGAATTCTCCAAGCATAGTCCTCGCCATGTCTATGAGCGTCCTGTTCTTCCTCTCTACCACACCATTTTGCTGAGGTGTGTAGGGAGCGGAGAACTCGTGCTTGATTCCTTCCTCCTCAAGGAACTCGACTCCTCCACTTGAAGGTTCTTGAATTCGGACCCGTTGTCGCTCCTTATCTTCTTTACCTTGAGCTCAAACTCATTTTGAGCTCTCCTTAGGAAGCGCTTGAGGGTCCCTTGGGTTTCAGACTTTTCCTGCAAAAAGAACACCCAAGTGAAGCGGGAAAAGTCATCAACGATAACTAGACCATACTTACTTCCCTATGCTCAGATAGGCGACGGGTCCGAAGAGGTCATATGTAGCAGCTCCAGGGGTCTTGAAGTGGTCATCACATTCTTACTGTGATGTGCTCCCCCTTGTTTACCTGCTTGACAAGCTGCACAAGGTCTATCTTTTTCGAAATAAACATTGGTTAGACCTATCACGTGTTCTCCCTTTAGAAGCTTATGAAGGTTCTTCATCCCCACATGTGCTAAGCGGCGATGCCACAGCCAGCCCATGCAAGTCTTAGCCATTAAGCATGCATCTAGACCGACCTCTTCTTTTGCAAAATCAACTAAGTAAAGTTTGCCGTCTAGTACACCCTTAAAAGCTAGTGAACCATCACATCTTCTAAAGACAGACACATCTACATTTGTAATAAGCAGTTATATCCCATATTGCATAATTGACTAACAGATAGCAAGTTGTAACCAAGAGACTCAACTAAAAACACATTGGAAATTGAGTGCTCATTAGAAATTGCAATTTTACCTAACCCTTTTACCTTGCCTTGATTCCCATCACCGAATATAATTGAATCTTGGGAATCCTTATTTTTGACGTAGGAGGTGAACATCTTCTTCTCCCCCGTCATATGGTTTGTGCATCCGCTGTCGATAATCCAGCTTGAACCCCCGGATGCATAAACCTGCAAGGCAAATTTAGGCTTGGGTCTTAGGTACCCAACTCATGTTGGGTCCTACAAGGTTAGCACATATATCCTTAGGGACCCAAATGCAAGTTTTATCTCCCTTGCATCTTGCCCCTAACTTCCTAGCAATTACCTTCTTACCCTTTCTACAAATAGCAAAGGAAGCATTTAAAGCACAATAAATTGTAGAAGGTTCATTCACTACTTTCCTAGGAGCATGAATAATATTCTTTCTAGGCACATGATGAATAGCATTTCTCCTACCAATATTTCTATCATGCATATAGGAGGAACTAGAGGCAAACATGTCATGAGAATCAAAATCATTATAAGCATTATAACTCCTATAAACATTTCTAGTTTGTCTCCTATCATGGTACAAGAAAGCATGGTTCTTTTTAGCACTACTAGCCATAGGGGCCTTCCCTTTCTCCTTGACGAAGATGGGAGCCTTATGGCTTGTTAAGTTCTTGGCCTTTCTCTTGAAGCCAAGACCATCCTTAATTGAGGGGTGTCTACCAACCGTGTAGGCATCCCTTGCAAATTTTATTTTA
>JAOPSE010001102.1:0-189330 GCA_029449295.1 Zea luxurians
AGTAGTGGATTGGGCATGTTCGTTGCGAAAAACGAAGAAATGGTTCCGGTGGCAAAAACACGTGCTTGTATGCACCCCACACCCGTTTTCGGAATGGGTGACTTGCGGAAACCAAATTGCGCGAAACCAACCCAAACATGAGTTTGGACCTAAAGTAGTGGATTGGGCATGTTCGTTGCGAAAAACGAAGAAATGGTTCCGGTGGCAAAAACTCGTGCTTGTATGCACCCCGACACCCGTTTCCGAAATGGGTGACGTGCGGCAACGAAATTGCGCGAAACGACCCCAACATGAGTTTTGGACCTAAAGTAGTGGATTGGGCATGTTCGTTGCAAAAAACAAAGAAATGGTTCCGGTGGCAAAAACTCGTGCTTGTATGCACCCCGACACCCGTTTTCGGAATGGGTGACGTGCGGCAACGAAATTGCGCGAAACCACCTCAAACATGTGTTTTGGACCTAAAGTAGTGGATTGGGCATGTTCGTTGCGAAAAACGAAGAAATGGTTCCAGTGTATGCACCCCGACAACCGTTTTCGAAATGGGTGACGTGCGGCATGCTTGTATGCACCCTGACACCCGTTTTCGGAATGGGTGACTTGCGGCAACGAAATTGCACAAACCACCGCAAACATGTGTTTTGGATCTAAAGTAGTGGACTGGGCATGTTCGTTGCGAAAAACGAAGAAATGGTTCCGGTGGCAAAAACTTGTGCTTTGTATGCACCCTGACACCCGTTTTTGGAATGGGTGATGTGCGGCAACGAAATTGCGCGAAACTACCTCAAACTTTTGGGACCTAAAGTAGTGGATTGGGCATGTTCGTTGCGAAAAATGAAGAAATGGTTCCGGTGGCAAAAACTCGTGCTTTGTATGCACCAAATACCCGTTTTCGGAATGGGTGACGTGCGGCAACAAAATTGCGCGAAACCACCCCAAACATGAGTTTTGGACCTAAAGTAGTGGATTGGGCATGTTCGTTGCGAAAAACGAAGAAATGGTTCCGGTGGCAAAAACTCGTGCTTGTATGCACCCTGACACCCGTTTTCGGAATGGGTGACTTGCGGCAACGAAATTGCACGAAACCACCCCAAACATGAGTTTTTGACCTAAAGTAGAGGATTGGGCATGTTCGTTGCGAAAAACGAAGAAATGGTTCCGGTGGCAAAAAACTCGTGCTTGTATGCACCCTGACACCCGTTTTCGGAATGGGTGACTTGCGGCAACGAAATTGCACAAACCACCGCAAACATGTGTTTTGGATCTAAAGCAGTGGATTGGGCATGTTCGTTGCGAAAAATGAAGAAATGGTTCCGGTGGCAAAAACTTGTGCTTTGTATGCACCCTGACACCCGTTTTCGGAATGGGTGACGTGCGGCAACGAAATTGCGCGAAACCACCTCAAACTTTTGGGACCTAAAGTAGTGGATTGGGCATGTTCGTTGCGAAAAACGAAGAAATGGTTCCGGTGGCAAAAACTCGTGCTTTGTATGCACCCGACAACCGTTTTCGGAATGGGTGACGTGCGACAACGAAATTGCGCGAAACCACCCCAAACATGAGTTTGGACCTAAAGTAGTGGATTGGGCATGTTCGTTACGAAAACGAAGAAATGGTTCCGGTGGCAAAAACTCGTGCTTTGTATGCACCCCGACACCCGTTTTCGTTATGGGTGACGTGCGACAAAGAAATTGCACGAAACCACCCCAAACATGAGTTTTGGACCTAAAGTAGTGGATTGGGCATGTTCGTTGCGAAAAACGAAGAAATGGTTCTGGTGGCAAAAACTCGTGCTTTGTATGCACCCGACACCCGTTTTCGGTATGGGTGACGTGCGACAACGAAATTGCCCGAAACCACCCCAAACATGAGTTTTGGACCTAAAGTAGTAGATTGGGCATGTTCGTTGCGAAAAACGAAGAAATGGTTCTGGTGGCAAAAACTCGTGCTTTGTATGCACCCCGACACCCGTTTTCGGAATGGTTGACGTGCGACAACGAAATTGCGCGAAACCACCCCAAACATGAGTTTTGGATCTAAAGTAGTGGAGTGGGCATGTTCGTTGTGAAAAACGAAGAAATGGTTCCGGTGGCAAAAACTCGTGCTTTGTATGCACCCGACACCCGTTTTCGGAATGGGTGACGTGCGACAACGAAATTGCGCGAAACCACCCCAAACATGAGTTTGGACCTAAAGTAGTGGATTGGGCATGTTCGTTGCGAAAAACAAAGAAATGGTTTCGGTGGCAAAAACTCGTGCTTTGTATGCACCCCGACACCCGTTTTCGGTATGGGTGACGTGCGACAAAGAAATTGCGCGAAACCACCCCAAACATGAGTTTTGGACCTAAAGTAGTGGATTGGGCATGTTCGTTGCAAAAAACGAAGAAATGGTTCTGGTGGCAAAAACTCGTGCTTTGTATGCACCCGACACCCGTTTTCGGTATGGGTGACGTGCGACAACGAAATTGCCCGAAACCACCCCAAACATGAGTTTTGGACCTAAAGTAGTAGATTGGGCATGTTCGTTGCGAAAAACGAAGAAATGGTTCTGGTGGCAAAAACTCGTGCTTTGTATGCACCCCGACACCCGTTTTCGGAATGGTTGACGTGCGACAACGAAATTGCGCGAAACCACCCCAAACATGAGTTTTGGATCTAAAGTAGTGGAGTGGGCATGTTCGTTGTGAAAAACGAAGAAATGGTTCCGGTGGCAAAAACTCGTGCTTTGTATGCACCCGACACCCGTTTTCGGAATGGGTGACGTGCGATAATGAAATTGCGCGAAACCACCCCAAACATGAGTTTTGGACCTAAAGTAGTGGATTGGGCATGTTCGTTGCGAAAAACGAAGAAATGGTTCCGGTGGCAAAAACTCGTGCTTTGTATGCACCCCGACACCCGTTTTCGGAATGGGTGACGTGCGACAACGAAATTGCGCGAAACCACCCCCAAACATGAGTTTTGGACCTAAAGTAGTGGATTGGGCATGTTCGTTGCGAAAAACGAAGAAATGGTTCCGGTGGCAAAAACTCGTGCTTTGTATGCACCCGACACCCGTTTTCGGAATGGGTGACGTGCGACAACGAAATTGCGCGAAACCACCCCAAACATGAGTTTTGGATCTAAAGTAGTGGATTGGGCATGTTCGTTGTGAAAAACGAAGAAATGGGGTGGCAAAAACTCGTGCTTTGTATGCACTCGATACCCATTTTCGGAATGGGTGACGTGCGATAACGAAATTGCGCGAAACCACCCCAAACATGAGTTTTGGACCTAAAGTAGTGGATTGGGCATGTTCGTTGCGAAAAACGAAGAAATGGTTCCGGTGGCAAAAACTCGTGCTTTGTATGCACCCCGACACCCGTTTTCGGAATGGGTGACGCGCGACAACGAAATTGCGCGAAACCACCCCCAAACATGAGTTTTGGACCTAAAGTAGTGGATTGGGCATGTTCGTTGTGAAAAACGAAGAAATGGTTCCGGTGGCAAAAACTCGTGCTTTGTATACACCCGACACCCGTTTTCGGAATGGGTGACGTGTGACAACGAAATCGCGCGAAACCACACCAAACATGAGTTTTGGACCTAAAGTAGTGGATTGGGCATGTTCGTTGCGAAAAAGAAGAAATGGTTCCGGTGGCAAAAAACTCGTGCTTTGTATGCACCTGACACCCGTTTTCGGAATGGGTGACGTGAGACAACGAAATTGCGCGAAACCACACCAAACATGAGTTTTGGACCTAAAGTAGTGGATTGGGCATGTTCGTTGCAAAAAACGAAGAAATGGTTCCGGTGGCAAAAACTCGTGCTTTGTATGCACCCCGACACCCGTTTTCGGAATGGGTGACGTGCGACAACGAAATTGCGCGAAACCACCCCGAACATGAGTTTTGGACCTAAAGTAGTGGATTGGGCATGTTCGTTGCGAAAAACGAAGAAATGGTTCCGGTGGCAAAAACTCGTGCTTTGTATGCACCCGACACCCGTTTTTCGGAATGGGTGACGTGCGACAACGAAATTGCACGAAACCACACCAAACATGAGTTTTGGACCTAAAGTAGTGGATTGGGCATGTTCGTTGCGAAAAACGAAGAAATGGTTCCGGTGGCAAAAACTCGTGCTTTGTATGCACCCGACACCCGTTTTCGGATTGGTTGACGTGCGGCAACGAAATTGCGTGAAACCACCCTAAACATGAGTTTTGGACCTAAAGTAGTGGATTGGGCATGTTCGTTGCGAAAAACGAAGAAATGGTTCCGGTGGCAAAAACTCGTGCTTTGTATGCACCCCGACACCCGTTTTCGGAATGGGTGACGTGCGACAACGAAATTGCGCGAAACCACCCCAAACATGAGTGTTGGACCTAAAGTAGCGGATTGGGCATGTTCGTCGCAAAAAAGAAGAAATGGTTCCGGTGGCATAAACTCGTGCTTTGTATGCACCCGACACCCGTTTCTGAAATGGGTGACGTGCGGCAACGAAACTGCGCGAAACCACCCCAAACATGAGTTTTGGAACTAAAGTAGTGGATTGGGCATGTTCGTTGCGAAAAACGAAGAAATGGTTCCGGTGGCAAAAACACGTGCTTGTATGCACCCCACACCCGTTTTCGGAATGGGTGACTTGCGGAAACCAAATTGCGCGAAACCAACCCAAACATGAGTTTGGACCTAAAGTAGTGGATTGGGCATGTTCGTTGCGAAAAAACGAAGAAATGGTTCCGGTGGCAAAAACTCGTGCTTGTATGCACCCCGACACCCGTTTCCGAAATGGGTGACGTGCGGCAACGAAATTGCGCGAAACGACCCCAAACATGAGTTTTGGACCTAAAGTAGTGGATTGGGCATGTTCGTTGCAAAAAACAAAGAAATGGTTCCGGTGGCAAAAACTCGTGCTTGTATGCACCCCGACACCCGTTTTCGGAATGGGTGACGTGCGGCAACGAAATTGCGCGAAACCACCTCAAACATGTGTTTTGGACCTAAAGTAGTGGATTGGGCATGTTCGTTGCGAAAAACGAAGAAATGGTTCCAGTGGTAAAAACTCGTGCTTGTATGCACCCCGACAACCGTTTTCGAAATGGGTGACGTGCGGCATGCTTGTATGCACCCTGACACCCGTTTTCGGAATGGGTGACTTGCGGCAACGAAATTGCACAAACCACCGCAAACATGTGTTTTGGATCTAAAGTAGTGGACTGGGCATGTTCGTTGCGAAAAACGAAGAAATGGTTCCGGTGGCAAAAACTTGTGCTTTGTATGCACCCTGACACCCGTTTTTGGAATGGGTGATGTGCGGCAACGAAATTGCGCGAAACTACCTCAAACTTTTGGGACCTAAAGTAGTGGATTGGGCATGTTCGTTGCGAAAAATGAAGAAATGGTTCCGGTGGCAAAAACTCGTGCTTTGTATGCACCAAATACCCGTTTTCGGAATGGGTGACGTGCGGCAACAAAATTGCGCGAAACCACCCCAAACATGAGTTTTGGACCTAAAGTAGTGGATTGGGCATGTTCGTTGCGAAAACGAAGAAATGGTTCCGGTGGCAAAAACTCGTGCTTGTATGCACCCTGACACCCGTTTTCGGAATGGGTGACTTGCGGCAACGAAATTGCACGAAACCACCCCAAACATGAGTTTTTGACCTAAAGTAGAGGATTGGGCATGTTCGTTGCGAAAAACGAAGAAATGGTTCCGGTGGCAAAAACTCGTGCTTGTATGCACCCTGACACCCGTTTTCGGAATGGGTGACTTGCGGCAACGAAATTGCACAAACCACCGCAAACATGTGTTTTGGATCTAAAGCAGTGGATTGGGCATGTTCGTTGCGAAAAATGAAGAAATGGTTCCGGTGGCAAAAACTTGTGCTTTGTATGCACCCTGACACCCGTTTTCGGAATGGGTGACGTGCGGCAACGAAATTGCGCGAAACCACCTCAAACTTTTGGGACCTAAAGTAGTGGATTGGGCATGTTCGTTGCGAAAAACGAAGAAATGGTTCCGGTGGCAAAAACTCGTGCTTTGTATGCACCTGATACCCGTTTTTCGGAATGGGTGACGTGCGGCAACAAAATTGCGCGATACCACCCCAAACATGAATTTTGGACCTAAAGTAGTGGATTGGGCATGTTCGTTGCGAAAAACGAAGAAATGGTTCCGGTGGCAAAAACTCGTGCTTGTATGCACCCTGACACCCGTTTTCGGAATGGGTGACTTGCGGCAACGAAATTGCACGAAACCACCCCAAACATGAGTTTTTGACCTAAAGTAGTGGATTGGGCATGTTCGTTGCGAAAAACGAAGAAATGGTTCCGGTGTCAAAAATTCGTGCTTGTATGCACCCTGACACACGTTTTCGGAATGGGTGACTTGCGGCAACGAAATTGCACAAACCACCGCAAACATGTGTTTTGGATCTAAAGTAGTGGATTGAGCATGTTCGTTGCGAAAAACGAAGAAATGGTTCTGGTGGCAAAAACTTGTGCTTTGTATGCACCCTGACACCCGTTTTCGGAATGGGTGACGTGCGGCAACGAAATTGCGCGAAACCACCTCAAACTTTTGGGACCTAAAGTAGTGGATTGGGCATGTTCATTGCGGAAAACGAAGAAATGGTTCCGGTGGCAAAAACTCGTGCTTTGTATGCACCTGATACCCGTTTTCAGAATGGGTGACATGCGGCAACAAAATTGCGCGAAACCACCCAAACATGAGTTTTGGACCTAAAGTAGTGGATTGGGCATGTTCGTTGCGAAAAACGAAGAAATGGTTCCGGTGGCAAAAACTCGTGCTTGTATGCACCCTGACACCCGTTTTCGGAATGGGTGACTTGCGGCAACGAAATTGCACAAAACCACCCCAAACATGTGTTTTGGACCTAAAGTAGTGGATTGGGCATGTTCGTTGCGAAAAACGAAGAAATGGTTCCGGTGTCAAAAATCCGTGCTTGTATGCACCCTGACACACGTTTTCGGAATGGGTGACTTGCGGCAACGAAATTGCACAAAACCACCCCAAACATGTGTTTTGGACCTAAAGTAGTGGATTGGGCATGTTCGTTGCGAAAAACGAAGAAATGGTTCCGGTGGCAAAAACTTGTGCTTTGTATGCACCCCGACACCCGTTTTCGGAATGGGTGACGTGCGGCAACGAAATTGCGTGAAACCACCTCAAACTTTTGGGACCTAAAGTAGTGGATTGGGCATGTTTGTTGCGAAAAACGAAGAAATGGTTCCGGTGGCAAAAACTCGTGCTTTGTATGCACCTGATACCCGTTTTCGGAATGGGTGACTTGCGGCAATGAAATTGCACGAAACCACCCCAAACATGACTTTTGACCTAAAGTAGTGGATTGGGCATGTTCGTTGCGAAAAAAGAAGAAATGGTTTCGGTGGCAAAAACTCGTGCTTGTATGCACCCTGACACCTGTTTTCGGAATGGGTGACTTGCGGCAACGAAATTGCACGAAACCACCCCAAACATGAGTTTTTGAGCTAAAGTAGTGGATTGGGCATGTTCGTTGCGAAAAACGAAGAAATGGTTCCGGTGCCAAAAACTCGTGCTTTGTATGCACCAAATACCCGTTTTCGGAATGGGTGACGTGCGGCAACAAAATTGCGCGAGACCACCCCAAACATGAGTTTTGGACCTAAAGTAGTGGATTGGGCATGTTCGTTGCGAAAAACGAAGAAATGGTTCCGGTGGCAAAAACTCGTGCTTGTATGCACCCTGACACCCGTTTTCGGAATGGGTGACTTGCGGCAACGAAATTGCACGAAACCACCCCAAACATGTGTTTTTGACCTAAAGTAGAGGATTGGGCATGTTCGTTGGGAAAAACGAAGAAATGGTTCCGGTGGCAAAAACTCGTGCTTGTATGCACCCTGACACCCGTTTTCGGAATGGGTGACTTGCGGCAACGAAATTGCACAAACCACCGCAAACATGTGTTTTGGATCTAAAGTAGTGGATTGGGCATGTTCGTTGCGAAAAATGAAGAAATGGTTCCGGTGGCAAAAACTTGTGCTTTGTATGCACCCTGACACCCGTTTTCGGAATGGGTGACGTGCAGCAACGAAATTGCACGAAACCACCTCAAACTTTAGGGACCTAAAGTAGTGGATTGGGCATGTTCGTTGCGAAAAACAAAGAAATGGTTCCGGTGGCAAAAACTCGTGCTTTGTATGCACCTGATACCCGTTTTCGGAATGGGTGACGTGCGGCAACAAAATTGCACGAAACCACCCCAAACATGAATTTTGGACCTAAAGTAGTGGATTGGGCATGTTCGTTGCGAAAACGAAGAAATGGTTCCGGTGACAAAAACTCGTGCTTGTATGCACCCTGACACCCGTTTTCGGAATGGGTGACTTGCGGCAACGAAATTGCATGAAACCACCCCAAACATGAGTTTTTGACCTAAAGTAGTGGATTGGGCATGTTCGTTGCGAAAAACGAAGAAATGGTTCCGGTGTCAAAAATTCGTGCTTGTATGCACCCTGACACACGTTTTCGGAATGGGTGACTTGCGGCAACGAAATTGCACAAAACCACCCCAAACATGTGTTTTGGACCTAAAGTAGTGGATTGGGCATGTTCGTTGCGAAAAACGAAGATATGGTTCCGGTGGCAAAAACTTGTGCTTTGTATGCACCCCGACACCCGTTTTCGGAATGGGTGACGTGCGGCAACGAAATTGCGCGAAACCACCTCAAACTTTTGGGACCTAAAGTAGTGGATTGGGCATGTTCGTTGCGAAAAACGAAGAAATGGTTCCGGTGGCAAAAACTCGTGCTTTGTATGCACCTGACACCCGTTTTCGGAATGGGTGACTTGCGGCAACGAAATTGCACAAACCATCGCAAACATGTGTTTTGGATCTAAAGTAGTGGATTGGGCATGTTCGTTGCAAAAAACGATGAAATGGTTCCGGTGGCAAAAACTTGTGCTTTGTATGCACCCTGACACCCGTTTTCGGAATGGGTGACGTGCGGCAACGAAATTGCGCGAAACCACCTCAAACTTTTGGGACCTAAAGTAGTGGATTGGGCATGTTCGTTGCGAAAAACGAAGAAATGGTTCTGGTGGCAAAAACTCGTGCTTTGTATGCACCTGATACCCGTTTTCAGAATGGGTGACATGCGGCAACAAAATTGCGCGAAACCACCCAAACATGAGTTTTGGACCTAAAGTAGTGGATTGGGCATGTTCGTTGCGAAAAACGAAGAAATGGTTCCGGTGGCAAAAACTTGTGCTACGTATGCACCCCAACACCCGTTTTCGGAATGGGTGACGTGCGGCAACGAAATTGCGCGAAACCACCTCAAACTTTTGGGACCTAAAGTAGTGGATTGGGCATGTTCGTTGCGAAAAACGAAGAAATGGTTCCGGTGGCAAAAACTCGTGCTTTGTATGCACCTGATACCCATTTTCGGAATGGGTGACTTGCGGCAACGAAATTGCACGAAACCACCCCAAACATGACTTTTTGACCTAAAGTAGTGGATTGGGCTTGTTCGTTGCGAAAAACGAAGAAATGGTTTTGGTGGCAAAAACTCGTGCTTGTATGCACCCTGACACCCGTTTTTGGAATGGGTGACTTGCGGCAACGAAATTGCACGAAACCACCCCAAACATGAGTTTTTGACCTAAAGTAGTGGATTGGGCATGTTCGTTGCGAAAAACGAAGAAATGGTTCCGGTGCCAAAAAATCGTGCTTGTATGCACCCTGACACCCGTTTTCGGAATGGGTGACTTGCGGCAACGAAATTGCACAAACCACCGCAAACATGTGTTTTGGATCTAAAGTAGTGGACTGGGCATGTTCGTTGCGAAAAACGAAGAAATGGTTCCGGTGGCAAAAACTTGTGCTTTGTATGCACCCTGATACCCGTTTTCAGAATGGGTGATGTGCGGCAACGAAATTGCGCGAAACTACCTCAAACTTTTGGGACCTAAAGTAGTGGATTGGGCATGTTCATTGCGAAAAATGAAGAAATGGTTCCGGTGGCAAAAACTCGTGCTTTGTATGCACCTAATACCAGTTTTCGGAATGGGTGACGTGCGGCAACGAAATTGCGCGAAACCACCCCAAACATGAGTTTTGGACCTAAAGTAGTGGATTGGGCATGTTCGTTGCGAAAAACAAAGAAATGGTTCCGGTGGCAAAAACTCGTGCTTGTATGCACCCTGACACCCGTTTTCGGAATGGGTGACTTGCGGCAACGAAATTGCACAAACCACCGCAAACATGTGTTTTGGATCTAAAGCAGTGGATTGGGCATGTTCGTTGCGAAAAATGAAGAAATGGTTCCGGTGGCAAAAACTTGTGCTTTGTATGCACCCTAACACCCGTTTTCGGAATGGGTGACGTGCGGCAACGAAATTGCGCGAAACCACCTCAAACTTTTGGGACCTAAAGTAGTGGATTGGGCATGTTCGTTGCGAAAAAACGAAGAAATGGTTCCGGTGGCAAAAACTTGTGCTACGTGTGCACCTGATACCCGTGACGTGCGGCAACAAAATTGCGCGAAACCACCCCAAACATGACTTTTGGACCTAAAGTAGTGGATTGGGCATGTTCGTTGCGAAAAACGAAGAAATGGTTCCGGTGGCAAAAACTCGTGCTTGTATGCACCCTGACACCCGTTTTCGGAATGGGTGACTTGCGGCAACGAAATTGCACAAAACCACCCCAAACATGTGTTTTGGACCTAAAGTAGTGGATTGGGCATGTTCGTTGCGAAAAACGAAGAAATGGTTCCGGTGTCAAAAATCCGTGCTTGTATGCACCCTGACACACGTTTTCGGAATGGGTGACTTGCGGCAACGAAATTGCACAAAACCACCCCAAACATGTGTTTTGGACCTAAAGTAGTGGATTGGGCATGTTCGTTGCGAAAAACGAAGAAATGGTTCCGGTGGCAAAAACTTGTGCTTTGTATGCACCCCGACACCCGTTTTCGGAATGGGTGACGTGCGGCAACGAAATTGCGTGAAACCACCTCAAACTTTTGGGACCTAAAGTAGTGGATTGGGCATGTTTGTTGCGAAAAACGAAGAAATGGTTCCGGTGGCAAAAACTCGTGCTTTGTATGCACCTGATACCCGTTTTCGGAATGGGTGACTTGCGGCAATGAAATTGCACGAAACCACCCCAAACATGACTTTTGACCTAAAGTAGTGGATTGGGCATGTTCGTTGCGAAAAACGAAGAAATGGTTTCGGTGGCAAAAACTCGTGCTTGTATGCACCCTGACACCTGTTTTCGGAATGGGTGACTTGCGGCAACGAAATTGCACGAAACCACCCCAAACATGAGTTTTTGAGCTAAAGTAGTGGATTGGGCATGTTCGTTGCGAAAAACGAAGAAATGGTTCCGGTGCCAAAAACTCGTGCTTTGTATGCACCAAATACCCGTTTTCGGAATGGGTGACGTGCGGCAACAAAATTGCGCGAGACCACCCCAAACATGAGTTTTGGACCTAAAGTAGTGGATTGGGCATGTTCGTTGCGAAAAACGAAGAAATGGTTCCGGTGGCAAAAACTCGTGCTTGTATGCACCCTGACACCCGTTTTCGGAATGGGTGATTTGCGGCAACGAAATTGCACGAAACCACCCCAAACATGTGTTTTTGACCTAAAGTAGAGGATTGGGCATGTTCGTTGGGAAAAACGAAGAAATGGTTCCGGTGGCAAAAACTCGTGCTTGTATGCACCCTGACACCCGTTTTCGGAATGGGTGACTTGCGGCAACGAAATTGCACAAACCACCGCAAACATGTGTTTTGGATCTAAAGTAGTGGATTGGGCATGTTCGTTGCGAAAAATGAAGAAATGGTTCCGGTGGCAAAAACTTGTGCTTTGTATGCACCCTGACACCCGTTTTCGGAATGGGTGACGTGCAGCAACGAAATTGCACGAAACCACCTCAAACTTTAGGGACCTAAAGTAGTGGATTGGGCATGTTCGTTGCGAAAAACAAAGAAATGGTTCCGGTGGCAAAAACTCGTGCTTTGTATGCACCTGATACCCGTTTTCGGAATGGGTGACGTGCGGCAACAAAATTGCGCGAAACCACCCCAAACATGAATTTTGGACCTAAAGTAGTGGATTGGGCATGTTCGTTGCGAAAAACGAAGAAATGGTTCCGGTGACAAAAACTCGTGCTTGTATGCACCCTGACACCCGTTTTCGGAATGGGTGACTTGCGACAACGAAATTGCATGAAACCACCCCAAACATGAGTTTTTGACCTAATGTAGTGGATTGGGCATGTTCGTTGCGAAAAACGAAGAAATGGTTCCGGTGTCAAAAATTCGTGCTTGTATGCACCCTGACACACGTTTTCGGAATGGGTGACTTGCGGCAACGAAATTGCACAAAACCACCCCAAACATGTGTTTTGGACCTAAAGTAGTGGATTGGGCATGTTCGTTGCGAAAAACGAAGAAATGGTTCCGGTGGCAAAAACTTGTGCTTTGTATGCACCCCGACACCCGTTTTCGGAATGGGTGACGTGCGGCAACGAAATTGCGCGAAACCACCTCAAACTTTTGGGACCTAAAGTAGTGGATTGGGCATGTTCGTTGCGAAAAACGAAGAAATGGTTCCGGTGGCAAAAACTCGTGCTTTGTATGCACCTGACACCCGTTTTCGGAATGGGTGACTTGCGGCAACGAAATTGCACAAACCATCGCAAACATGTGTTTTGGATCTAAAGTAGTGGATTGGGCATGTTCGTTGCAAAAAACGATGAAATGGTTCCGGTGGCAAAAACTTGTGCTTTGTATGCACCCTGACACCCGTTTTCGGAATGGGTGACGTGCGGCAACGAAATTGCGCGAAACCACCTCAAACTTTTGGGACCTAAAGTAGTGGATTGGGCATGTTCGTTGCGAAAAACGAAGAAATGGTTCTGGTGGCAAAAACTCGTGCTTTGTATGCACCTGATACCCGTTTTCAGAATGGGTGACATGCGGCAACAAAATTGCGCGAAACCACCCAAACATGAGTTTTGGACCTAAAGTAGTGGATTGGGCATGTTCGTTGCGAAAAAACGAAGAAATGGTTCCGGTGGCAAAAACTTGTGCTACGTATGCACCCCAACACCCGTTTTCGGAATGGGTGACGTGCGGCAACGAAATTGCGCGAAACCACCTCAAACTTTTGGGACCTAAAGTAGTGGATTGGGCATGTTCGTTGCGAAAAACGAAGAAATGGTTCCGGTGGCAAAAACTCGTGCTTTGTATGCACCTGATACCCATTTTCGGAATGGGTGACTTGCGGCAACGAAATTGCACGAAACCACCCCAAACATGACTTTTTGACCTAAAGTAGTGGATTGGGCATGTTCGTTGCGAAAAACGAAGAAATGGTTTTGGTGGCAAAAACTCGTGCTTGTATGCACCCTGACACCCGTTTTTGGAATGGGTGACTTGCGGCAACGAAATTGCACGAAACCACCCTAAACATGAGTTTTTGACCTAAAGTAGTGGATTGGGCATGTTCGTTGCGAAAAACGAAGAAATGGTTCCGGTGCCAAAAAATCGTGCTTGTATGCACCCTGACACCCGTTTTCGGAATGGGTGACTTGCGGCAACGAAATTGCACAAACCACCGCAAACATGTGTTTTGGATCTAAAGTAGTGGACTGGGCATGTTCGTTGCGAAAAACGAAGAAATGGTTCCGGTGGCAAAAACTTGTGCTTTGTATGCACCCTGATACCCGTTTTCAGAATGGGTGATGTGCGGCAACAAAATTGCGCGAAACTACCTCAAACTTTTGGGACCTAAAGTAGTGGATTGGGCATGTTCATTGCGAAAAATGAAGAAATGGTTCCGGTGGCAAAAACTCGTGCTTTGTATGCACCTAATACCCGTTTTCGGAATGGGTGACGTGCGGCAACGAAATTGCGCGAAACCACCCCAAACATGAGTTTTGGACCTAAAGTAGTGGATTGGGCATGTTCGTTGCGAAAAACAAAGAAATGGTTCCGGTGGCAAAAACTCGTGCTTGTATGCACCCTGACACCCGTTTTCGGAATGGGTGACTTGCGGCAACGAAATTGCACAAACCACCGCAAACATGTGTTTTGGATCTAAAGCAGTGGATTGGGCATGTTCGTTGCGAAAAATGAAGAAATGGTTCCGGTGGCAAAAACTTGTGCTTTGTATGCACCCTAACACCCGTTTTCGGAATGGGTGACGTGCGGCAACGAAATTGCGCGAAACCACCTCAAACTTTTGGGACCTAAAGTAGTGGATTGGGCATGTTCGTTGCGAAAAACGAAGAAATGGTTCCGGTGGCAAAAACTTGTGCTACGTGTGCACCTGATACCCGTGACGTGCGGCAACAAAATTGCGCGAAACCACCCCAAACATGACTTTTGGACCTAAAGTAGTGGATTGGGCATGTTCGTTGCGAAAAACGAAGAAATGGTTCCGGTGGCAAAAACTCGTGCTTGTATGCACCCTGACACCCGTTTTTGGAATGGGTGACTTGCGGCAACGAAATTGCATGAAACCACCCCAAACATGAGTTTTTGACCTAAAGTAGTGGATTGGGCATGTTCGTTGCGAAAAATGAAGAAATGGTTCCGGTGTCAAAAATTCGTGCTTGTATGCACCCTGACACACGTTTTCGGAATGGGTGACTTGCGGCAACGAAATTGCACAAAACCACCCCAATCATGTGTTTTGGACCTATAGTAGTGGATTGAGCATGTTCGTTGCGAAAAACGAAGAAATGGTTCCGGTGGCAAAAACTTGTGCTTTGTATGCACCCCGACACCTGCTTTCGGAATGGGTGACGTGCGGCAACGAAATTGCGCGAAACCACCTCAAACTTTTGGGACCTAAAGTAGTGGATTGGGCATGTTCGTTGCGAAAAACGAAGAAATGGTTCCGGTGGCAAAAACTCATGCTTTGTATGCACCTGACTCCCGTTTTCGGAATGGGTGACTTGCGGCAACGAAATTGCACAAACCACCGCAAACATGTGTTTTGGATCTAAAGTAGTAGATTGGGCATGTTCGTTGCGAAAAAACGACGAAATGGTTCCGGTGGCAAAAACTTGTGCTTTGTATGCACCCTGACACCCGTTTTCGGAATGGGTGACGTGCGGCAACGAAATTGCGCGAAACCACCTCAAACTTTTGGGACCTAAAGTAGTGGATTGGGCATGTTCGTTGCGAAAAACGAAGAAATGGTTCCGGTGGCAAAAACTCGTGCTTTGTACGCACCTGATACCCGTTTTCAGAATGGGTGACATGCGGCAACAAAATTGCGCGAAACCACCCAAACATGAGTTTTGGACCTAAAGTAGTGGATTGGGCATGTTCGTTGCGAAAAACGAAGAAATGGTTCCGGTGGCAAAAACTTGTGCTACGTGTGCTCCCCAACACCCGTTTTCGGAATGGGTGACGTGCGGCAACGAAATTGCGCGAAACCACCTCAAACTTTTGGGACCTAAAGTAGAGGATTGGGCATGTTCGTTGCGAAAAACGAAGAAATGGTTCCGGTGGCAAAAACTCGTGCTTTGTATGCACCTGATACCCGTTTTCGGAATGGGTGACTTGCGGCAACGAAATTGCACGAAACCACCCCAAACATGACTTTTTGACCTAAAGTAGTGGATTGGGCATGTTCGTTGCGAAAAACGAAGAAATGGTTCCGGTGGCAAAAACTCGTGCTTTGTATGCACCTGATACCCATTTTCGGAATGGGTGACGTGCGGCAACAAAATTGCGCGAAACCACCCCAAACATGACATTTGGACCTAAAGTAGTGGATTGGGCATGTTCGTTGCGAAAAACAAAGAAATGGTTCCGGTGGCAAAAACTCGTGCTTTGTATGCACCTGATACCCGTTTTCGGAATGGGTGACGTGCGGCAACAAAATTGCGCGAAACCACCCCAAACATGAATTTTGGACCTAAAGTAGTGGATTGGGCATGTTCGTTGCGAAAAACGAAGAAATGGTTCCGGTGACAAAAACTCGTGCTTGTATGCACCCTGACACCCGTTTTCGGAATGGGTGACTTGCGGCAACGAAATTGCATGAAACCACCCCAAACATGAGTTTTTGACCTAAAGTAGTGGATTGGGCATGTTCGTTGCGAAAAACGAAGAAATGGTTCCGGTGTCAAAAATTCGTGCTTGTATGCACCCTGACACACGTTTTCGGAATGGGTGACTTGCGGCAACGAAATTGCACAAAACCACCCCAAACATGTGTTTTGGACCTAAAGTAGTGGATTGGGCATGTTCGTTGCGAAAAACGAAGAAATGGTTCCGGTGGCAAAAACTTGTGCTTTGTATGCACCCCGACACCCGTTTTCGGAATGGGTGACGTGCGGCAACGAAATTGCGCGAAACCACCTCAAACTTTTGGGACCTAAAGTAGTGGATTGGGCATGTTCGTTGTGAAAAACGAAGAAATGGTTCCGGTGGCAAAAACTCGTGCTTTGTATGCACCTGACACCCGTTTTCGGAATGGGTGACTTGCGGCAACGAAATTGCACAAACCATCGCAAACATGTGTTTTGGATCTAAAGTAGTGGATTGGGCATGTTCGTTGCGAAAAACAATGAAATGGTTCCGGTGGCAAAAACTTGTGCTTTGTATGCACCCTGACACCCGTTTTCGGAATGGGTGACGTGCGGCAACGAAATTGCGCGAAACCACCTCAAACTTTTGGGACCTAAAGTAGTGGATTGGGCATGTTCGTTGCGAAAAACGAAGAAATGGTTCTGGTGGCAAAAACTCGTGCTTTGTATGCACCTGATACCCGTTTTCAGAATGGGTGACATGCGGCAACAAAATTGCGCGAAACCACCCAAACATGAGTTTTGGACCTAAAGTAGTGGATTGGGCATGTTCGTTGCGAAAAACGAAGAAATGGTTCCGGTGGCAAAAACTTGTGCTACGTATGCACCCCAACACCCGTTTTCGGAATGGGTGACGTGCGGCAACGAAATTGCGCGAAACCACCTCAAACTTTTGGGACCTAAAGTAGTGGATTGGGCATGTTCGTTGCGAAAAACGAAGAAATGGTTCCGGTGGCAAAAACTCGTGCTTTGTATGCACCTGATACCCGTTTTCGGAATGGGTGACTTGCGGCAACGAAATTGCACGAAACCACCCCAAACATGACTTTTTGACCTAAAGTAGTGGATTGGGCATGTTCGTTGCGAAAAACGAAGAAATGGTTTTGGTGGCAAAAACTCGTGCTTGTATGCACCCTGACACCCGTTTTTGGAATGGGTGACTTGCGGCAACGAAATTGCACGAAACCACCCCAAACATGAGTTTTTGACCTAAAGTAGTGGATTGGGCATGTTCGTTGCGAAAAACGAAGAAATGGTTCCGGTGCCAAAAAATCGTGCTTGTATGCACCCTGACACCCGTTTTCGGAATGGGTGACTTGCGGCAACGAAATTGCACAAACCACCGCAAACATGTGTTTTGGATCTAAAGTAGTGGACTGGGCATGTTCGTTGCGAAAAACGAAGAAATGGTTCCGGTGGCAAAAACTTGTGCTTTGTATGCACCCTGATACCCGTTTTCAGAATGGGTGATGTGCGGCAACGAAATTGCGCGAAACTACCTCAAACTTTGGGACCTAAAGTAGTGGATTGGGCATGTTCATTGCGAAAAATGAAGAAATGGTTCCGGTGGCAAAAACTCGTGCTTTGTATGCACCTAATACCCGTTTTCGGAATGGGTGACGTGCGGCAACGAAATTGCGCGAAACCACCCCAAACATGAGTTTTGGACCTAAAGTAGTGGATTGGGCATGTTCGTTGCGAAAAACAAAGAAATGGTTCCGGTGGCAAAAACTCGTGCTTGTATGCACCCTGACACCCGTTTTCGGAATGGGTGACTTGCGGCAACGAAATTGCACAAACCACCGCAAACATGTGTTTTGGATCTAAAGTAGTGGATTGGGCATGTTCGTTGCGAAAAATGAAGAAATGGTTCCGGTGGCAAAAACTTGTGCTTTGTATGCACCCTGACACCCGTTTTCGGAATGGGTGACGTGCGGCAACGAAATTGCGCGAAACCACCTCAAACTTTTGGGACCTAAAGTAGTGGATTGGGCATGTTCGTTGCGAAAAACGAAGAAATGGTTCCGGTGGCAAAAACTTGTGCTACGTGTGCACCTGATACCCGTGACGTGCGGCAACAAAATTGCGCGAAACCACCCCAAACATGACTTTTGGACCTAAAGTAGTGGATTGGGCATGTTCGTTGCGAAAAAACGAAGAAATGGTTCCGGTGGCAAAAACTCGTGCTTGTATGCACCCTGACACCCGTTTTTGGAATGGGTGACTTGCGGCAACGAAATTGCATGAAACCACCCCAAACATGAGTTTTTGACCTAAAGTAGTGGATTGGGCATGTTCGTTGCGAAAAATGAAGAAATGGTTCCGGTGTCAAAAATTCGTGCTTGTATGCACCCTGACACACGTTTTCGGAATGGGTGACTTGCGGCAACGAAATTGCACAAAACCACCCCAATCATGTGTTTTGGACCTAAAGTAGTGGATTGAGCATGTTCGTTGCGAAAAACGAAGAAATGGTTCCGGTGGCAAAAACTTGTGCTTTGTATGCACCCTGACACCCGTTTTCGGAATGGGTGACGTGCGGCAACGAAATTGCGCGAAACCACCTCAAACTTTTGGGACCTAAAGTAGTGGATTGGGCATGTTCGTTGCGAAAAACGAAGAAATGGTTCCGGTGGCAAAAACTCATGCTTTGTATGCACCTGACACCCGTTTTCGGAATGGGTGACTTGCGGCAACGAAATTGCACAAACCACCGCAAACATGTGTTTTGGATCTAAAGTAGTGGATTGGGCATGTTCATTGCGAAAAACGACGAAATGGTTCCGGTGGCAAAAACTTGTGCTTTGTATGCACCCTGACACCCGTTTTCGGAATGGGTGACGTGCGGCAACGAAATTGCGCGAAACCACCTCAAACTTTTGGGACCTAAAGTAGTGGATTGGGCATGTTCGTTGCGAAAAACGAAGAAATGGTTCCGGTGGCAAAAACTCGTGCTTTGTACGCACCTGATACCCGTTTTCAGAATGGGTGACATGCGGCAACAAAATTGCGCGAAACCACCCAAACATGAGTTTTGGACCTAAAGTAGTGGATTGGGCATGTTCGTTGCGAAAAACGAAGAAATGGTTCCGGTGGCAAAAACTTGTGCTACGTGTGCTCCCCAACACCCGTTTTCGGAATGGGTGACGTGCGGCAACGAAATTGCGCGAAACCACCTCAAACTTTTGGGACCTAAAGTAGAGGATTGGGCATGTTCGTTGCGAAAAACGAAGAAATGGTTCCGGTGGCAAAAACTCGTGCTTTGTATGCACCTGATACCCGTTTTCGGAATGGGTGACTTGCGGCAACGAAATTGCACGAAACCACCCCAAACATGACTTTTTGACCTAAAGTAGTGGATTGGGCATGTTCGTTGCGAAAAACGAAGAAATGGTTCCGGTGGCAAAAACTCGTGCTTTGTATGCACCTAATACCCATTTTCGGAATGGGTGACGTGCGGCAACAAAATTGCGTGAAACCACCCCAAACATGACATTTGGACCTAAAGTAGTGGATTGGGCATGTTCGTTGCGAAAAACGAAGAAATGGTTCCGGTGGCAAAAACTCGTGCTTGTATGCACCCTGACACCCGTTTTCGGAATGGGTGACTTGCGGCAACGAAATTGCACAAAACCACCCCAAACATGTGTTTTGGACCTAAAGTAGTGGATTGGGCATGGTCGTTGCGAAAAACGAAGAAATGGTTCTGGTGGCAAAAACTTGTGCTTTGTATGCACCCCGACACCCGTTTTCGGAATGGGTGACGTGCGGCAACGAAATTGCGCGAAACCACCTCAAACTTTTGGGACCTAAAGTAGTGGATTGGGCATGTTCGTTGCGAAAAACGAAGAAATGGTTCCGGTGGCAAAAACTCGTGCTTTGTATGCACCTAATACCCGTTTTCGGAATGGGTGACGTGCGGCAACGAAATTGCGCGAAACCACCCCAAACATGACTTTTGGACCTAAAGTAGTGGGATTTGGCATGTTCGTTGCGAAAAACGAAGAAATGGTTCCGGTGGCAAAAACTCGTGCTTGTATGCACCCTGACACCCGTTTTCGGAATGGGTGACTTGCGGCAACGAAATTGCATGAAACCACCCCAAACATGAGTTTTTGACCTAAAGTAGTGGATTGGGCATGTTCGTTGCGAAAAACGAAGAAATGGTTCCGGTGGCAAAAACTCGTGCTTGTATGCACCCTGACACCCGTTTTCGGAATGGGTGACTTGCGGCAACGAAATTGCACAAAACCACCCAAACATGTGTTTTGGACCTAAAGTAGTGGATTGGGCATGTTCGTTGCGAAAAACGATGAAATGGTTCCGGTGGCAAAAACTTGTGCTTTGTATGCAGCCCGACACCCGTTTTCGTAATGGGTGACGTGCGGCAACAAAATTGCGTGAAACCACCCCAAACTTTTGGGACCTAAAGTAGTGCGTTGGGCATGTTCGTTGCAAAAAACAAAGAAATGGTTCCGGTGGCAAAAACTCGTGCTTGTATGCACCCTGACACCCGTTTTCGGAATGGGTGACTTGCGGCAACAAAATTGCACAAAACCACGCCAAACATGTGTTTTGGACCTAAAGTAGTGGATTGGGCATGTTCGTTGCAAAAAACGAAGAAATGGTTCCAGTGGCAAAAACTTGTGCTTTGTATGCACCCCGACACCCATTTTTGGAATGAGTGACGTGCGGCAACGAAATTGCGCGAAACCACCTCAAACTTTTGGGACCTAAAGTTGTGGATTGGGCATGTTCGTTGCGAAAAACGAAGAAATGGTTCCGGTGGCAAAAACTCGTGCTTTGTATGCACCTGATACCCGTTTTCGGAATGGGTGACTTGCGGCAACAAAATTGCACGAAACCACCCCAAACATGAGTTTTTGACCTAAAGTAGTGGATTGGGCATGTTTGTTGCGAAAAACGAAGAAATGGTTTCGGTGGCAAAAACTCATGCTTGTATGCACCCTGACACCCGTTTTCGGAATGGGTCACTTGCAGCAACGAAATTGCACGAAACCACCCCAAACATGAGTTTTTGACCTAAAGTAGTGGATTGGGCATGTTCGTTGCGAAAAACGAAGAAATGGTTCCGGTAGCAAAAACTCGTGCTTGTATGCACCTTGACACCCATTTTCGGAATGGGTGACTTGCGGCAACGAAATTGCACAAAACCACTCCAAACATGTGTTTTGGACCTAAAGTAGTGGATTGGGCATGTTCGTTGCGAAAAACGAAGAAATGGTTCCGGTGGCAAAAACTCGTGCTTTGTATGCACCTGATACCCGTTTTCGGAATGGGTGACGTGCGGCAACGAAATTGCGTGAAACCACCCCAAACATGAGTTTTGGACCTAAAGTAGTGGATTGGGCATGTTCGTTGCGAAAAACGAAGAAATGGTTCCGGTGGCAAAAACTCGTGTTTGTACCCTGACACCCGTTTTCGGAATGGGTGACTTGCGGCAACGAAATTGCACGAAACCACCCCAAACATGAGTTTTTGACCTAAAGTAGTGGATTGGGCATGTTCGTTGCGAAAAACGAAGAAATGGTTCCGTTGGCAAAAACTCGTGCTTGTATGCACCCTGACACACGTTTTCGGAATGGGTGACTTGCAGCAACGAAATTGCACAAAACCACCCCAAACATGTGTTTTGGACCTGAAGTAGTGGATTGGGCATGTTCGTTGCGAAAAACGAAGAAATGGTTCCGGTGGCAGAAACTTGTGGTTTGTATGCACCCCGACACCAGTTTTCGAAATGGGTGACGTGCAGCAATGAAATTGCGCGAAACCACCCCAAACTTTTGGGACCTAAAGTTGTGGATTGGGCATGTTCGTTGCGAAAAACGAAGAAATGGTTCCGGTAGCAAAAACTCGTGCTTTGTATGCGCCTGATACCCGTTTTCGGAATGGGTGACGCGCGGCAACGAAATTGCGCGAAACCACCCAAACATGAGTTTTGGACCTAAAGTAGTGGATTGGGCATGTTTGTTGCGAAAAACGAAGAAATGGTTCCGGTGGCAAAAACTCGTGCATGTATGCACCCTGACACCCGTTTTCGGAATGGGTGACTTGCGGCAACGAAATTGCACGAAACCACCCCAAACATGAGTTTTTGACCTAAAAAGTAGTGGATTGGGCATGTTCGTTGCGAAAAACGAAGAAATGGTTCCGGTGGCAAAAACTCGTGCTTGTATGCACCCTGACACCCATTTTTGGAATGGGTGACTTGCGGCAACGAAATTGCACAAAACCACCCCAAACATGTGTTTTGGACCTAAAGTAGTGGATTGGGCATGTTCGTTGCGAAAAACGAAGAAATGGTTCCGGTGGCAAAAACTCGTGCTTGTATGCACCCTGACACACGTTTTCGAAATGGGTGACTTGCGGCAACGAAATTGCACAAAACCACCCCAAACATGTGTTTTGGACCTAATGTAGTGGATTGGGCATGTTCGTTGCGAAAAACGAAGAAATAGTTCCGGTGGCAAAAACTTGTGCTTTGTATGCACCCCGACACCCGTTTTCGGAATGGGTGACGTGCGGCAATGAAATTGCGCGAAACCACCCCAAACTTTTGGGACCTAAAGTAGTGGATTGGGCATGTTTGTTGCAAAAAACGAAGAAATGGTTCCGGTGGCAAAAACTCGTGCTTTGTATGCACTTGATACCCGTTTTCGGAATGGGTGACGTGCGGCAACGAAATTGCGCGAAACCACCCCAAACATGACTTTTGGACCTAAAGTAGTGGGATTGGGCATGTTCGTTGCGAAAAACGAAGAAATGGTTCCGGTGGCAAAAACTCGTGCTTGTATGCACCCTGACACCCGTTTTCGGATTGGGTGACTTGCGGCAACGAAATTGCACGAAACCACCCCAAACATGAGTTTTTGACCTAAAGTAGTGGATTGGGCATGTTCGTTGTGAAAAACGAAGAAATGGTTACGGTGGCAAAAACTCGTGCTTGTATGCACCCTGACACCCATTTTTGGAATGGGTGACTTGCGGCAACGAAATTGCACAAAACCACCCCAAACATGTGTTTTGGACCTAAAGTAGTGGATTGGGCATGTTCGTTGCGAAAAACGAAGAAATGGTTCCGGTGGCAAAAACTCGTGCTTGTATGCACCCTGACACACGTTTTCGAAATGGGTGACTTGTGGCAACGAAATTGCACAAAACCACCCCAAACATGTGTTTTGGACCTAAAGTAGTGGATTGGGCATGTTCGTTGTGAAAACGAAGAAATAGTTCCGGTGGCAAAAACTTGTGCTTTGTATGCACCCCGACACCCGTTTTCGGAATGAGTGACGTGCGGCAATCAAATTGCGCGAAACCACCCCAAACTTTTGGGACCTAAAGTAGTGGATTGGGCATGTTCGTTGCAAAAAACGAAGAAATGGTTCCGGTGGCAAAAACTCGTGCTTTGTATGCACTTGATACCCGTTTTCGGAATGGGTGACGTGCGGCAACGAAATTGCGCGAAACCACCCCAAACATGACTTTTGGACCTAAAGTAGTGGGATTGGGCATGTTCGTTGCGAAAAACGAAGAAATGGTTCCGGTGGCAAAAACTCGTGCTTGTATGCACCCTGACACCCGTTTTCGGAATGGGTGACTTGCGGCAACGAAATTGCATGAAACCACCCCAAACATGAGTTTTTGACCTAAAGTAGTGGATTGGGCATGTTCGTTGCGAAAAACGAAGAAATGGTTCCGGTGGCAAAAACTCGTGCTTGTATGCACCCTGACACCCGTTTTCGGAATGGGTGACTTGCGGCAACGAAATTGCACAAAACCACCCAAACATGTGTTTTGGACCTAAAGTAGTGGATTGGGCATGTTCGTTGCGAAAAACGATGAAATGGTTCCGGTGGCAAAAACTTGTGCTTTGTATGCAGCCCGACACCCGTTTTCGTAATGGGTGACGTGCGGCAACGAAATTGCGCGAAACCACCCCAAACTTTTGGGACCTAAAGTAGTGCGTTGGGCATGTTCGTTGCAAAAAACGAAGAAATGGTTCCGGTGGCAAAAACTCGTGCTTTGTATGCACCTGATACCCGTTTTCGGAATGGGTGATGTGCGGCAACGAAATTGCGCGAAACCACCCCAAACATGAGTTTTGGACCTAAAGTAGTGGATTGGGCATGTTCGTTGCGAAAAACAAAGAAATGGTTCCGGTGGCAAAAACTCGTGCTTTGTATGCACCCCGACACCCGTTCGCGAAACCACCCCAAACATGACTTTTTGACCTAAAGTGGTGGATTAGGCATGTTCGTTGCAAAAAATGAAGAAATGGTTCCGGTGGCAAAAACTCGTGCTTGTATGCACCCTGACACCGGTTTTCGGAATGGGTAACGTGCGACAACGAAATTGCGCGAAACCACCCCAAACATTGCACACCGACACCCGTTTTCGGAATGGGTGACGTGCGACAACGAAATTGCGCGAAACCACCCCAAACATGAGTTTTGGACCTAAAGTAGTGGATTGGGCATGTTCGTTGCGAAAAACGAAGAAATAGTTCCGGTGGCAAAAACTTGTGCTTGTATGCACCCCGACACCCGTTTTCAGAATGGGTGACGTGCGGCAACGAAATTGCGCAAAACCACCCCAAACATGTGTTTTGGACCTAAAGTAGTGGATTGGGCATGTTTGTTGTGAAAACCGAAGAAATGGTTCTGGTGGCAAAAACTCGTGCTTTGTATGCACCCCACACCCGTTTTTGGAATGGGTGACGTGCGACAACCAAATTGCGCGAAACCACCCCAAACATGAGTTTTTGACCTAAAGTAGTGGATTGGGCATGTTCGTTGCGAAAAACAAGAAATGGTTCCGGTGGCAAAAACTCGTGCTTGTATGCACCCCGACATCCGTTTTCGGAATGGGTGACGTGCGGCAACGAAATTGTGCGAAACCATGCCAAACATGAGTTTTGGACCTAAAGTAGTGGATTGGGCATGTTCGTTCCAAAAAACGAAGAAATGGTTCTGGTGGCAAAAACTACGCTTGTATGCACCCCGACACCCGTTTTCGGAATGGGTGACTTGCGGCAACGAAATTGCGTGAAACCACCCCAAATATGAGATTTTGACCTAAAGTAGTGGATTGGGCATGTTTGTTTTGAAAAACGAAGAAATGGTTGCGGTGGAAAAAAACTCGTACGTGTATGCACCCCGACACCCGTTTTCGGAATGGGTGACGCGCGGCAACGAAATATTGCGAAACCACCCCAAACATGAGTTTTGGACCTAAAGTAGTGGATTGGGCATGTTCGTTGCGAAAAACAAAGAAATGGTTCAGGTGACAAAAACTCGTGCTTGTATGCACCCCACACCCGTTTTCGGAATTGGTGACGTGTGGAAACCAAATTGCGCGAAACCACCCCAAACATGAGTTTTGGACCTAAAGTAGTGGATTGGGCATGTTCGTTGCGAAAAACGAAGAAATGGTTCTGGTAGTAAAAACTCGTGCTTGTATGCACCCCGACACCCGTTTTCGGAATGGGTGACGTGCGGCACCGAAATTGCGCGAAACCACCCCAAACATGAGTTTTGGACCTAATGTAGTGGATTGGGCATGTTCGTTGCGAAAAACGAAGAAATGGTTCTGGTAGCAAAAACTCGTGCTTGTATGCAACCCGACACCCGTTTTTAGAATGGGTGACGTGCGGCAACGAAATTGCGCGAAACCACCCCAAACATGTGTTTTGGACCTCACCCCGACACCCGTTTTTGGAATGGGTGATGTGCGGCAACGAAATTACGCAAAACCACTGCAAACATTAGTTTGGGACCTAAATAGTGGAATGGGCATGTTTGTTGCAAAAAACGAAGAATGGTTCCGGTGGGAAAAACTCGTGCTTTGTATGCACCTGATACCCGTTTTCGGAATGGGTGACGTGCGGCAACGAAATTGCGTGAAACCACCTCAAACATGAGTTTTGGACCTAATTGGGCATGTTCGTTGCGAAAAACGAAGAAATGGTTCGGTAGCAAAAACTCGTGCTTGTATGCACCCCGACACCCGTTTTCAGAATGGGTGACGTGCGACAACAAAATTGCGCGAAACCACCCCAAACATGTGTTTTGGACCTAAAGTAGTGGATTGGGCATGTTCGTTGCGAAAAACGAAGAAATGGTTCCGGTGGCAAAAACCCGTGCTTGTATGCACCCAACACCCGTTTTCAGAATGGGTGACGTGTGGCAACGAAATTACGCAAAACCACCCCAAACATGTGTTTTGGACCTAAAGTAGTGGATTGGGCATGTTCGTTGCAAAAAACAAAGAAATGGTTCCGGTGGCAAAAACACGTGCTTTGTATGCACCCCGACACCCGTTTTTGGAATGGGTGACGTGCGGCAACGAAATTGCGCGAAACCACCCCAAACATGAGTTTTGGACCTAAAGTAGTGGATTGGGCATGTTTGTTGCGAAAAACGAAGAAATGGTTCTGGTGGCAAAAACTCGTGCTTTATATGCACCCCGACACCCGTTTTCGGAATGGGTGACGTGCGGCAACGAAATTGCGCGAAACCACCCCAAACATGAGTTTTGGACCTAAAGTAGTGGATTGGGCATGTTCGTTGTGAAAAAAGAAGAAATAGTTCCGGTGGCAAAAACTTGTGCTTGTATGCACCCCGACACCCGTTTTTAGAATGGGTGACGTGCGGCAACGAAATTGCGCAAAACCACCCCAAACATGTGTTTTGGACCTAAAGTAGTGGATTGGGCATGTTTGTTGTGAAAACCGAAGAAATGGTTCTGTTGGCAAAAACTCGTGCTTTGTATGCACCCCACACCCGTTTTTGGAATGGGTGACGTGCGACAACCAAATTGCGCGAAACCATCCCAAACATGAGTTTTGGACCTAAAGTAGTGGATTGGGCATGTTCGTTGCGAAAAACGAAGAAATGGTTCCTGATGTAGCTGAGGTGCCCGATCTTTCGGCGAGTAGAGATAATTCCGATTTGGCGGAAGATGACCCTTGCGATCCGACTACGACGAGCAAGCCCGAGGCGCCAATGCAATCGCTGAACCAACTCCCTATGGTTACCGACCTTGCTGATGCGAGATCGGCCTGATCACGAGGATCGTTTCCTGTGCGCAATCGAAGAACGAACAAGAAAAAGATGCGAGCAATCTAATCTATTACTCGAGGGTGGAGTTCTGAATACACGAAGACAGCGCAGATTTGCGCGTGTTCGAGAGTAGCTAAAGCTAACGTAAAACAAAACTCAAGAAATAAAGGAGGCGCAGCACCTGGATAAATAGAGAGGGGGCGCAGCCCCTAGGGGCGGCCAACCCTAGGTCGTCCATTATGGGCCGCAGTTGGGCTGGTCGTCTATTCTTCCGGGCCTTCGTTCTTTAACAGCATGATGTAGTTCAATTCTCTTGCACGGGCCCGAGTCACTGGCCCAGGTGGAAGGGGTGGCGCCTGGACTGGGGAAGATGGTGCCTGGGCTGGAGAAGGTGCTGCTGGTGTAGATGTGCTTGTGTTGGTGTTGATGTCCTCATCATCCTCCCCTTCTTGAACTGAAGTCGTCCTCGACGGCAACTCCTCGTCTTCTCCCGCATACGGTTTCAAATCTGCAACATTAAAACTAGTGGAAACACCAAACTCCGCAGGCAGGTCAAGGGTATAAGCATTATCATTAATCTTGGTTAGTATCTTAAAAGGACCAGCAGCACGAGGCATCAATTTAGAACGGCGCAAAGTAGGAAAACGATCCTTTCTCAAATGCAACCAAACCATATCACCAGGTTCAAAAGTAACTAGTTTCCGGCCTTTACTACCAGTAATATGATATTTAGCATTAGCAGCAGCAATGTTTTGTTGAGTTTGTTCATGGAGATTAATCATTTGTTCAACATGTGCAAGAGCATCTATGTGTGGGGCGTCCGCAGCATCAAGCGAAAACAAAGCAATAGGCGCCCTAGGAATGTAACCATAAACAATTTGAAAAGGGCACATCTTTGTAGAAGAATGGGTTGCATGATTATAAGCAAACTCAACATGTGGCAAGCAATCCTCCCAACGTTTCAAATTTTTGTCTAAAACAGCCCTAAGCATGGTAGACAAAGTTCGATTAACTACCTCAGTTTGACCATCAGTCTGAGGGTGACAAGTGGTGCTAAACAGCAATTTAGTTCCCAATTTATTCCACAGAGATCTCCAAAAATGACTCAGAAACTTAGCATCACGATCCGAGACTATTGTATTGGGAATACCGTGCAAACGAATAATCTCTCTAAAAAACAATTCAGCAACATTGCTAGCATCATCAGTCTTATGACAAGGTATGAAATGAGCCATTTTGGAGAATCGATCAACAACCACAAAAATGCTATCCCTCCCCTTCTTAGTTCTAGGTAATCCTAAAACAAAATCCATCGAAATATCAATCCAAGGGGAAGTAGGAACAGGCAAAGGCATATACAAACCATGGTTGGTCAACCGTGACTTAGCTTTCTGACAAGTAGTGCAGCGTGCAACAAGGCGCTCAACATCAGCGCGCATCCGAGGCCAAAAGAAGTGGGCAGCCAACACCTCATGTGTTTTGTAGATGCCAAAGTGCCCCATGAGACCGCCTCCATGTGCTTCCTGTAACAACAAAAGACGAACCGAGCTAGCTGGAACACACAGCTTGTTAGCGCGAAACAGGAACCCATCCTGTATGTGAAATTTGCCCCATGGTTTCCCATTAATACAATGGCCGAAAGCATCTTTAAAATCAGCATCATCAACATATTGATCTTTCACAGTGTGCAAACCAAAGATTTTAAAATCTAACTGTGACAGCATGGTATAGCGACGAGACAAAGCATCAGCAATAACATTGTCCTTCCCGTTCTTGTGTTTAATAATGTAAGGAAAGGACTCAATTAATTCTACCCATTTAGCATGACGACGGTTCAGATTTGTTTGGGTACGAATATGTTTTAAAGCCTCATGATCAGAATGGATTATAAACTCACGATGCCAAAGATAGTGCTGCCATGTATGCAAAGTGCGCACTAAAGCGTAAAGCTCCTTATCATAAGTAGAATATTTCAGACTAGCACCGCTTAATTTTTACTAAAATAAGCAACTGGTTTTCCTTCTTGTAACAAAACAGCACCTAGCCCAATACCGCTAGCATCGCATTCAAGCTCAAAAACACTTTATCAAAATCAGGCAATTGCAATAGGGGAGCTTGGGTTAACTTATCTTTCAAAGTGTTGAACGCTTTCTCCTGGGAATCACTCCAAGCAAATGGCACATCTTTCTTTGTAAGCTCATGTAGAGGCGCTGCAATGGAGCTAAAATCACGAACAAATCTGCGTTAGAAACCGGCAAGTCCAAGAAAGCTCCGAATTTGTGTGACCGTCGTCGGTGTAGGCCACTCCCGAATGGCAGCAATCTTGCTGCTATCCACCTCAATGCCCTGTGGAGTAACAACATAACCAAGAAACGAGACACGTCGTGTACAAAAGATGCATTTTTCCATGTTAGCAAATAACTGGGCAGCAAAACAGCACTTAAATGTTCCAAATGCTCTTTCTTAGATTTGCTGTAAATAAGAATATCGTCAAAATAAACAACCACAAACAATCCTATGAAGGGCCTTAGAACTTCATTCATCACTCGCATAAAAGTGCTGGGAGCATTAGTCAATCCAAACGGCATAACCAACCATTCATATAAACCAAATTTCGATTTAAAAGCCATTTTCCATTCATCACCCAGTTTCATTCTAATCTGGTGGTAACCACTACGCAAATCAATCTTAGTAAAAATAATGGCACCACTAAGCTCATCTAGCATATCATCAAGGCGTGGTATAGGATATCGATAACGAATAGTGATGTTATTAATAGCATGACAGTCTACACACATACGCCATGACCCATCTTTCTTGGGAACAAGTAACACAGGAACAGAGCAAGGGCTAAGAGACTCACGAATGTATCCCTTGTCAAGCAACGCCTGTACCTGGCGCTGAATCTCCTTCGTCTCATCCGGATTTGTACGGTACGGTGCGCGGTTCGGAAGCTGTGCGCCGGGAATGAGGTCGATCTGGTGCTCAATGCCACGAAGTGGTGGGAGACCCGGTGGTAAGTCTTTGGGAAAGACATCAGCGTACTCCTGCAAAAGGTTAGCAACCATAGGGGGAATAGCCAAAGATGGTGCATCATCAAGTGAAATGAGGACACTAGAGCATATAAGTGCATAGCATGGCAAATGAGCACCGTGTAGATCATCAAAATCAGCACGTGTAGCAAGTAAAACAGGAGCCTTCAACTTGATTTCAGAAGGAACAGAGGGCGATGGATCAAGTTGTTTAGCAGTTATAGCAGCTCGGGCAAGATCATCTTTAACAATTTGTTCAGGTGTCATTGGATGTATAATTATTTTTTGACCCTTAAAAATGAAAGAATAATGATTCGAACGACCATGATGCAAGCTATCAGTATCATATTGCCAAGGTCGACCAAGTAACAAAGAGCATGCTTCCATGGGAATAACATCACAATCAACAAAATCAGAATAAGCACCCATGGAGAAAGGAACGCGCACAGAACGTGTGATTTTTATTTTACCACCATCATTAAGCCATTGAATGTGATATGGGTTTGGATGCTTACGAGTGGGTAACGATAACTTTTCGACCAGCATGGTACTCGCCAAATTGTTGCAACTGCCGCTGTCGATAATGATGCGAATTGACCGCTCCTGCACAACACCCTTTGTATGGAACAGAGTGTGTCGCTGATTCTTCTCGGGCAAAGCGACCTGTGTACTGAGAACACGCTGCACAACAAGACTTTCATACCTATCAGCGTCACCCGGGTTGACATGTACCTCCACCTTAGCTGCATGGTCAGTGGCAAGTAGTGCATGTTCAATTTCTTCAGAATCACTAGCGGAAGAGTACTCACCATCGTCACGAATGAGCAAAGTGCGCTTGTTTGGGCAGTCCCGAATCACATGGCCAAATCCTCTACAGCGATGACACTGAATATCCCGTGTACGACCTGTGGGTGGGGCAGTGCTGGCTGGTTTGGTCGTCTACTCGCGTGGAGTAGTGGTGGACGTGGATGGCGCAGGGGGAACTGGTGCTGAGGTGGATGTCGAGCTTCGTCCTGCAAAAGGGTTAGAATATGGCTTCGAGCGGCGTCCCTGCACTTCACGTTCAGCTTTGCAAGCATATTCAAATAAAGTAGTCATATCATAATATTCCTTATAATCAAGTATATCTTGGATTTCGCGGTTTAAACCACCACGAAAACGTGCCATAGCAGCGTCGTTGTCCTCTAATATCCCACAACGAATCATACCTTTTTGTAACTCCTGGAAATAGTCCTCAACAGATTGAGAACCTTGCTGAAAACGCTGCATTTTATTAAGCAAATCACGAACATAATACGAAGGCACAAATCGATGTCGCATCGCAGCTTTCAACTGATCCCAAGTGGTTGGAATGGTAGTGGGATTTTTTATTTTAAACTCACGCCACCAAATTAAAGCAAAATCAGTAAATTCACTAATAGCAGCTTTAACCTGAGAATGTGCAGCAATATCATGGCATGAAAATTTTTGTTCAACCTCTAACTCCCAATCAAGATATGCAGCAGGATCATATTTGCCATTAAAAGGTGGAATTTTAAATTTAATCTTAGAAAATAAGTCATTAGGGGGATGACGAACCACACGGCGTGCACGACCACGGCGATCTCCATCTTCCCACTCAGTGTCACCGCCGTAGTCCTGCTCCATCTTTATGGTCAACGCATCAAGGCGTGCCAGGATGGTGTCGAGTGTGGTGCGAGTCGCCGTTTGAGCAAGGTCAAGCTGGTTGAAACGCTCGGTCGTCGAAGTGACCGTTGAATCAAGCCGTTCATGCATCGTCCTAATGTCATTAGCAAGTCCATCAACTTGTCCCCTTACTTCCAGCAACTGGGCATCCACCGTGTCGTGTGCTCCTGTCATAGTTAGCGCAAACACCAAAACACCAAAAGAAGAGAAAAAAAACAACGACAAAAACAGGGGTGCTCACAAGGCGCTCACACTAGTGCTGTTATCAAGTTCTTATGCGTTCTTACCAAGCCACAGTGGTGAACTGCAACCAACAGGTGGAACCGGTGAAAGATTGGATGAGCGATTGCCTGGAGAAACAGAAACCTTCTCGTCGTAGAAATATGTGGAGTTTTGGGTAGGCTGCACTCAAGTCAAGGATTAGCACGATCAAACAATAATGCAAAGTTGAATTATAGTGCAAAACACGAAACTATATTGCGGGCCACAAGTGCAAAGGACGGATGGAACTAGCAGAATGGCAGTACCGTAAATATTGTACTAGCGAGGCCAAAAAGGCACTAGTAGGAACCACAGGTGATTTTGTTTTTTTTTGTATGAATTTTTTTGATATTTTTCTCAGCACAAGGAGCAACAAAATAAGAGCTACACAAAGTTTCACCTAAAACAGAGTTCAGATGTGATCTACAGAAAATCAGAAAGGTCTCTAAAAAGCGTGCGAAAACTTTGACGGATTTTTTTCTTTATTTTCCTGAATTTTTTTGACAATTTTGTCGAACCCAAACAGACCGAAGGTGAGTTTGGCCGGCCTCAGAATGGTGTCAACAAGCTCCTGTAAAAATTTCAAATTTTTTGGACAACCGAGCGAAAAGTTATGCCCGGTTTAAGGAAGGTACCTCAAGTTATGGTTAAAACGACCGAAATGAGACAACCGCTTTGTTTCCTTTCCCTATTTTTTTGTTTGTTCTCTGGTTCTATCCTTTCTCTTTCTTTTTCTTTTTTTTTCTTTTTTTCTGTTTTTTTTACGTAACCGAAGGAGAAAAACAAGGAAGCGGCGTTGACTCGGTTTGTGGCGTTGACTCGGTTTGTTGTAACCGAAGGAGAGAAACAAGGAAGATGGTTGCAGCGCGCTAGGGTTTGATGTAACCGAAGGAGAAAAACAAGGAATATAGCTGCGGCGCGCTAGGGTTTGATGTAACTGAAGGAGAAAAACAAGGAAGAAGAAGGATGGTGAGAAAAAAACACAATGCGACCAGCAACAAATGACGCGAAAGCACACAAATTCAACAATGCAAATTATTGAAAGAAGGTGCGAAGCTCAAAAGGGTGCTGGTATAAGGTCTAACCTGAATTTTTATGTGGTTTTGTGGACTGTAGGAGAAAAAAAAACACTCGATAAACTCACCGATCAACCTGGAAATCTGATACCAATTGATGTAGCTGAGGTGCCCGATCTTTCGGCGAGTAGAGATAATTCCGATTTGGCGGAAGATGACCCTTGCGATCCGACTACGACGAGCAAGCCCGAGGCGCCAATGCAATCGTTGAACCAACTCCCTGTGGTTACCGAACTTGCTGATGCGAGATCGACCTGATCACGAGGATCGTTTCCTGTGCGCAATCGAAGAACGAACAAGAAAAAGATGCGAGCAATCTAATCTATTACTCGAGGGTGGAGTTCTGAATACACGAAGACAGCGCAGATTTGCGCGTGTTCGAGAGTAGCTAAAGCTAACGTAAAACAAAACTCAAGAAATAAAGGAGGCGCAGCTCCTGGATAAATAGAGAGGGGGCGCAGCCCCTAGGGGCGGCCAACCCTAGGTCGTCCATTATGGGCCGCAGTTGGGCTGGTCGTCTATTCTTCCGGGCCTTCGTTCTTTAACAGCATGATGTAGTTCAATTCTCTTGCACGGGCCCGAGTCACTGGCCCAGGTGGAAGGGGTGGCGCCTGGACTGGGGAAGATGGTGCCTGGGCTGGAGAAGGTGTTGCTGGTGTAGATGTGCTTGTGTTGGTGTTGATGTCCTCATCAGTTCCGGTGGCAAAAACTCGTGCTTGTATGCACCCTGACACCCATTTTTGGAATGGGTGACTTGCGTAAACGAAATTGCACAAAACCACCCCAAACATGTGTTTTGGGCTTAAAGTAGTGGATTGGGCATGTTCGTTGCGAAAAACGAAGAAATGGTTCCGGTGGCAAAAACTCGTGCTTGTATGCACCCTGACACCCGTTTTCGAAATGGGTGACTTGCGGCAACGAAATTGCACAAAACCACCCCAAACATGTGTTTTGGACCTAAAGTAGTGGATTGGGCATGTTCGTTGCGAAAAACGAAGAAATGGTTCCGGTGGCAAAAACTTGTGCTTTGTATGCAGCCCGACACCCGTTTTCGTATTGGGTGACGTGCGGCAACGAAATTGCGCGAAACCACCCCAAACTTTTGGGACCTAAAGTAGTGGATTGGGCATGTTCGTTGCAAAAAACGAAGAAATGGTTCCGGTGGCAAAAACACGTGCTTTGTATGCACCTGATACCCATTTTCGGAATGGGTGATGTGCGGCAACGAAATTGCGCGAAACCACCCCAAACATGAGTTTTGGACCTAAAGTAGTGGATTGGGCATGTTCGTTGTGAAAAACAAAGAAATGGTTCCGGTGGCAAAAACTCGTGCTTTGTATGCACCCCGACACCCGTTCGCGAAACCACCCCAAACATGACTTTTTGACCTAAAGTAGTGGATTGGGCATGTTCGTTGCAAAAAACGAAGAAATGGTTCCGGTGGCAAAAACTCGTGCTTGTATGCACCCTGACACCGGTTTTCGGAATGGGTAACGTGCGACAACGAAATTGCGCGAAACCACCCCAAACATTGCACCCCGACACCCGTTTTCGGAATGGGTGACGTGCGGCAACGAAATTGCGCGAAACCACCCCAAACATGAGTTTTGGACCTAAAGTAGTGGATTGGGCATGTTCGTTGCGAAAAACGAAGAAATAGTTCCGGTGGCAAAAACTTGTGCTTGTATGCACCCCGACACCCGTTTTCAGAATGGGTGACGTGCGGCAACGAAATTGCGCAAAACCACCCCAAACATGTGTTTTGGACCTAAAGTAGTGGATTGGGCATGTTCGTTGTGAAAACCGAAGAAATGGTTCTGGTGGCAAAAACTCGTGCTTTGTATGCACCCCACACCCGTTTTTGGAATGGGTGACGTGCGACAACCAAATTGCGCGAAACCACCCCAAACATGAGTTTTGGACCTAAAGTAGTGGATTGGGCATGTTCGTTGCGAAAAACGAAGAAATAGTTCCGGTGGCAAAAACTCGTGCTTGTATGCACCCCACACCCGTTTTCGGAATGGGTGACGTGCGGAAACCAAATTGCGCGAAACCACCCCAAACATTAGTTTTGGACCTAAAGTAGTGGATTGGGCATGTTCGTTGCGAAAAACGAAGAAATGGTTCCGGTGGCAAAAACTCGTGCTTTGTATGCACCTCGACACCCGTTTTCGGAATGGATGACTTGCGGCAACGAAATTGCGCGAAACAACCCCAAACACGAGTTTTGGACCTAATGTAGTGGATTGGGCATGTTCGTTGTGAAAAAAGAAGAAATAGTTCCGGTGGCAAAAACTTGTGCTTGTATGCACCCCGACACCCGTTTTCAGAATGGGTGACGTGCGGCAACGAAATTGCGCAAAACCACCCCAAACATGTGTTTTGGACCTAAAGTAGTGGATTGGGCATGTTTGTTGTGAAAACCGAAGAAATGGTTCTGTTGGCAAAAACTCGTGCTTGTATGTACCCCACACCCGTTTTCGGAATGGGTGACGTGCGACAACGAAATTGCGCGAAACCACCCCAAACATGAGTTTTGGACCTAAAGTAGTGGATTGGGCATGTTCGTTGCGAAAAACGAAGAAATGGTTCCGGTGGCAAAAACTCGTGCTTTATATGCACCCCGACACCCGTTTTCGGAATGGGTGACGTGCGGCAACGAAATTGCGCGAAACCACCCCAAACATGAGTTTTGGACCTAAAGTAGTGGATTGGGCATGTTCGTTGCGAAAAACGAAGAAATAGTTCCGGTGGCAAAAACTTGTGCTTGTATGCACCCCGACACCCGTTTTCAGAATGGGTGACGTGCGGCAACGAAATTGCGCAAAACCACCCCAAACATGTATTTTGGACCTAAAGTAGTGGATTGGGCATGTTCGTTGTGAAAACCGAAGAAATGGTTCTGGTGGCAAAAACTCGTGCTTTGTATGCACCCCACACCCGTTTTTGGAATGGGTGACGTGCGACAACCAAATTGCGCGAAACCACCCCAAACATGAGTTTTGGACCTAAAGTAGTGGATTGGGCATGTTCGTTGCGAAAAACGAAGAAATAGTTCCGGTGGCAAAAACTCGTGCTTGTATGCACCCCACACCCGTTTTCGGAATGGGTGACGTGCGGAAACCAAATTGCGCGAAACCACCCCAAACATTTGTTTTGGACCTAAAGTAGTGGATTGGGCATGTTCGTTGCGAAAAACGAAGAAATGGTTCCGGTGGCAAAAACTCGTGCTTTGTATGCACCTCGACACCCGTTTTCGGAATGGATGACTTGCGGCAACGAAATTGCGCGAAACAACCCCAAACACGAGTTTTGGACCTAATGTAGTGGATTGGGCATGTTCGTTGTGAAAAAAGAAGAAATAGTTCCGGTGGCAAAAACTTGTGCTTGTATGCACCCCGACACCCGTTTTCAGAATGGGTGACGTGCGGCAACGAAATTGCGCAAAACCACCCCAAACATGTGTTTTGGACCTAAAGTAGTGGATTGGGCATGTTTGTTGTGAAAACCGAAGAAATGGTTCTGTTGGCAAAAACTCGTGCTTGTATGTACCCCACACCCGTTTTCGGAATGGGTGACGTGCGGCAACGAAATTGCGCGAAACCACCCCAAACATGAGTTTTGGACCTAAAGTAGTGGATTGGGCATGTTCGTTGCGAAAAACGAAGAAATGGTTCCGGGGGCAAAAACTCGTGCTTTATGCACCCCGACACCCGTTTTCAGAATGGGTGACGTGCGGCAACGAAATTGCGCAAAACCACCCCAAACATGTGTTTTGGACCTAAAGTAGTGGATTGGGCATGTTTGTTGGGAAAACCGAAGAAATGGTTCTGTTGGCAAAAACTCGTGCTTTGTATGCACCCCACACCCGTTTTTGGAATGGGTGACGTGCGACAACCAAATTGCGCGAAACCATCCCAAACTTGAGTTTTGGACCTAAAGTAGTGGATTGGGCATGTTCGTTGCGAAAAACGAAGAAATGGTTCCGGTGGCAAAAACTCGTGCTTGTATGCACCCTGACACCCATTTTTGGAATGGGTGACTTGCGGCAACGAAATTGCACAAAACCACCCCAAACATGTGTTTTGGACCTAAAGTAGTGGATTGGGCATGTTCGTTGCGAAAAACGAAGAAATGGATCCGGTGGCAAAAACTCGTGCTTGTATGCACCCTGACACCCATTTTTGGAATGGGTGACTTGCGGCAACGAAATTGCACAAAACCACCCCAAACATGTGTTTTGGACCTAAAGTAGTGGATTGGGCATGTTCGTTGCGAAAAACGAAGAAATGGTTCCGGTGGCAAAAACTCGTGCTTGTATGCACCCTGACACCCGTTTTCGTAATGGGTGACGTGCGGCAACGAAATTGCGCGAAACCACCCCAAACTTTTGGGACCTAAAGTAGTGGATTGGGCATGTTCTTTGCAAAAAACGAAGAAATGGTTCCGGTGGCAAAAACACGTGCTTTGTATGCACCTGATACCCGTTTTCGGAATGGGTGATGTGCGGCAACGAAATTGCACGAAACCACCCCAAACATGTGTTTTGGACCTAAAGTAGTGGATTGGGCATGTTCGTTGCGAAAAACGAAGAAATGGTTCCGGTGGCAAAAACTTGTGCTTTGTATGCAGCCTGACACCCGTTTTCGTAATGGGTGACGTGCGGCAACGAAATTACGCGAAACCACCCCAAACTTTTGGGACCTAAAGTAGTGGATTGGGCATGTTCGTTGCAAAAAACGAAGAAATGGTTCCGGTGGCAAAAACACGTGCTTTGTATGCACCTGATACCCGTTTTCGGAACGGGTGATGTGCGGCAACGAAATTGCGCGAAACCACCCCAAACATGAGTTTTGTACCTAAAGTAGTGGATTGGGCATGTTCGTTGCGAAAAACAAAGAAATGGTTCCGGTGGCAAAAACTCGTGCTTTGTATGCACCTCGACACCCGTTCGCGAAACCACCCCAAACATGACTTTTTGACCTAAAGTAGTGGATTGGGCATGTTCGTTGCAAAAAATGAAGAAATGGTTCCGGAGGCAAAAACTCGTGCTTGTATGCACCCTGACACCGGTTTTCGGAATGGGTAACGTGCGACAACGAAATTGCGCGAAACCACCCCAAACATTGCACCCCGACACCCGTTTTCGGAATGGGTGACGTGCGGCAACGAAATTGCGCGAAACCACCCCAAACATGAGTTTTGGACCTAAAGTAGTGGATTGGGCATGTTCGTTGCGAAAAACGAAGAAATAGTTCCGGTGGCAAAAACTTGTGCTTGTATGCACCCCGACACCCGTTTTCAGAATGGCTGACGTGCGGCAACGAAATTGCGCAAAACCACCCCAAACATGTGTTTTGGACCTAAAGTAGTGGATTGGGCATGTTCGTTGTGAAAACCGAAGAAATGGTTCTGGTGGCAAAAACTCGTGCTTTGTATGCACCCCACACCCGTTTTTGGAATGGGTGACGTGCGACAACCAAATTGCACGAAACCACCCCAAACATGAGTTTTGGACCTAAAGTAGTGGATTGGGCATGTTCGTTGCGGAAAACGAAGAAATGGTTCCGGTGGCAAAAACTCGTGCTTGTATGCACCCCGACATCCGTTTTCGGAATGGGTGACGTGCGGCAACGAAATTATGCGAAACCATGCCAAACATGAGTTTTGGACCTAAAGTAGTGGATTGGGCATGTTCGTTGCGAAAAACGAAGAAATGGTTCTGGTGGCAAAAACTATGCTTGTATGCACCCCGACACCCGTTTTCGGAATGGGTGACTTATGGCAACGAAATTACGTGAAACCACCCCAAACATGAGATTTTGACCTAAAGTAGTGGATTGGGCATGTTTGTTTCGAAAAACGAAGAAATGGTTCCAGTGGCAAAAACTCGTGCTTTGTATGCACCCCACACCCGTTTTTGGAATGGGTGACGTGCGGCAACCAAATTGCGCGAAACCACCCCAAACATGAGTTTTGGACCTAAAGTAGTGGATTGGGCATGTTCGTTGCAAAAAACGAAGAAATGGTTCCGGTGGCAAAAACTCGTGCTTGTATGCACCCTGACACCGGTTTTCGGAATGGGTAACGTGCGACAACGAAATTGCGCGAAACCACCCCAAACATTGCACCCCGACACCCGTTTTCGGAATGGGTGACGTGCGGCAACGAAATTGCGCGAAACCACCCCAAACATGAGTTTTGGACCTAAAGTAGTGGATTGGGCATGTTCGTTGCGAAAAACGAAGAAATAGTTCCGGTGGCAAAAACTTGTGCTTGTATGCACCCCGACACCCGTTTTCAGAATGGGAGACGTGCGGCAACGAAATTGCGCAAAACCACCCCAAACATGTGTTTTGGACCTAAAGTAGTGGATTGGGCATGTTCGTTGTGAAAACCGAAGAAATGGTTCTCGTGGCAAAAACTCGTGCTTTGTATGCACCCCACACCCGTTTTTGGAATGGGTGACGTGCGACAACCAAATTGCGCGAAACCACCCCAAACATAAGTTTTGGACCTAAAGTAGTGGATTGGGCATGTTCGTTGCGAAAAACGAAGAAATGGTTCCGGTGGCAAAAACTCGTGCTTGTATGCACCCCACACCCGTTTTCGGAATGTGATGTAGCTGAGGTGCCCGATCTTTCGGCGAGTAGAGATAATTCCGATTTGGCGGAAGTTGACCCTTGCGATCCGACTACGACGAGCAAGCCCGAGGCGCCAATGCAATCGCTGAACCAACTCCCTGTGGTTACCGACCTTGCTGATGCGAGATCGGCCTGATCACGAAGATCGTTTCCTGTGCGCAATCGAAGAACGAACAAGAAAAAGATGCGAGCAATCTAATCTATTACTCGAGGGTGGAGTTCTGAATACACGAAGACAGCGCAGATTTGCGCGTGTTCGAGAGTAGCTAAAGCTAATGTAAAACAAAACTCGGAAAATAAAGGAGGCGCAGCTCCTGTATAAACAGAGAGGGGGCGCAGCCCCTAGGGGCGGCCAACCCTAGGTCGTCCATTATGGGCCGCAATTGGGCTGGTCGTCTATTCTTCTAGGCCTTCGTTCTTTAACAACATGATGTAGTTCAATTCTCTTGCACGGGCCCGAGTCACTGGCCCAGGTGGAAGGGGTGGTGCCTGGACTGGGGAAGATGGTGCCTAGGCTGGAGAAGGTGCTGCTGGTGTAGATGTGCTCGTGTTGGTGTTGATGTCCTCATCATCCTCCCCTTCTTGAACTGAAGTCGTCCTCGACGGCAACTCCTCATCTTCTCCCGCATACGGTTTGAAATCTGCAACATTAAAACTAGTGGAAACACCAAACTCTGCAGGCAGGTCAAGAATATAAGCATTATCATTAATCTTGGTTAGTACCTTAAAAGGACCAGCAGCACGAGGCATCAATTTAGAACGGCGCAAAGTAGGAAAACGATCCTTTCTCAAATGCAACCAAACCATATCACCAGGTTCAAAAGTAACTAGTTTCCGGCCTTTACTACCAGTAATCTGATATTTAGCATTAGCAGCAGCAATGTTTTGTTGAGTTTGTTCATGGAGATTAATCATTTGTTCAACATGTGCAAGAGCATCTATGTGTGGGGCGTCCGCAGCATCAAGCGAAAACAAAGCAATAGGCACCCTAGGAATGTAACCATAAACAATTTGAAAAGGGCTCATCTTTGTAGAAGAATGGGTTGCATGATTATAAGCAAACTCAACATGAGGCAAGCAATCCTCCCAACGTTTCAAATTTTTGTCTAAAACAGCCCTAAGCATGGTAGACAAAGTTCGATTTACTACCTCAGTTTGACCATCAGTCTGAGGGTGACAAGTGGTGCTAAACAGCAATTTAGTTCCTAATTTATTCCACAGAGATCTCCAAAAATGACTCAGAAACTTGGCATCACGATCCGAGACTATTGTATTGGGAATACCGTGCAAACGAATAATCTCTCTAAAAAACAATTCAGCAACATTGCTAGCATCATCAGTCTTATGACAAGGTATGAAATGAGCCATTTTGGAGAATCGATCAACAACCACAAAAATGCTATCCCTCCCCTTCTTAGTTCTAGGCAATCCCAAAACAAAATCCATCGAAATATCAATCCAAGGGGAAGTAGGAATAGGCAAAGGCATATACAAACCATGGTTGTTCAATCGTGACTTAGCTTTCTGACAAGTAGTGCAGCGTGCAACAAGGCGCTCAACATCAGCGCGCATCCGAGGCCAAAAAAAGTGGGCAGCCAACACCTCATGTGTCTTGTAGACGCCAAAGTGCCCCATGAGACCGCCTCCATGTGCTTCCTGTAACAAGAAAAGACGAACCGAGCTAGCTGGAACACACAGCTTGTTAGCGCGAAACAGGAACCCATCCTGTATGTGAAATTTGCCCCATGGTTTCCCATTAATACAATGGCCGAAAGCATCTTTAAAATCAGCATCATCAACATATTGATCTTTCACAGTGTGCAAACCAAAGATTTTAAAATCTAACTGTGACAGCATGGTATGGCGACGAGACAAAGCATCAGCAATAACATTGTCCTTCCCGTTCTTGTGTTTAATAATGTAAGGAAAGGACTCAATGAATTCTACCCATTTAGCATGACGACGGTTCAGATTTGTTTGGGTACGAATATGTTTTAAAGCCTCATGATCAGAATGGATTATAAACTCACGATGCCAAAGATAGTGCTGCCATGTATGCAAAGTGCGCACTAAAGCGTAAAGCTCCTTATCATAAGTAGAATATTTCAGACTAGCACCGCTTAATTTTTCACTAAAATAAGCAACTGGTTTTCCTTCTTGTAACAAAACAGCACCTAGCCCAATACCGCTAGCATCGCATTCAAGCTCAAACACTTTATTAAAATCAGGCAATTGCAATAGGGGAGCTTGGGTTAACTTATCTTTCAAAGTGTTGAACGCTTCCTCCTGGGAATCACTCCAAGCAAATGGCACATCTTTCTTTGTAAGCTCATGTAGAGGCGCTGCAATGGAGCTAAAATCACGAACAAATCTGCGGTAGAAACCAGCAAGTCCAAGAAAGCTCCGAATTTGTGTGACCGTCGTCGGTGTAGGCCACTCCCGAATGGCAGCAATCTTGCTGCTATCCACCTCAATGCCCTGTGGAGTAACAACATAACCAAGAAACGAGACACGTCGTGTACAAAAGATGCATTTTTCCATGTTAGCAAATAACTGGGTAGCACGCAATGCATCAAAAACAACACTTAAATGTTCCAAATGCTCTTTCTTAGATTTGCTGTAAATAAGAATATCATCAAAATAAACAACCACAAACAATCCTATGAAGGGCCTTAGAACTTCATTCATCACTCGCATAAAAGTGCTGGGAGCATTAGTCAATCCAAACGGCATAACCAACCATTCATATAAACCAAATTTCGTTTTAAAAGCCGTTTTCCATTCATCACCCAGTTTCATTCTAATCTGGTGGTAACCACTACGCAAATCAATCTTAGCGAAAATAATGGCACCACTAAGCTCATCTAGCATATCATCAAGGCGTGGTATAGGATATCGATAACGAATAGTGATGTTATTAATAGCACAACAGTCTACACACATACGCCATGACCCATCTTTCTTGGGAACAAGTAACACAGGAACAGAGCAAGGGCTAAGAGACTCACGAATGTATCCCTTGTCAAGCAACGCCTGTACCTGGCGCTGAATCTCCTTCGTCTCATCTGGATTTGTACGGTACGGTGCGCGGTTCGGAAGCTGTGTGCCGGGAATGAGGTCGATCTGGTGCTCAATGCCACGAAGTGGTGGGAGACCCGGTGGTAAGTCTTTGGGAAAGACATTAGCGTACTCCTGCAAAAGGTTAGCAACCATAGGGGGAATAGCCAAAGATGGTGCATCATCAAGTGAAATGAGGACACTAGAGCATATAAGTGCATAGCATGGCAAATGAGCACCGTGTAGATCATCAAAATCAGCACGTGTAGCAAGTAAAACAGGAGCCTTCAACTTGATTTCAGAAGGAACAGAGGGCGATGGATCAAGTTGTTTAGCAGTTATAGCAGCTCTGGCAAGATCATCTTTAACAATTTGTTCAGGTGTCATTGGATGTATAATTATTTTCTGACCCTTAAAAATGAAAGAATAATGATTCGAACGACCATGATGCAAGCTATCAGTATCATATTGCCAAGGTCGACCAAGTAACAAAGAGCATGCTTCCATGGGAATAACATCACAATCAACAAAATCAGAATAAGCACCCATGGAGAAAGGAACGCGCACGGAACGTGTGATTTTTATTTTACCACCATCATTAAGCCATTGAATGTGATATGGGTTTGGATGCTTACGAGTGGGTAACGATAACTTTTCGACCAGCATGGTACTCGCCAAATTGTTGCAACTGCCGCTGTCGATAATGATGCAAATTGACCGCTCCTACACAACACCCTTTGTATGGAACAGAGTGTGTCGCTGATTCTTCTCGGGCAAAGCGACCTGTGTACTGAGAACACGCTGCACAACAAGACTTTCATACCTATCAGCGTCGCCCGGGTTGACATGTACCTCCGCCTTAGCTGCATGGTCAGTGGCAAGTAGTGCATGTTCAATTTCTTCAGAATCACTAGCGGAAGAGTACTCACCATCGTCACGAATGAGCAAGGTGCGTTTGTTTGGGCAGTCCCGAATCACATGGCCAAATCCTCTACAGCGATGACACTGAATATCCCGTGTACGACCTGTGGGTGGGGCAGTGCTGGCTGGTTTGGTCGTCTTCTCGCGTGGAGTAGTGGTGGACGTGGATGGCGCAGGGGGAACTGGTGCTGAGGTGGATGTCGAGCTTCGTCCTGCAAAAGGGTTAGAATATGGCTTCGAGCGGCGTCCCTGCACTTCACGTTCAGCTTTGCAAGCATATTCAAATTAAGTAGTCATATCATAATATTCCTTATAATCAAGTATATCTTGGATTTCGCGGTTTAAGCCACCACGAAAACGTGCCATAGCAGCGTCGTTGTCCTCTAATATGCCACAACGAATCATACCTTTTTGTAACTCCTGGAAATAGTCCTCAACAGATTGAGAACCTTGCTGAAAACGCTGCATTTTATTAAGCAAATCACGAGCATAATACGAAGGCACAAATCGATGTCGCATCGCAGCTTTCAACTGATCCCAAGTGGTTGGAATGGTAGTGGGATGTTTTATTTTAAACTCACGCCACCAAATTAAAGCAAAATCAGTAAATTTACTAATAGCAGCTTTAACCTGAGAATGTGCAGCAATATCATGGCATGAAAATTTTTGTTCAACCTCTAACTCCCAATCAAGATATGCAGCAGGATCATATTTGCCATTAAAAGGTGGAATTTTAAATTTAATCTTAGAAAATAAGTCATTAGGGGGATGACGAACCACACGGCGTGCACGACCACGGCGATCTCCATCTTCCCACTCAGTGTCACCGCCGTAGTCCTGCTCCATCTTTGTGGTCAACGCATCAAGGCGTGCAAGGATGGTGTCGAGTGTGGTGCGAGTCGCCGTTTGAGCAAGGTCAAGCTGGTTGAAACGCTCGATCGTCGAAGTGACCGTTGAATCAAGCTGTTCATGCATCGTCCTAATGTCATCAGCAAGTCCATCAACTTGTCCCTTTACTTCCAGCAACTGGGCATCCACCGTGTCATGTGCTCCTGCCATAGTTAGCGCAAACACCAAAACACCAAAAAAAACGACAAAAACAGGGGTGTACTGCTCACAAGGCGCTTACACTAGTGCTGTTATCAAATTCTTATCCGTTCTTACCAAGCCACAGTGGTGAACTGCAACCAACAGGTGGAACCGGTGAAAGATTGGATGAGCGATTGCCTGGAGAAACAGAAACCTACTCGTCGTAGAAATATGTGGAGTTCTGGGTAGGCTGCACTCAAGTCAAGGATTAGCACGACCAAACAATAATGCAAAGTTGAATTATAGTGCAAAACACGAAACTATATTGCTGGCCACAAGTGCAAAGGACGGATGGAACTAGCAGAATGGCAGTACCGTAAATATTGTACTAGCGAGGCCACTAGTAGAAATCACAAGTGATTTTGTTTTTCTTTTTTGTATGATTTTTTGATATTTTTCTCAGCACAAGAAGCAACAAAATAGGAGCTACACGAAGTTTCACCTAAAACAGAGTTCAAATGTGGTCTACAGAAAATCAGGAAGTTCTCTGAAAAGCGTGCGAGAACTTTGACGGAATTTTTTCTTTATTTTCCTGAATTTTTTTGACAATTTTGTCGAACCCAAACAGACCGAAGGTGAGTTTGGCCGGCCTCAAAATGGTGTCAACTAGCTCCTGTAAAAATTTCAGATTTTTTGGACACCCGAGCGAAAAGTTATGCCCGGTTTAAGGAAGGTAGCTCAAGTTATGTTTTCAAACGACCGGGATGAAACAACCGTATCCTATCTCCTTCGTTGTTTTTTTTTTGTTTCTGTTTTTTTTGACGTAACCGAAGAAGAAAAACAAGGAAACGATGTTGACTCGGTTTTTTTTTTGTTTTTTTTCGTAACCGAAGGAGAAAAATAAGGAAACGGCCGTTGACTCGGTTTGTTTTTTCTGTTTTTTTTTGACGTAACCGAAGGAGAAAAACAAGGAAACAATGTTGACTCGGTTTGTGGCGTGATCAAAGGGGAGATGGTGGCGGCGCTAGGATTTGAATGGTGGAAGAACACAATGCAACCAGCAACAAATGACGCGAAAGCACACAAATTCAACAATGCAGATTATTGAAAGAAAGTGCGAGGCTCAAAAGGGTGCTGGGATAAGGTCTAACCTGAATTTTTATGTGGTTTTGTGGACTGTAGGAAAAAAGACACTCGATAAACTCACCGATCAACCTGGAAATCTGATACCAATTGATGTAGCTGAGGTGCCCGATCTTTCGGCGAGTAGAGATAATTCCGATTTGGCGGAAGTTGACCCTTGCGATCCGACTACGACGAGCAAGCCCGAGGCGCCAATGCAATCGCTGAACCAACTCCCTGTGGTTACCGACCTTGCTGATGCGAGATCGGCCTGATCACGAAGATCGTTTCCTGTGCGCAATCGAAGAACGAACAAGAAAAAGATGCGAGCAATCTAATCTATTACTCGAGGGTGGAGTTCTGAATACACGAAGACAGCGCAGATTTGCGCGTGTTCGAGAGTAGCTAAAGCTAATGTAAAACAAAACTCGGAAAATAAAGGAGGCGCAGCTCCTGTATAAATAGAGAGGGGGCGCAGCCCCTAGGGGCGGCCAACCCTAGGTCGTCCATTATGGGCCGCAATTGGGCTGGTCGTCTATTCTTCTGGGCCTTCGTTCTTTAACAACATGATGTAGTTCAATTCTCTTGCATGGGCCCGAGTCACTGGCCCAGGTGGAAGGGGTGGCGCCTGGACTGGGGAATATGGTGCCTGGGCTGGAGAAGGTGCTGCTGGTGTAGATGTGCTCGTGTTGGTGTTGATGTCCTCATCAGAATGGGTGACATGCGGAAACCAAATTGCGCGAAACCACCCCAAACATTAGTTTTGGACCTAAAGTAGTGGATTGGGCATGTTCGTTGCGAAAAACGAAGAAATGGTTCCGGTGGCAAAATCTCGTGCTTTGTATGCACCTCGACACCCGTTTTCGGAATGGATGACTTGCGGCAACGAAATTGCGCGAAACAACCCCAAACACGAGTTTTGGACCTAAAGTACTGGATTGGACATGTTCGTTGCAAAAAACAAATAAATGGTTCTGGTGGCAAAAACTCGTGCTTGTATGTACCCCACACCCGTTTTCGGAATGGGTGACGTGCGACAACAAAATTGCGCGAAACCACCCCAAACATGAGTGTTGGACCTAAAGTAGTGGATTGGGCATGTTCGTTGCGAAAAACGAAGAAATGGTTCCGGTGGCAAAAACTCGTGCTTTATATGCACCCCGACACCCGTTTTCGGAATGGGTGACGTGCGGCAACGAAATTGCGCGAAACCACCCCAAACATGAGTTTTGGACCTAAAGTAGTGGATTGGGCATGTTCGTTGTGAAAAAAGAAGAAATGGCGCCAGAACTATTCCGAAAACGGGTATCGGGATGCATAAAAATATGAGTTTTTGCCACCGGAACTATTTCTTCGTTTTTCGCAACGTACATGCCGAATCCACTTCTTTAGGTCCAAAACTCATGTTTGGAGTGGTTTCAAGCAATTTCATTGACGCACGTCATCCATTCCGAAAACGGGTATCGGTGTGCTTACAAACATTACTTTTTGCCATAGGAACCATTTCTTCGTTTTTCGCAATGAACATGCCCAATCTAGTACTTTAGGTCCAAAACTCATGTTTGGAGTGGTTTCACGCAATTTCATTGACGCACGTCACCCATTCCGAAAACGGGTATCGGTGTGCTTACAAACATGATTTTTTGCCATAGGAACCATTTCTTCGTTTTTCGCAATGAACATGCCTAATCCACTAATTTAGGTCCAAAACTCATGCTTGGCGTGGTTTCACGCAATTTTGTTGCCGCACGTCACCCATTTCGAAAATGGGTATCGGGGTGCATACAAAACATGAGTTTTTGCCACCGGAACTATTTCTTCAATTTTCGCAACGAACATGCCCAATCCACTACTTTATGTCCAAAACTAATGTTTGGGGTGGTTTCACGCAATTTCGTTGCCGCACGTCACCCATTCCGAAAACGGGTATCGGGGTGCATACAAACATGAGTTTTTGCCACCGGAACCATTTCTTCGTTTTTCGCAACGAACATGCCCAATCCACTACTATAGGTCCAAAACTCATGTTTGGGGTGGTTTCGCGCAATTTCATTGCAGCACGTCACCCATTCCGAAAACGGGTACCAGGGTGCATACAAACATGAGTTTTTGCCACCATAACCATTTCTTCGTTTTTTGCAACGAACATGCCCAATCCACTACTTTAAGTCCAAAACTCATGTTTGAAGTGATTTCGCCCAATTTCGTTGCCGCACGTCACCCATTCCGAAAACGGGTATCAGGTGCATACAAAGCATGAGTTTTTGCCACCGGAACCATTTCTAAAATTTTCGCAACAAACATGCCCAATCCACTACTCTAGGTCCAAAACTCATGTATGGGGTGGTTTCGTGCAATTTCGTCGCAGCACGTCACCCATTCCGAACACGGGTATCGGGGTACATACAAAACATGAGTTTTTGCCACCGGAACCATTTCTTTGTTTTTCACAACAAACATGCCCAATCCACCACTTTAGGTCCAAAACTCATGTTTGGGGTGGTTTCACGCAATTTCGTTGCCGCACGGTGCCCATTCCGAAAACGGGTATCGGGATGCATAAAAATATGTGTTTTTGCCACCGGAACTATTTCTTCGTTTTTCGCAACGAACATGCCGAATCCATTTCTTTAGATCCAAAACTCATGTTTGGTGTGGTTTCACGCAATTTCATTGACGCACGTCATCCATTCCGAAAACGGGTATCGGTGTGCTTACAAACATGACTTTTTGCCATAGGAACCATTTCTTCGTTTTTCGCAATGAACATGCCCAATCTAGTACTTTAGGTCCAAAACTCATGTTTGGAGTGGTTTCACGCAATTTCATTGACGCACGTCACCCATTCCAAAAACAGTTGCCACCAGAACTATTTCTTCGTTTTTCGCAACGAACATGCCCAATCCACTTCTTTAGGTCCAAAACTCATGTTTGGAGTGGTTTCACGCAATTTCATTGACGCACGTCACCCATTCCGAAAACGGGTATCGGTGTGCTTACAAACATGATTTTTTGCCATAGGAACCATTTCTTCGTTTTTTCGCAATGAACATGCCTAATCCACTAATTTAGGTCCAAAACTCATGCTTGGCGTGGTTTCACGCAATTTTGTTGCCGCACGTCACCCATTTCGAAAATGGGTATCGGGGTGCATACAAAACATGAGTTTTTGCCACCGGAACTATTTCTTCAATTTTCGCAACGAACATGCCCAATCCACTACTTTATGTCCAAAACTAATGTTTGGGGTGGTTTCACGCAATTTCGTTGCCGCACGTCACCCATTCCGAAAACGGGTATCGGGGTGCATACAAACATGAGTTTTTGCCACCGGAACCATTTCTTCGTTTTTCGCAACGAACATGCCCAATCCACTACTATAGGTCCAAAACTCATGTTTGGGGTGGTTTCGCGCAATTTCGTTGTAGCACGTCACCCATTCCGAAAACGGGTACCAGGGTGCATACAAACATGAGTTTTTGCCACCATAACCCTTTCTTCGTTTTTTTTGCAACGAACATGCCCAATCCATTACTTTAAGTCCAAAACTCATGTTTGAAGTGATTTCGCCCAATTTCGTTGCAGCACGTCACCCTTTCCGAAAACGGGTATCGGGTGCATACAAAGCATGAGTTTTTGCCACCGGAACCATTTCTTAAATTGATGTAGCTGAGGTGCCCGATCTTTCGGCGAGTAGAGATAATTCCGATTTGGCGGAAGTTGACCCTTGCGATCTGACTACGACGAGCAAGCCCGAGGCGCCAATGCAATCGCTGAACCAACTCCCTGTGGTTACCGACCTTGCTGATGCGAGATCGGCCTGATCACGAAGATCGTTTCCTGTGCGCAATCGAAGAACGAACAAGAAAAAGATGCGAGCAATCTAATCTATTACTCGAGGGTGGAGTTCTGAATACACGAAGACAGCGCAGATTTGCGCGTGTTCGAGAGTAGCTAAAGCTAATGTAAAACAAAACTCGGAAAATAAAGGAGGCGCAGCTCCTGTATAAATAGAGAGGGGCGCAGCCCCTAGGGGCGGCCAACCCTAGGTCGTCCATTATGGGCCGCAATTGGGCTGGTCGTCTATTCTTCTGGGCCTTCGTTCTTTAACAACAAGATGTAGTTCAATTCTCTTGCACGGGCCCGAGTCACTGGCCCAGGTGGAAGGGGTGGCGCCTGGACTGGGGGAGATGGTGCCTGGGCTAGAGAAGGTGATGTAGCTGAGGTGCCCGATCTTTCGGCGAGTAGAGATAATTCCGATTTGGCGGAAGATGACCCTTGCGATCCGACTACAACGAGCAAGCCCGAGGCGCCAATGCAATCGCTGAACCAACTCCCTGTGGTTACCGACCTTGCTGGTGCGAGATCGGCCTGATCACGAAGATCGTTTCCTGTGCGCAATCGAAGAACGAACAAGAAAAAGATGCGAGCAATCTAATCTATTACTCGAGGGTGGAGTTCTGAATACACGAAGACAGCGCAGATTTGCGCGTGCTCGAGAGTAGCTAAAGCTAGATCTAAAACAAAACTCGGAAAATAAAGGAGGCGCAGCTCCTGTACAAATAGAGAGGGGGCGCAGCCCCTAGGGGCGGCCAACCCTAGGTCGTCCATTATGAGCCGCAATTTGGCTGGTCGTCTATTCTTCTGGGCCTTCGTTCTTTAACAACAAGATGTAGTTCAATTCTCTTGCACGGGCCCGAGTCACTGGCCCAGGTGGAAGGGGTGGCGCCTGGACTGGGGAAGATGGTGCCTGGGCTGGAGAAGGTGCTGCTGGTGTAGATGTGCTTGTGTTCGTGTTGATGTCCTCATCAGAAGGTGCTGCTGGTGTAGATGTGCTCGTGTTGGTGTTGATGTCCTCATCATCCTCCCCTTCTTGAACTGAAGTCGTCCTCGACGGCAACTCCTCATCTTCTCCCGCATACGGTTTCAAATCTGCAACATTAAAACTAGTGGAAACACCAAACTCCGCAGGCAGGTCAAGGATATAAGCATTATCATTAATCTTGGTTAGTACCTTAAAAGGACCAGCAGCACGAGGCATCAATTTAGAACGGCGCAAAGTAGGAAAACGATCCTTTCTCAAATGCAACCAAACCATATCACCAGGTTCAAAAGTAACTAGTTTCCGGCATTTACTACCAGTAATCTGATATTTAGCATTAGCAGCAGCAATGTTTTGTTGAGTTTGTTCATGGAGATTAATCATTTGTTCAACATGTGCAAGAGCATCTATGTGTGGGGCGTCCGTAGCATCAAGCGAAAACAAAGCAATAGGCGCCCTAGGAATGTAACCATAAACAATTTGAAAAGGGCACATCTTTGTAGAAGAATGTGTTGCATGATTATAAGCAAACTCAACATGAGGTAAGCAATCCTCCCAACGTTTCAAATTTTTGTCTAAAACAGCCCTAAGCATGGTAGACAAAGTTCGATTAACTACCTCAGTTTGACCATCAGTCTGAGGGTGACAAGTGGTGCTAAACAGCAATTTATTTCCTAATTTATTCCACAGAGATCTCCAAAAATGACTCAGAAACTTGGCATCACGATCCGAGACTATTGTATTGGGAATACCGTGCAAACGAATAATCTCTCTAAAAAACAATTCAGCAACATTGCTAGCATCATCAGTCTTATGACAAGGTATGAAATGAGCCATTTTGGAGAATCGATCAACAACCACAAAAATGCTATCCCTCCCCTTCTTAGTTCTAGGCAATCCCAAAACAAAATCCATCGAAATATCAATCCAAGGGCAATCCCAATACAAACCATGGTTGTTCAACCGTGACTTAGCTTTCTGACAAGTAGTGCAGCGTGCAACAAGGCGCTCAACATCAGCGCGCATCCGAGGCCAAAAGAAGTGGGCAGCCAACACCTCATGTGTCTTGTAGACGCCAAAGTGCCCCATGAGACCGCCTCCATGTGCTTCTTGTAACAACAAAAGACGAACCGAGCTAGCTGGAACACATAGCTTGTTAGCGCGAAACAGGAACCCATCCTGTATGTGAAATTTGCCACATGGTTTCCCATTAATACAATGGCCGAAAGCATCTTTAAAATCAGCATCGTCAACATATTGATCTTTTACAGTGTGCAAACCAAAGATTTTAAAATCTAACTGTGACAGCATGGTATAGCGACGAGACAAAGCATCAGCAATAACATTGTCCTTCCCGTTCTTGTGTTTAATAATGTAAGGAAAAGACTCAATGAATTCTACCCATTTAGCATGACGACGGTTCAGATTTGTTTGGGTACAAATATGTTTTAAAGCCTCATGATGAGAATGAATTATGAACTCACGATGCCAAAGATAGTGCTGCCATGTATGTAAAGTGCGCACTAACGCGTAAAGCTCCTTATCATAAGTAGAATATTTCAGACTAGCACCGCTTAATTTTTCACTAAAATAAGCAACTGGTTTTCCTTCTTGTAATAAAACAGCACCTAGCCCAATACCGCTAGCATCGCATTCAAGCTCAAATACTTTATTAAAATCAGGCAATTGCAATTGGGGAGGTTGGGTTAACTTATCTTTCAAAGTGCTGAACGCTTCCTCCTGCGAATCACTCCAAGCAAACGGCACATCTTTCTTTGTAAGCTCATGTAGAGGCGCTGCAATGGAGCTAAAATCACGAACAAATCTGCGGTAGAAACCGGCAAGTCCAAGAAAGCTCCGAATTTGTGTGACCGTCGTCGGTGTAGGCCACTCCCGAATGGCAGCAATCTTGCTGCTATCCACCTCAATGCCCTGTGGAGTAACAACATAACCAAGAAACGAGACACGTCGTGTGCAAAAGATGCATTTTTCCATGTTAGCGAATAACTGGACGGCACACAATGCATCAAAAACAGCACTTAAATGTTCCAAATGCTCTTTCTTAGATTTGCTGTAAATAAGGATATCATCGAAATAAACAACCACAAACAATCAAATGAAGGGCCTCAGAACTTCATTCATCACTCGCATAAAAGTGCTGGGAGCATTAGTCAATCCAAACGGCATAACCAACCATTCATATAAACCAAATTTCGTTTTGAAGGCTGTTTTCCATTCATCACCCAGTTTCATTCTAATCTGGTGGTAACCACTACGCAAATCAATCTTAGTGAAAATAATGGCACCACTAAGCTCATCTAGCATATCGTCAAGGCGTGGTATAGGATAGCGATAACGAATAGTGATGTTATTAATAGCACGACAGTCTACACACATACGCCATGACCCATCCTTCTTGGGAACAAGTAACACAGGAACAGAGCAAGGGCTAAGAGACTCACGAATGTATCCTTTGTCAAGCAACGCCTGTACCTGGCGCTGAATCTCCTTCGTCTCATCCGGATTTGTACGGTATGGTGCGCGGTTCGGAAGCTGTGCACCGGGAATGAGGTCGATCTGGTGCTCAATGCCACGAAGCGGTGGGAGACCCGGTGGTAAGTCTTTGGGAAAGACATCAGCGTACTCCTGCAAAAGGTTAGCAACCATAGGGGGAATAGCCAAAGATGGTGCATCATCAAGTGAAATGAGGACACTAGAGCATACAAGTGCATAGCATGGCAAATGAGCACCGTGTAGATCATCAAAATCAGCACGTGTAGCAAGTAAAACAGGAGCCTTCAACTTAATTTCAGAAGGAACAGAGGGCGATGGATCAAGTTGTTTAGCAGTTATAGCAGCTCGGGCAAGATCATCTTTAACAATTTGTTCAGGTGTCATTGGATGTATAATTATTTTCTGACCCTTAAAAATGAAAGAATAATGATTCGAACGACCATGATGCAAGCTATCAGTATCATATTGCCAAGGTCGACCAAGTAAAAAAGAGCATGCTTCCATGGGAATAACATCACAATCAACAAAATCAGAATAAGCACCCATGGAGAAAGGAACTCGCACGGAACGCGTGATTTTTATTTTACCACCATCATTAAGCCATTGAATGTGATATGGGTTTGGATGCTTACGAGTGGGTAACGACAACTTTTCGACCAGCATGGTACTCGCTAAATTGTTGCAACTGCCGCTGTCGATAATGATGCGAATTGACCGCTCCTGCACAACACCCTTTGTATGGAACAGAGTGTGTCGCTGATTCTTCTCGGGCAAAGCGACCTGTGTACTGAGAACACGCTGCACAACAAGACTTTCATACCTATCAGCGTCGCCCGGGTTGACATGTACCTCCGCCTTAGCTGCATGGTCAGTGGCAAGTAGTGCATGTTCAATTTCTTCAGAATCACTAGCGGAAGAGTACTCACCATCGTCACGAATGAGTAAAGTGCGCTTGTTTGGGCAGTCCCGAATCACATGGCCAAATCCTCTACAGCGATGACACTGAATATCCCGTGTACGACCTGTGGGTGGGGCAGTGCTGGCTGGTTTGGTCGTCTTCTCGCGTGGAGTAGTGGTGGACGTGGATGGCGCAGGGGGAACTGGTGCTGAGGTGGATGTCGAGCTTCGTCCTGCAAAAGGGTTAGAATGTGGCTTCGAGCGGCGTCCCTGCACTTCACGTTCAGCTTTGCAAGCATATTCAAATAAAGTAGTCATATCATAATATTCCTTATAATCAAGTATATCTTGGATTTCGCGGTTTAAACCACCACGAAAACGTGCCATAGCAGCGTCGTTGTCCTCCAATATCCCACAACGAATCATACCTTTTTGTAACTCCTGGAAATAGTCCTCAACAGATTGAGAACCTTGCTGAAAACGCTGCATTTTATTAAGCAAATCACGAGCATAATACGAAGGCACAAATCGATGTCGCATCGCAGCTTTCAACTGATCCCAAGTGGTTGGAATGGTAGTGGGATGTTTTATTTTAAACTCACGCCACCAAATTAAAGCAAAATCAGTAAATTCACTAATAGCAGCTTTAACCTGAGAATGTGCAGCAATATCATGGCATGAAAATTTTTGTTCAACCTCTAACTCCCAATCAAGATATGCAGCAGGATCATATTTGCCATTAAAAGGTGGAATTTTAAATTTAATCTTAGAAAATAAGTCATTAGGGGGATGACGAACCACACGGCGTGCACGACCACGGCGATCTACATCGTCCCACACAGTGTCACCGCCGTAGTCCTGCTCCATCTTTGTGGTCAACGCATCAAGGCGTGCCAGGATGGTGTCGAGTGTGGTGCGAGTCGCCGTTTGAGCAAGGTCAAGCTGGTTGAAACGCTCGGTCGTCGAAGTGACCGTTGAATCAAGCCGTTCATGCATCGTCCTAATGTCATCAGCAAGTCCATCAACTTGTCCCCTTACTTCCAGCAACTGGGCATCCACCGTGTCGTGTGCTCCTGCCATAGTTAGCGCAAACACCAAAACACCAAAAGAAGAAGAAAAAAAACAACGACAAAAAAACAGGGGTGTACTGCTCACAAGGCGCTCACACTAGTGCTGTTATCAAATTCTTATCCGTTCTTATCAAGCCACAGTGGTGAACTGCAACCAACAGGTGGAACCGGTGAAAGATTGGATGAGCGATTGCCTGGAGAAACAGAAACCTACTCGTCGTAGAAATATGTGGAGTTCTGGGTAGGCTGCACTCAAGTCAAGGATTAGCACGACCAAACAATAATGCAAAGTTGAATTATAGTGCAAAACACGAAACTATATTGCTGGCCACAAGTGCAAAGGACGGATGGAACTAGCAGAATGGTAGTACCGTAAATATTGTACTAGCGAGGCCACTAGTAGGAATCACAAGTGATTTTGTTTTTCTTTTTTGTATGATTTTTTTGATATTTTTTCTCAGCACAAGAAGCAACAAAATAGGAGCTACACGAAGTTTCACCTAAAACAGAGTTCAAATGTGGTCTACAGAAAATCAGGAAGTTCTCTGAAAAGCGTGCGAGAACTTTGACGGATTTTTTCTTTATTTTCCTGAATTTTTTTGACAATTTTGTCGAACCCAAACTAACCGTGGCCGGCCTCAGAATGGTGTCAACTAGCTCCTGTAAAAATTTCAGATTTTTCGGACACCCGAGCGAAAAGTTATGCCCGGTTTAAGGAAGGTACCTCAAGTTATGTTTTCAAACGACCGGGATGAAACAACCGTATCCTTTCTCCTTCGTTGTTTTTTTGTTTCTGTTTTTTTTTGACGTAACCGAAGGAGAAAAACAAGGAAACGATGTTGACTCGTTTTTTTTTCTGTTTTTTTTCGTAACCGAAGGAGAAAAACAAGGAAACGGCCGTTGACTCGGTTTGTTTTTTCTGTTTTTTTTGACGTAACCGAAGGAGAAAAACAAGGAAACAATGTTGACTCGGTTTGTGGCGTGATCAAAGGGGAGATGGTGGCGGCGCTAGGATTTGAATGGTGGAAGAACACAATGCAACCAGCAACAAATGACGCGAAAGCACACAAATTCAACAATGCAGATTATTGAAAGAAAGTGCGAGGCTCAAAAGGGTGCTGGGATAAGATCTAACCTGAATTTTTATGTGGTTTTGTGGACTGTAGGAAAAAAAACACTCGATAAACTCACCGATCAACCTGGAAATCTGATACCAATTGATGTAGCTGAGGTGCCCGATCTTTCGGCGAGTAGAGATAATTCCGATTTGGCGGATGTTGACCCTTGCGATCCGACTACGACGAGCAAGCCCGAGGCGCCAATGCAATCGCTGAACCAACTCCCTGTGGTTACCGACCTTGCTGATGCGAGATCGGCCTGATCACGAAGATCGTTTCCTGTGCGCAATCGAAGAACGAACAAGAAAAAGATGCGAGCAATCTAATCTATTACTCGAGGGTGGAGTTCTGAATACACGAAGACAGCGCAGATTTGCGCGTGTTCGAGAGTAGCTAAAGCTAATGTAAAACAAAACTCGGAAAATAAAGGAGGCGCAGCTCCTGTATAAATAGAGAGGGGCGCAGCCCCTAGGGGCGGCCAACCCTAGGTCGTCCATTATGGGCCGCAATTGGGCTGGTCGTCTATTCTTCTGGGCCTTCGTTCTTTAACAACAAGATGTAGTTCAATTCTCTTGCATGGGCCCGAGTCACTGGCCCAGGTGGAAGGGGTGGCGCCTGGACTGGGGGAGATGGTGCCTGGGCTGGAGAAGGTGCTGCTGGTGTAGATGTGCTCGTGTTGGTGTTGATGTCCTCATCATAAATTTTCGCAACAAACATGCCCATCAGGTGCATACAAAGCACGAATTTTTGCCACTAGAACCATTTCTTCGTTTTTTGCAATGAACATGCCCAATCCACTACTTTAGGTCCCAAACTAATGTTTGGGGTGGTTTCGCGCAATTTCGTTGCCGCACGTCACCCATTCCTAAAACGGGTGTCGGGGAGCATATAAAGCACGAGTTTTTGCCACCGGAACCATTTTCTTCGTTTTTTGCAACGAACATGCTCAATCCACTACTTTAGGTCCAAAACTCATGTTTGGGGTGGTTTCGCGCAATTGCGTTGCCGCACGTCACCCAGTCCGAAAACAGGTGTCGGGTGCATACAAAACATGAGTTTTTGCCACCGGAACCATTTCTTTGTTTTTCGCAACGAACATGCCCAATCCACTACTTTAGGTCCAAAACACATGTTTGGGGTGGTTTCGCGCAATTTCGTTGCCGCACGTCACCCATTCCAAAAACGGGTGTTGGGTGCATACAAGCACGAGTTTTTGCTACCGGAACCATTTCTTCGTTTTTCACAACGAACATGCTCAATCCACTACTTTAGGTCCAAAACTCATGTTTGGGGTGGTTTCGCATAATTTCGTTGCCGCACGTCACCCATTCCGAAAACGGTTGTCGGGGTGCATACAAGCACGAGTTTTTGCCACCGGAACCATTTCTTCGTTTTTCACAACGAACATGCCCAATCCACTACTTTAGGTCCAAAACTCATGTTTGGGGTGGTTTCGCGCAATTTGTTTGCCGCACGTCACCCATTCCAAAAACAGGTGTGGGGTGCATACAAAGCCCGAGTTTTTGCCACCGGAACCATTTCTTTGTTTTTCGCAACGAACATGCCCAATCCACTACTTTAGGTCCAAAACACATGTTTGGGGTGGTTTCGCGCAATTTCGTTGCCGCACGTCACCCATTCCAAAAACGGGTGTTGGGGTGCACACAAGCACGAGTTTTTGCTACCGGAACCATTTCTTTGTTTTTCACAACGAACATGCCCAATCCACTACTTTAGTTCCAAAACTCATATTTGGGGTGGTTTCGCACAATTTCGTTGCTGCACGTCACCCATTCCGAAAATGGGTGTCGGGGTGCATACAAGCACGAGTTTTTGCCACCGGAACCATTTCTTCGTTTTTCACAACGAACATGCCCAATCCGCTACTTTAGGTCCAAAACTCATGTTTGGGGTGGTTTCGTGCAATTTGGTTGCCGCACGTCATCCATTCCGAAAACAGGTGTGGGGTGCTTACAAGCACGAGTTTTTGCCACCGAAACCATTTCTTCGTTTTTCACAACGAACATGCCCAGTCCACTACTTTAGGTCCAAAACTCATGTTTGGGGTGGTTTCGCGCAATTTGGTTGCCGCACATCACCCATTCCGAAAATGGGTGTGGGGTGCATACAAGCACGAGTTTTTGCTACCGTAACAATTTCTTCGTTTTTCGCAATGAACATGCCTAATCCACTACTTTAGGTCCAAAACTCATGTTTGGGGTGGTTTCGCACAATTTCGTTGCCGCACGTCACCCATTCTGAAAACGGGTGTCGGGGTGCATATAAGCACGAGTTTTTGCCACCAGACCATTTCTTCGTTTTTCGCAACGAACAAGCCCAATCCACTGCTTTAGGTCCAAAACTCATGTTTGGGGTGGTTTCGCGCAATTTGGTTGCCGCACGTCACCCATTCCGAAAATGGGTGTGGTGTGCATACAAGCACGAGTTTTTGCCACCGGAACCATTTCTTCGTTTTTCACAACGAACATGCCCAGTCCACTACTTACGTCCAAAACTCATGTTTGGGGTGGTTTCGCGCAATTTGGTTGCCGCACATCATGCATTCCGAAAATGGGTGTGGGGTGCATACAAGCACGAGTTTTTGCCACCAGAACCATTTCTTCGTTTTTCGCAACGAACATGCCCAATCCACTACTTTAGGTCCAAAACTCATATTTGGAGTGGTTTCACCCAATTTCGTTGCCGCACGTCACCCGTTCCGAAAACGGGTGTCGGGTGCATACAAGCACGAGTTTTTGCCACCAGACCATTTCTTCGTTTTTCGCAACGAACATGCCCAATCCACTGCTTTAGGTCCAAAACTCATGTTTGGGGTGGTTTCGCGCAATTTGGTTGCCGCACGTCACCCATTCCGAAAACGGGTGTGGTGCGCATATAAGCACGAGTTTTTGCCACCGGAACCATTTCTTCGTTTTTCACAACGAACATGCCCAGTACTTTAGGTCCAAAACTCATGTTTGGGGTGGTTTCGCGCAATTTTGTTGCCGCACATCACCCATTTCAGAAACGGGTGTCGAGGTGCATACACGCACGAGTTTTTGCCACCGGAACCATTTCTTCGTTTTTCGCAACGAACATGCCCAATCCACTACATTAGGTCCAAGACTCATGATTTGGGTGGTTTCGCACAATTTCGTTGCCGCACGTCACCCGTTCCGAAAACGGGTGTCGGGGAGCATACAAGCACGAGTTTTTGCCACCATAACCATTTCTTCGTTTTTCGCAACGAACATGCCTAATCCACTACTTTAGGTCCAAAACTCATGTTTGGGGTGGTTTCGCACAATTTGGTTGCTGCACGTTACCCATTCCGAAAACGGGTGTGGGGTGCATATAAGCACAAGTTTTTGCCACCGGAACCATTTCTTCGTTTTTTGCAACGAACATGCCCAATCCACTACATTAGGTCCAAAACTCATGTTTAGGTTGGTTTCGCGCAATTTCATTGCCGCACGTCACCCATTCCAAAAACGGGTGTCGGGGTGCATACAAAGCACGAGTTTTTGCCACCGGAACCATTTCTTCGTTTTTCGCAACAAACATGCCCAGTCCACTACTTTAGGTCCAAAACTCATGTTTTGGATGGTTTTGCGCAATTTTGTTGCCGCACGTCACCCATTCCGAAAATGGGTTTCACGGTGCATGCAAGCACGAGTTTTTGCCACCGGAACCATTTCTTCGTTTTCCGCAACGAACATGCCCAATCCACTACTTTAGGTCCAAAACACATGTTTGAGGTGGTTTCACGCAATTTCGTTGCCACACGTTACCCATTTCGAAAACGGGTATCAGGTGCATACAGATCACGAATTTTTGCCACCGGAACCATTTCTTCGTATTTTTGCAATGAACATGCCCAATCCACTACTTTAGGTCCCAAACTAATGTTTGAGGTGGTTTCGCGCAATTTTATTGCCGCACGTCACCCATTCCAAAAACGGGTGTCGGGGTGCATGTAAAGTACGAGTTTTTGCCACCGGAACCATTTCTTCGTTTTTCGCAACAAACATGCCCAATCCACTACATTAGGTCCAAAACTCATGTTTGGGGTGGTTTCGCGCAATTTCGTTGCCGCACGTCAACCAGTCCGAAAATAGGTGTCGGGGTGCATACAAAGCATGAGTTTTTGCCACCGGAACCATTTCTTTGTTTTTCACAATGAACATGCCCAATCCACTACTTTAGGTCCAAAACACATGTTTGGGGTGGTTTCGCGCAATTTCGTTGCCACATTCCAAAAATGGGTGTTGGGGTGCATACAAGCACGAGTTTTTGCTACCGGAACCATTTCTTTGTTTTTCACAACGAACATGCCCAATCCACTACTTTAGGTCCAAAACTCATGTTTGGGGTCGTTTCGCACAATTTCGTTGCCGCACGTCACCCATTCCAAAAACGGGTGTCGGGGTGCATACAAGCACGAGTTTTTGCCACCGAAACCATTTCTTCGTTTTTCGCAACGAACATGCCCAATCCGCTACTTTAGGTCCAAAACTCATGTTTGGGGTAGTTTCGCGCAATTTGGTTGCCGCACATTACCCATTCCGAAAATGGGTGTGGGGTGCATACAAGCACGAGTTTTTGCCACCGGAACCATTTCTTCGTTTTTCGCAACGAACATGCCCAATCCACTACTTTAGGTCCAAAACTCATTGTAACACCCCTGGTGTTACTGTTAATAAAACTTGAGCATAACATCATAAGCATTGGCAATTGCATATGTTTGACACACCTAGAGTGCATTTACTAGGTAAAAATTTCAAACAAGTTGTATTGTTATAGCATTATGCAAATAAGACCCTAGTATAGGATACTTAACCCTAAAGGGGATCCTGAAGGGTAAAACAAGAGCCAAATAGAGAAAACCCCAAAGACTAAGTAAAATAGTCATAAAATATTACTAAGGATGGGTTTAAGTTACATTTACACATTTGAGATACTAGAAACCCTAATTGAAACCCTGGAAAACCCTAAATCCAAACCCTAGGGGCCTATGTGCAAAACTAGTCCACTTTTGCACTAAAGTGCAAAAACTATAATAATAAAGTGTCTTAAGTCATATGGATCACAAATATGTGGATTTGCATGTTAAACCCTAAGTTTTGGGTCTAATTGCAAAAAGCACCATTTCAACTCTATATAGGCTAAGTCTGAAAATCAGAGAATTGGCTTAACTTTGGAGCTCTGTAGCTTTCAAATTCTAGGGTTTTTGCCCCAGGTCACCACATCAAACTTGTAGACCTAACAAAGGAGAACAATTTTGCTTAAGAGTGTAAGCAAGGTTGTTATGAAGAAATTGGAGATAATCACACTCAAAGTTAGGCTGTCAGGCTATTTAATGTCTGAAATTCAGACTGACAGTGCAACTGCAGTGACTTTGGACAGGAATTCAAGCATGATCTAGTGCTCAACTGAGTTTAGTTCCTATAGTGGAAATGTAGCTGGTTTGTAGCTCTACAACTTTGCTGCAGATCTCTGGGTGAGATGCCATAGAAAATTGAGAGAGAATTGGCCCTAAACTATGACTGTCAGGTACATTGAAGAAGCATCCCATGGTACAGTAGCCGATCGGATCTGGTTCAGTGACCCTCACCGCCGACGACCCTCGCGCCACAATTCCCGCCGGTGAGGTGATTCGCGCTCACCAGTGCCTGGATAACGCTCGGGGTCACGTAAATATCGCCGCCGTGGATAAGCCCCGGCCAGTAAACAACTCCGGCCGCCGTACCAAGCTCTCCGTGGCGGGTTTGGATAAGTTCACCGGTGATGGCCGTCTGCTGGTCTTGTGCCACGTGCTCTGGTTGGATAAGTTCACCGGTGATGGCCGTCTGCTGGTCTTGTGCCACGTGCTCTGGTACCTCCGTCGCGTCGCCGTAACTCTCTAATAGCCGTCTAATCGTCGCCGATGAAGTCGCCACGACGGTAGACAAGAATTCGTTGCGCCAGTGTTCTTCCCTATCTCCGGCCGCCAGCATTGCTCGGCCAAATTGCACGCCACCGCCTAAGCCCTCTATAAATTGAAGGCCGGGGCAGCTGCGCTATGTCATCACGAAACCAAAGCCCCCGCTCCCACCCTTAATCGTTCGCCAGAGCTCACGAATTTTGAATTCTCCCCAATTCGGTTTCCGCCACCACGAAGAACACCTCGCCGCGGCTAGCTCAACTCAGATTCAATCTCGCCCTCTATGTTATTGTTCCACCACTGATGAACCCAACGGGTAGAAGGGTGCCCGATCTTTCGATGAGAGATGGTGGAGGTGGAAAACTTGTTGGAGAACGACATTTGCTGCCCAACTACCACAACCAAGATGGTGTGGCGCCTTGAGCGACAGGTACACCGTCTCCTGATAACTACGATTTGGGGTGGAGGTCGACGTTGTGCTATCCGACTACAACAACCACAAGGGTGCTGCGCCTTAGCGATAGTTACACCGGCTCCTATTGTTGCTGCTCTTGCCGTGCCAAGAACAGCCTTGAACCTGCAAGCAATCGAGAACAAGCAAGAACAAGATAACAAGCAAACACGCACGGATCTGATAAAGTTGGGGTCCCGTTTCAAGTATTCGGGTGGTCTAGCCGACACACGCGTTTACAAGGAAGTAGCAAAGGCTAAACTTACATCAAACAAAACCCAAGTTCTTTGGTGGCTGCTAGTTGCTTAAATAGAGAAATAGGAAGAAGGAATTCTGGTGGAGTCATGAAGTTCCCTCGGCAGTTCCTGGACGCCACGGGTGTCGTCTCCCATTAGTTCTTGATCCACCAGCAAGTAGACAAAGGGAGCTTTCCAACAAGTATTTATTTGCATTAAACGGCCTTGGAAGTTGGAAGATATGCCCCATTTAAACTTGTACTTGGTGCTGTTACGAAATCCTCTCGGGTGCAGCAGCCTTTATTGCTTTGTTGCCTTCTCCAGTTCAAGATGGTTCACCTCCCAAACACCTGAGCATAATAAAGTCGTAGCAAGGCTTTAGTAACACATTTAAAGAAGAATTAGCTTCAGCATCAAGAAACGAGTTCACCTTATAATTAAGTTTACGTGCACAAGCTACGTCATTGGTCCCTGATTAGCTACGAATGGTGAAGTGATGTGTCGTTGTATCAATGGCAGCAATGTCCTCATCATCCTCCCCTTCTTACAATAGAGTCGTCCTCGACTCTAGCGTGTACGGTATGTGGTCAATTCTGATGATATGATTGCCTGATTAAGGGATGTTGGAAATATCATTACTTGGTCCCCAATCAACTTCTTTGTTCCTCAAAGCCTTCCTTGCACCCTTAACACATCGCTTAATCCATGTAAGAAGTTCTACAAATAAAAGTATACACACTTTACGGTGCAATATCAATTCTTCAAATATATCGATGGTAGTTTTAATGTGGAAGAGTTTCACCTTCGCAGTAGGAGCCATTGACATGGTCATTTCTGGGCAGGTTATGTTCTCATCAACCACCCTCTCGCGTTCTTGATGCTCACCGAACCGTCCAATTGAACTAGACAGCCATGGGTCATCGGGAACACGCTGTTCTTTTGATTCTCCGCACTGTCACCGTGGATAGAGCAGGGTAGACCACCAATTTTGAAATTGATTGAGGGGAACCCGTTGATAGGACTTGAATTTGGTGTCGATCGCTCGGAAGCACTAGTTGTTGCCCCGTTTGGCCGGTCCTGGAGCTCGTCCGAGCTCTGCCGCGCTCACCGCCGCCGTGGACTTCGAACTGAAAAAGGATAGAAGCGCGGGGGTGTTTTTGTAGCTGTGAGTGAGACGTTGAACAGTAGCCAGGTGTAACACCCCTGGTGTTACTGTAACTAAAATTTAAGCATGGCATCATAAGCATTGGCATTGTATATGTTTGATACACCTAGAGTGCATTCACTAGGCAAAAATTTCAAACAAGTTGTATTGCTTAAGTGTTTTTGCAAATAAAACCCTGGATAGGAAACTTAACCCTAAACAGAGATTAAAGGGGTAAAACCTAACCCAAGATGAGAAAACCTAAAGACTTTAGGGAAAGAGTCATAAAATATCCCCAAAAACAAAGTGGAATCACATTTATGCCCCTGGAATCCCAGAAACCCTACTTGGAACCCTGGAAAACCCTAAAACTAAAACCTAGGGGCCTATGTGCAAAATTAGTCCACTTTTGGGCTAAAGTGCAAAAACCAAGTGAAATAAGTACTTTAAGTCATTTGGTTCACAAATATGTGGACTTGAAAGCTAAACCCTAAGTTTTGGACTCATTTGCAAATAGGACCTCAATTTTGATTCCTATGCTAAGTCTGAAAACACGGTTATAGGCCCAACTTTGGGGCTGTGTAGCTTTCAAAATAGTGAGAATTCATGTTAGGTGACCACATCAAAGTTGAAGACCAAACATAGGAGAACAACTTTGTTTAAGGGTTCAAGTCATGACCTTATGAGAAATTTGGAGAAAAACCCAATCAAAGATGGACTGTCAGACTGCCTGAAGTCTGAAATTCAGATTAACAGTGTTATGAGATGAACTTTGAGCTCGATTTTGAAGGGGATCCAGTGACTTTTTGTGGGAGCACATTGTAGCAAAATGATAGATGGATTATAGCTCTATAACTTTGCTGCAGAAAGTTGGCATAGGTTTCACACAAAATCGGGAGTAAATTGAGCTCCAATTTGCTCTGTCAGTCAAGCTTTTTACTGAATTCAGAGCACTGTTCACCATCATCAGAAATATCGCGCCGTGGATTAGGATCACCCCCCCTCCCCCGCCGGCGATAAGAATGCCACCGCGGCGTGACCGGTCGTCGGTGGTCACGGTAAAGATCCTCGGCATCGTGGCAAAAGGTTACCGAGGTGGCGAACTCCGATTAAACGGTGACCTCGTGCCCTCACCGGAAACCGCCGCGCGGAAAGCTTGCTAGCGCATCCGTAGTTCGCGCTTCTTCTCCAACTCCGGTCGACGGCCTATAAATTGAGCCTGGACTCCGCTTCTTCTCCACATTACGCACCTCAGTGCTTAAGCAATCGACTCAAACCCGCCTGAGAACTTGTGCAGCCCACAATTTCTCCCTCTCCTGTTCATAGCTCCGCCGAGAAGGAACATCCGTGCCCAGCGCTTCCCTGGTCAGTACTTACCGAATTACTCCCTGTTTTAGTTAGTCTTTGATCCCTTATTGCTCCTTGATGCGGCAATTTGGAGTTTGGCCGAAGCCCATCACCGGAACGCACGCCTGTTCTATAGGACGCCGCCGTGACCCCCCACCGTCGACCCGTTCTTCGGGTCATGTTCTGCCCAAACCGAAGCATGTCCAGGGACCCTGGTGAACCTAGGAACCTTTCCCTAGCTTCAATTTAGCCAGTCCAACCTTCAGTGATCCGGAACACGATAATCCGCTTGAACACCCGCACTGACACCGTGGCTAGAACATGATGAACCATCTCTAGCGAAATTGATTGAGGGGAAAGGTGCGGAAGGAGCTTAATTTGGTTCCTGTCGCTCGAGAACTCCGACCGTGGCGTCATTCGGTCGGTCTAGCTCGTCGGAGCTCGGCTCCTAGCTTGGACCGCCGTCAAGGGTTTCACGGTGTAAAGAATTAGAAGATGAGGGATCTATTTGCAAAGCGTCAGAGACTCTTTAGAATAGTGTTTGAACCCGTTCGCAGTTAAACAGAAACACGAGGGCCCCTGTGCAAATCTGCCGTCGCGCGCGGGCGCGGGCGCGCGTTTCCTGCGTTGTTGGGCCGGTTCGGGCCAGAATCAGCCCAACGCTATTGAGTATTTTCCTTTTTCTTTTTCGTCAGAACTTTAGAAATATGTAGAAAAATATAGAAAAATGGTAAAATTGTGAAACCAATTTTCCTAGGCTTGTTATTTTCCCTAGAATTTAATAAAAATAGTTTTATGATTTTTAGGTTAAATAAGGAATTTTAAGGCATTTAAAGTAGTTAAAAGAAGTAGTTCTGGATTTTTAAAGGATAAATTGTAATCCCAAAAATGTTCAAAATTTTTATATAGGCTCCTCATATTATTTAGAAGCCTTGGGTAGAGTTTGGGTTGATTTGGACCTTGTTTGATCACCAAACCCCAAAACACCCCCCTGCTCTATGAACTCCTTTACTGACTCCGGAAACCCTAGGTTCTCGGAGTACCGTGAAGGAAAGTTGTATTCAAGACTTAGATAATAAGTTCATATTATCTTTGCACCCTCATGAGCATCCCATGGCATCCATTCTTATATATATATATATATGGTTATGTTAGAACACGAAGAAGAAGAAGAAGAAGTCACCGAAGAAAGGACACCACCACCCTCGGATTCTCAAGGAGGCAACTGCTTTTACTTTGTTATTTGCGGATCCGAGCCAGACTCACCTGTTAACAAAGGCAAGCCCCGGTGCATGCAACTCCTTTCCTTGTGTTTTTAAATACTTTCCGCACATCTTAAGTCAAGTGAAATGTGCATTAGGTTCATAGGAGTTGCTTGGAACCTTTTGATGCATTGCTTTCCTTGATATCCACACCTTTATGGATACTTCTTGATGAACCCAACGGGTAGAAGGATGCCCGATCTTTCGATGAGAGATGATGGAGGTGGAAAACTTGTTGGAGAACGACGTTGGCTGCCCGACTACCACAACCAAGATGGTGTGGCGCCTTGAGCGACAGGTACACCGTCTCCTGATAACTACGATTTGGGGTGGAGGTCGACGTTGTGCTATCCGACTACAACAACCACAAGGGTGCTGCGCCTTAGCGATAGTTACACCGGCTCCTGTTGTTGCTGCTCTTGCCGTGCCAAGAACAGCCTTGAACCTGCAAGCAATCGAGAACAAGCAAGAACAAGATAACAAGCAAACACGCACGGATCTGATATAGTTGGGGTCCTGTTTCAAGTATTCGGGTGGTCTAGCCGACACACGCGTTTACAAGGAAGTAGCAAAGGCTAAACTTACATCAAACAAAACCCAAGTTATTTGGTGGCTGCTAGTTGCTTAAATAGAGAAATAGGAAGAAGGAATTCTGGTGGAGTCATGAAGTTCCCTCGGCAGTTCCTGGACGCCTCGGGTGTCGTCTCCCATTAATTCTTGATCCACCAGCAAGTAGACGAAGGGAGCTTTCCAACAAGTATTTATTTGCATTAATCGGCCTTGGAAGTTGGAAGATATGCCCCATTTAAACTTGTACTTGGTGCTGTTACGAAATCCTCTCGGGTGCAGCAGCCTTTATTGCTTTGTTGCCTTCTCCAGTTCAAGATGGTTCACCTCCCAAACACCTGAGCATAATAAAGTCATCGCAAGGCTTTAGTACCTCATTTAAAGAAGAATTAGCTTCAATAGCAAGGAACGAGTTCACCTGATAATTAAGTTTACGTGCACGGGCTCGTGTCATTGGTCCTTGATTAGCTACGAATGGTGAAGTGGTCACTGGTATGGTTGTATCAATGATAGTGATGTCCTCATCATCCTCCCCTTCTTGCAACAAAGTCGTCCTCGACTCAAACGTGTCATTCTCTCCCAAGTATGGTGTTAAATCTGCAATGTTAAAAGAGGAACTGACCCCAAAATCTGCAGGCAACTGAACTTTATATGCATTATCATTAATTTTGTGAAGCACTTTGAAGGGTCCAGCAGCTCTTGGTTGTAATTTAGATTTGCGCATATCAGGGAATCTATCTTTCCTTAAATGCACCCATACTAAATCACCAGGTTCAAAGGTAATATGCTTTCTACCCTTGCTACTTGCTTCTGCATACTTAGCATTCATGGCTTTAATATTTGCTTTAGTTTGTTCATGCAGCTTTATAATCAGTTCAGCACGACGAGAAGCATCAAAATTCATTATTTCAGAATGTGGGATGGCGATAAGATCAATAGGAGCTCGAGGGACAAAACCATACACAATTTTAAAAGGGCATAGTTTAGTTGTAGAATGTTGAGAACGATTATAAGCAAATTCAATGTGAGGCAAACATTCTTCCCACAATTTGATGTTATGTTTCAGAACAGCCCTAAGCATGGTAGATAAACTACGGTTTACGACTTCGGTTTGTCCATCGGTTTGAGGGTGACAAGTAGTAGAAAAGAGCAATTTAGTTCCCAACTTAGCCCATAACGTTTTCCAAAAATGACTAAGAAATTTGGTATCCCGATCAGACACAATAGTGTTTGGAACCCCATGCAAACGAACAACTTCACGAAAGAACAAATCAGCAACATGGGTAGCGTCATCAGTTTTGTGACATGGTATAAAGTGTGCCATTTTTGAAAATCTGTCCACAACAACAAAAACACTATCCCTCCCCTTCTTTGTTCTAGGTAGTCCTAAAACAAAGTCCATAGAAATATCCTCCCATGGTGCACTAGGAACTGGGAGAGGCATGTATAAACCATGTGAATTAAGGCGAGACTTAGCTTTTTGACATGTAGTGCAGCGAGCAACAAATCGCTCCACGTCTCTTCTCATCTTCGGCCAAAAGAAATGGCTGGCCAGGATGTCTTCTGTCTTCTTCACACCAAAGTGTCCCATCAACCCACCGCCATGTGCTTCCTGTAATAATAATATACGCACGGAACCAGCTGGAATGCATAATTTGTTAGCCCGAAACACAAAGCCATCAGTGAGAACAAATTTATTCCATGTCCTTCCTTCTTTACAATGTAATAGCACATCTTTGAAATCAGCATCGAAAACATATTGTTGTTTAATTGTTTCCAAGCCAAAAATCTTAAAATCAAGTTGAGACAGCATGGTATAACGGCGAGACAAGGCATCTGCAATGACATTATCTTTTCCTTTCTTATGTTTGATGATATAGGGAAAAGATTCAATAAATTCGACCCACTTGGCATGCCTACGGTTCAGATTTGTTTGGCTCCTTAGATGCTTTAAAGATTCATGATCAGAATGTATAACAAATTCTTTAGGCCATAAGTAGTGTTGCCATGTTTCCAAAGTTCGAACTAAGGCATATAATTCTTTATCATAAGTGGAATAGTTCAGACTGGGTCCATTCAGTTTCTCACTAAAATAAGCAACAGGCTTTCCTTCTTGCAACAAGACACCACCCAAACCAATACCACTAGCATCACATTCCAATTCAAAAGTCTTACTGAAATCAGGTAATTGGAGAAGGGGTGTATGAGTTAACCTATCCTTCAATGTTTCAAATGCAACCTCTTGCGCCTTGCCCCAAGAAAATGGAGCACCCTTCTTAGTAAGCTCGTGCAATGGCCCTGCGATGGTGCTGAAATTTTTCACAAATCGACGATAGAACCCCGCAAGCCCGAGAAAGCTTCGGACTTGCGTGACCGTGGTAGGGACTGGCCAGCTATGTATGGCCTCCACCTTAGCCTGATCAACTTCAATTCCCTGCGGTGTCACAACATAGCCAAGAAAAGAGACACGGTCTGTGCGAAATGTGCACTTGTCAAGGTTACCAAATAAGCGTGCTTCACGTAAAGCATTGAAAATAGCATGTAGATGATCAAGATGGTCTACTAGACATTTGCTATAGATCAAGATGTCATCGAAGTAGACGACCACAAATCTTCCAATGAAAGCACGTAAAACCTCATTCATTAATCTCATGAAAGTACTAGGTGCATTAGTGAGACCAAAAGGCATGACTAACCACTCATACAAACCAAACTTGGTTTTAAATGCCGTTTTCCATTCATCCCCTAGCTTCATGCGAATTTGGTGATATCCACTACGTAAGTCAATTTTAGAGAAAATCATCGAGCCACTAAGTTCATCCAGCATATCATCTAACCTAGGGATAGGATGACGATATCTGATGGTAATGTTATTAATTGCTCGACAATCTACACACATGCGCCATGAGCCATCTTTCTTTGGGACTAATAAAACAGGGACAGAGCAAGGACTAAGGGACTCACGCACATAACCTTTATCGAGTAATTCTTGTACTTGTCGCTGAATCTCCTTGGTTTCTTCCGGGTTTGTCCTGTATGGCGCTCGGTTTGGCAAGGAAGCCCCTGGGATCAGGTCAATCTGATGCTCAATTCCTCTTATCGGTGGCAGGCCAGGTGGCACTTCGTTTGGAAATACATCAGCATATTCCTGCAAAAGATTAGTGACAGTAGAAGGCAAAGTAGATGGTATGTTGTGGAGTGAGAACAAAGCATCCTTGCAAATAAATACATAGCAGATTGAAGCAACATCATTTAATTCAAGCAAATCAGATTTGGAAGCAAGAAAACAAGCACTTTTCAGTTGTATTTCTGTCTTCCTCACTTGAGTAGATTTAGAATTGTCACTCTTATGTTGTACCAACTCCTTTGCAGCACCTAGATTTTTATTATGAACAGATTTATTTTTCTCTTTGCAAGCTCTAGCAACTTCATCCTTCAAAATAGCATCGGGGGACATGGGGTGCAATACAAGTGATGTAGCTGAGGTGCCCGATCTTTCAGCGAGAGGAGATAATTTCGATTTGGCGGAAGATGACCCTTGCGATCCGACTACGACGAGCAAGCCCGAGGCGCCAATGCAATCGCTGAACCAACTCCCTGTGGTTACCGACCTTGCTGATGCGAGATCGGCCTGATCACGAAGATCGTTTCCTGTGCGCAATCGAAGAACGAACAAGAAAAAGATGCGAGCAATCTAATCTATTACTCGAGGGTGGAGTTCTGAATACACGAAGACAGCGCAGATTTGCGCGTGTTCGAGAGTAGCTAAAGCTAGATCTAAAACAAAACTCGGAAAATAAAGGAGGCGCAGCTCCTGTATAAATAGAGAGGGGGCGCAGCCCCTAGGGGCGGCCAACCCTAGGACGTCCATTATGGGCCGCAATTGGGCTGGTCGTCTATTCTTCCGGGCCTTCGTTCTTTAACAACATGATGTAGTTCAATTCTCTTGCACGGGCCCGAGTCACTGGCCCAGGTGGAAGGGGTGGCGCCTGGACTCGGGAAGATGGTGCCTGGGCTGGAGAAGGTGCTGCTGGTGTAGATGTGCTCGTGTTGGTGTTGATGTCCTCATCATCCTCCCCTTCTTGAACTGAAGTCGTCCTCGACGGCAACTCCTCATCTTCTCCCGCATACGGTTTCAAATCTGCAACATTAAAACTAGTGGAAACACCAAACTCCGCAGGCAGGTCAAGGATATAAGCATTATCATTAATCTTGGTTAGTACCTTAAAAGGACCAGCAGCACGAGGCATCAATTTAGAACGGCGCAAAGTAGGAAATCGATCCTTTCTCAAATGCAACCAAACCATATCACCAGGTTCAAAAGTAACTAGTTTCCGGCCTTTACTACCAGTAATCTGATATTTAGCATTAGCAGCAGCAATGTTTTGTTGAGTTTGTTCATGGAGATTAATCATTTGTTCAACATGTGCAAGAGCATCTATGTGTGGGGCGTCCGTAGCATCAAGCGAAAACAAAGCAATAGGCGCCCTAGGAATGTAACCATAAACAATTTGAAAAGGGCACATCTTTGTAGAAGAATGTGTTGCATGATTATAAGCAAACTCAACATGAGGTAAGCAATCCTCCCAACGTTTCAAATTTTTGTCTAAAACAGCCCTAAGCATGGTAGACAAAGTTCGATTAACTACCTCAGTTTGACCATCAGTCTGAGGGTGACAAGTGGTGCTAAACAGCAATTTAGTTCCTAATTTATTCCACAGAGATCTCCAAAAATGACTCAGAAACTTGGCATCACGATCCGAGACTATTGTATTGGGAATACCGTGCAAACGAATAATCTCTCTAAAAAACAATTCAGCAACATTGCTAGCATCATCAGTCTTATGACAAGGTATGAAATGATCCATTTTGGAGAATCGATCAACAACCACAAAAATGCTATCCCTCCCCTTCTTAGTTCTAGGCAATCCCAAAACAAAATCCATCGAAATATCAATCCAAGGGGAAGTAGGAACAGGCAAAGGCATATACAAATCATGGTTGTTCAACCGTGACTTAGCTTTCTGACAAGTAGTGCAGCGTGCAACAAGGCGCTCAACATCAGCGCGCATCCGAGGCCAAAAGAAGTGGGCAGCCAACACCTCATGTGTCTTGTAGACGCCAAAGTGCCCCATGAGACCGCCTCCATGTGCTTCCTGTAACAACAAAAGACGAACCGAGCTAGCTGGAACACACAGCTTGTTAGCGCGAAACAGGAACCCATCCTGTATCTGAAATTTGCCCCATGGTTTCCCATTAATACAATGGCCGAAAGCATCTTTAAAATCAGCATCGTCAACATATTGATCTTTTACAGTGTGCAAACCAAAGATTTTAAAATCTAACTGTGACAGCATGGTATAGCGACGAGACAAAGCATCAGCAATAACATTGTCCTTCCCGTTCTTGTGTTTAATAATGTAAGGAAAAGACTCAATGAATTCTACCCATTTAGCATGACGACGGTTCAGATTTGTTTGGGTACGAATATGTTTTAAAGCCTCATGATCAGAATGAATTATGAACTCACGATGCCAAAGATAGTGCTGCCATGTATGTAAAGTGCGCACTAACGCGTAAAGCTCCTTATCATAAGTAGAATATTTCAGACTAGCACCGCTTAATTTTTCACTAAAATAAGCAACTGGTTTTCCTTCTTGTAACAAAACAGCACCTAGCCCAATACCGCTAGCATCGCATTCAAGGTCAAATACTTTATTAAAATCAGGCAATTGCAATAGGGGAGCTTGGGTTAACTTATCTTTCAAAGTGCTGAACGCTTCCTCCTGCGAATCACTCCAAGCAAACGGCACATCTTTCTTTGTAAGCTCATGTAGAGGCGCTGCAATGGAGCTAAAATTACGAACAAATCTGCGGTAGAAACCGGCAAGTCCAAGAAAGCTCCGAATTTGTGTGACCGTCGTCGGTGTAGGCCACTCCCGAATGGCAGCAATCTTGCTGCTATCCACCTCAATGCCCTGTGGAGTAACAACATAACCAAGAAACGAGACACGTCGTGTGCAAAAGATGCTTTTTCCATGTTAGCGAATAACTGGGCGGCACGCAATGCATCAAAAACAGCACTTAAATGTTCCAAATGCTCTTTCTTAGATTTGCTGTAAATAAGGATATCATCGAAATAAACAACCACAAACAATCCTATGAAGGGCCTCAGAACTTCATTCATCACTCGCATAAAAGTGCTGGGAGCATTAGTCAATCCAAATGGCATAACCAACCATTCATATAAACCAAATTTCGTTTTGAAGGCTGTTTTCCATTCATCACCCAGTTTCATTCTAATCTGGTGGTAACCACTACGCAAATCAATCTTAGTGAAAATAATGGCACCACTAAGCTCATCTAGCATATCATCAAGGCGTGGTATAGGATAGCGATAACGAATAGTGATGTTATTAATAGCACGACAGTCTACACACATACGCCATGACCCATCTTTCTTGGGAACAAGTAACACAGGAACAGAGCAAGGGCTAAGAGACTCACGAATGTATCCTTTGTCAAGCAATGCCTGTACCTGGCGCTGAATCTCCTTCGTCTCATCCGGATTTGTACGGTATGGTGCGCGGTTCGGAAGCTGTGCGCCGGGAATGAGGTCGATCTGGTGCTCAATGCCACGAAGCGGTGGGAGACCCGGTGGTAAGTCTTTAGGAAAGACATCAGCATACTCCTGCAAAAGGTTAGCAACCATAGGGGGAATAGCCAAAGATGGTGCATCATCAAGTGAAATGAGGACACTAGAGCATACAAGTGCATAGCATGGCAAATGAGCACCGTGTAGATCATCAAAATCAGCACGTGTAGCAAGTAAAACAGGAGCCTTCAACTTAATTTCAGAAGGAACAGAGGACGATGGATCAAGTTGTTTAGCAGTTATAGCAGCTCGGGCAAGATCATCTTTAACAATTTGTTCAGGTGTCATTGGATGTATAATTATTTTCTGACCCTTAAAAATGAAAGAATAATGATTCGAACGACCATGATGCAAGCTATCAGTATCATATTGCCAAGGTCGACCAAGTAACAAAGAGCATGCTTCCATGGGAATAACATCACAATCAACAAAATCAGAATAAGCACCCATGGAGAAAGGAACACGCACGGAACGCGTGATTTTTATTTTACCACCATCATTAAGCCATTGAATGTGATATGGGTTTGGATGCTTACGAGTGGGTAACGACAACTTTTCGACCAGCATGGTACTCGCCAAATTGTTGCAACTGCCGCTGTCGATAATGATGCGAATTGACCGCTCCTGCACAACACCCTTTGTATGGAACAGAGTGTGTCGCTGATTCTTCTCGGGCAAAGCGACCTGTGTACTGAGAACACGCTGCACAACAAGACTTTCATACCTATCAGCGTCGCCCGGGTTGACATGTACCTCCGCCTTAGCTGCATGGTCAGTGGCAAGTAGTGCATGTTCAATTTCTTCAGAATCACTAGCGGAAGAGTACTCACCATCGTCATGAATGAGCAAAGTGCGCTTGTTTGGGCAGTCCCGAATCACATGGCCAAATCCTCTACAGCGATGACACTGAATATCTCGTGTACGACCTGTGGGTGGGGCAGTGCTGGCTGGTTTGGTCGTCTTCTCGCGTGGAGTAGTGGTGGACGTGGATGGCGCAGGGGGAACTGGTGCTGAGGTGGATGTCGAGCTTCGTCCTGCAAAAGGGTTAGAATATGGCTTCGAGCGGCGTCCCTGCACTTCACGTTCAGCTTTGCAAGCATATTCAAATAAAGTAGTCATATCATAATATTCCTTATAATCAAGTATATCTTGGATTTCGCGGTTTAAACCACCACGAAAACGTGCCATAGCAGCGTCGTTGTCCTCCAATATCCCACAACGAATCATACCTTTTTGTAACTCCTGGAAATAGTCCTCAACAGATTGAGAACCTTGCTGAAAACGCTGCATTTTATTAAGCAAATCACGAGTATAATACGAAGGCACAAATCGATGTCGCATCGCAGCTTTCAACTGATCCCAAGTGGTTGGAATGGTAGTGGGATGTTTTATTTTAAACTCACGCCACCAAATTAAAGCAAAATTAGTAAATTCACTAATAGCAGCTTTAACCTGAGAATGTGCAGCAATATCATGGCATGAAAATTTTTGTTCAACCTCTAACTCCCAATCAAGATATGCAGCAGGATCATATTTGCCATTAAAAGGTGGAATTTTAAATTTAATCTTAGAAAATAAGTCATTAGGGGGATGACGAACCACACGGCGTGCACGACCACGGCGATCTCCATCGTCCCACTCAGTGTCACCGCCGTAGTCCTGCTCCATCTTTGTGGTCAACGCATCAAGGCGTGCCAGGATGGTGTCGAGTGTGGTGCGAGTCGCCGTTTGAGCAAGGTCAAGCTGGTTGAAACGCTCGGTCGTCGAAGTGACCGTTGAATCAAGCCGTTCATGCATCGTCCTAATGTCATCAGCAAGTCCATCAACTTGTCGCCTTACTTCCAGCAACTGGGCATCCACCGTGTCATGTGCTCCTGCCATAGTTAGCGCAAACACCAAAACACCAAAAAAAAAACCAACGACAAAAACAGGGGTGTACTGCTCACAAGGCGCTCACACTAGTGCTGTTATCAAATTCTTATCCGTTCTTACCAAGCCACAGTGGTGAACTGCAACCAACAGGTGGAACCGGTGAAAGATTGGATGAGCGATTGCCTGGAGAAACAGAAACCTTCTCGTCGTAGAAATATGTGGAGTTCTGGGTAGGCTGCACTCAAGTCAAGGATTAGCACGACCAAACAATAATGCAAAGTTGAATTATAGTGCAGAACACGAAACTATATTGCTGGCCACAAGTGCAAAGGACAGATGGAACTAGCAGAATGGCAGTACCGTAAATATTGTACTATTGAGGCCACTAGTAGGAATCACAAGTGATTTTGTTTTTCCTTTTTGTATGATTTTTTTGATATTTTTCTCAGCACAAGAAACAACAAAATAGGAGCTAGACGAAGTTTCACCTAAAACAGAGTTCAAATGTGGTCTACAGAAAATCAGGAAGTTCTCTGAAAAGCGTGCGAGAACTTTGACGGATTTTTTTCTTTATTTTCCTGAATTTTTTTGACAATTTTGTCGAACCCAAACAGACCAAAGGTGAGTTTGGCCGGCCTCAGAATGGTGTCAACTAGCTCCTGTAAAAATTTCAGATTTTTTGGACACCCGAGCGAAAAGTTATGCCCGGTTTAAGGAAGGTACCTCAAGTTATGTTTTCAAACGACCGGGATGAAACAACCGTATCCTTTCTCCTTCGTTGTTTTTTTGTTTCTGTTTTTTTGACGTAACCGAAGGAGAAAAACAAGGAAACGATGTTGACTCGGTTTGTTTTTTTTTTCTGTTTTTTTTTCGTAACCGAAGGAGAAAAACAAGGAAACGGTCGTTGACTCGGTTTGTTTTTTCTGTTTTTTTTTTGACGTAACCGAAGGAGAAAAACAAGGAAACAATGTTGACTCGGTTTGTGGCGTGATCAAAGGGGAGATGGTGGCGGCGCTAGGGTTTGAATGGTGGAAGAACACAATGCAACCAGCAACAAATGACGCGAAAGCACACAAATTCAACAATGCAGATTATTGAAAGAAAGTGCGAGGCTCAAAAGGGTGCTGGGATAACGTCTAACCTGAATTTTTATGTGGTTTTGTGGACTGTAGGAAAAAAAACACTCGATAAACTCACCGATCAACCTGGAACTCTGATACCAATTGATGTAGCTGAGGTGCCCGATCTTTCGGCGAGAGGAGATAATTTCGATTTGGCGGAAGATGACCCTTGCGATCCGACTACGACGAGCAAGCCCGAGGCGCCAATGCAATCGCTGAACCAACTCCCTGTGGTTACCGACCTTGCTGATGCGAGATCGGCCTGATCACGAAGATCGTTTCCTGTGCGCAATCGAAGAACGAACAAGAAAAAGATGCGAGCAATCTAATCTATTACTCGAGGGTGGAGTTCTGAATACACGAAGACAGCGCAGATTTGCGCGTGTTCGAGAGTAGCTAAAGCTAGATCTAAAACAAAACTCGGAAAATAAAGGAGGCGCAGCTCCTGTATAAATAGAGAGGGGGCGCAGCCCCTAGGGGCGGCCAACCCTAGGACGTCCATTATGGGCCGCAATTGGGCTGGTCGTCTATTCTTCCGGGCCTTCGTTCTTTAACAACATGATGTAGTTCAATTCTCTTGCACGGGCCCGAGTCACTGGCCCAGGTGGAAGGGGTGGCGCCTGGACTAGGGAAGATGGTGCCTGGGCTGGAGAAGGTGCTGCTGGTGTAGATGTGCTCGTGTTGGTGTTGATGTCCTCATCAACAAGCTTCTTCTCATTATGCATAAAAGAGTAGTGATTTGTTTTACCATGATGCACGGTGTCCTTATCAAATTGCCATGGTCTACCAAATAACATAGAGCAAGCTTGCATAGGTACCACATCACAATCAATATAATCATGGTATGAACCAATTGTAAATTCCACACGGACCATACGTGTTACCTTAAGCTTACCACTGTCGTTGAACCATTGGATGTAGTAGGGGTGTGGATGTGGAAGCGTTTTCAGCCCAAGCTTCTCTACCATGGTGGTGCTTGCTAAGTTGTTGCAGCTTCCTCCATCAATTATAATACGACAAGATCGTTCCAAAACTACACATTTAGTTTGGAACAAATTGTGTCGCTGGTTTTGTTCAGCTTTAATAATTTGGGCACTCAAGACACGTCTTACAACGAGGCTCTCATAGTGTTCAGCATGTTCAGCCCCAATATGCTCTTCATCATCATGCTCCTTTTCAGCATCTTGGGCAGCAAGCATGGCATATGTATCATTATCTAAATCGCTGGCTGATGAGTACTCACCATTTTCTCTTATAATTAGTACACGCTTGCTTGGACAGTCCCTTCGGATGTGCCCAAATCCTTTGCATTGGAGGCATTGGATGTCCTTTGTTCTTCCCGTGGAAGCAATAGAAGAAGATTTGGCTACAGCTTGGGAGGATCCTTTCCCTGTCTCAATAGCACGAGAAGGTGCTGATTTCAATGGTGTTGTGGATGATCTATTGGAAGCATCTCCCTGAAACACATGGTTAGAGCTAGCAGCACTAGTGTGGGGCTGCCAAGATGTATTGCGACCTGCATAAGTGTTAGTTCTCAAGCATCGTCCCTGGACTTCTCTTTCAGCCTTACAAGCAAGATGAAATAAGCGAGTAACATTAGTGTATTCCTTGTAAGCTAATATATCCTGAATTTCTCTTGTCAAACCACCCATGAACCTAGCCATTGCAGCTTCTTCATTTTCTATGAGACCACACCTCAACATGCCTATTTGTAATTGTTGATAATACTCTTCAACAGATTTGTTGCCTTGTCTAAGCTGTTGTAATTTATGTAATAAATCACGAGCATGATAGGAAGGAACAAAACGACTACGCATGATTCTTTTTAAAGCATTCCAAGTTTGTGGTATGGTAGCTGGATGTGTAGTTTGGTACTCATGCCACCAAATAGAAGCAAAATCAGTGAATTCACTCGTAGCAGCTCTAACCTTTTTATCATCAGAAAAATCATAGCATGCAAATTTTTGATCTACCGACAATTCCCATGTTAGATATGCATCAGGATCATATTTTCCATCAAACGATGGTATGGAGAATTTAATTCTTCCTAGAGAATCATCATTTTCACGTACCTCACGTCGTGGAGGTCGACCACCCAAGCCATGGCGATCACGTCGTTGGTGTCGTCGGTGCCTAATAGATCGGTCATCACGCTCGGTGTCTGCTGAATACTCCGTAGCATCATCTCTTGCGGTACCAGCAATGGAACCATAGCCATCATCATCACCTTGTTGCCTACCTGCACGCCCAACTTGGTCCATCCTATCTAAGCGCTCAATAATTGCTGCAAGAGAGGTGTTAGTAGCAGCAACTGTTCGTTCCAAAGTGGTCAATGTGTTGTTGGTAACAATTTGTGCTGTTTCTAATTGACCAATGCGCTCATTGGTGACTTGAACATCTTCATTGAGGGCATCTGTGTGCAACCTTACTTGACGTTCGAAATGTTGAATGATGCCCACTGTTCGTGGAGAATGTGGAGGTCGCGCATTTGCATCCTCTGCCATGGTTAGTGCAAAAGAGATACAAAAACAAGTAATGCAGCCTAGTAGTTGCTATGATGTGGATGGATAAACACTGCCTCACTAGCAAGAAATCAAGCTCTTACAAGTTCTCACCACGCAAAGCAAGTGGCGCTGGCAAACAGCAAGAACAACAACAGTGGCTGCTAGCACAACCTGGTGGTGTTGTAGAAAAATTTGTGGATTTATAGGTGGCTGCTAAAACAATAGTTCCAAGGAATAGCTAGTACCACATTAGCCACAACAAGTTGAATAAACGTTCCACAATGGTGTTGTGCTGGTCCTAGTCCAAACCGTAATAGAGACGCGAGCCGTTACACAAATGATATCACCAAATACTCAAAACAGCAAGCTGACTTAGAAAATTGTGAAACGGTGGCACACAAACTGTCTTTGTTTCGTTGCACATGGAATTTTATCTACCAATATTCTTACTGCGATTTTTTTTCTCTTTTTTGTACGTGCTTTTTTTTATCAGCGCGGCTTTTTTTGTGCACTTGCCTTTTCCTTTTCCTTGTTTTTTTTGAACTACAGCTAGAGAACAGCTAGAGAACTAAAAATGGTGATCTAAACAAGGTGGCACGAACTCGAAACTCTAGCAGCAAGAAACTTTGGACCAGCAACTCGACACAAATGCAGCAACCGTGAATTCAACAAGTCGAAAACTAAGTAGTAAAGCAAAGGCTCAAAATGTTTTTAGGTGGTTTTTTGCTCTAAATATATCTTTGGCAAAAGTGGACTGTGGGTAAATAAAATAAGGAAGATGGAGATCTCTCACCGAGCAACCTGAAATTTGATACCACTTGATGAACCCAACGGGTAGAAGGATGCCCGATCTTTCGATGAGAGATGATGGAGGTGGAAAACTTGTTGGAGAACGACGTTGGCTGCCCGACTACCACAACCAAGATGGTGTGGTGCCTTGAGCGACAGGTACACCGTCTCCTGATAACTACGATTTGGGGTGGAGGTCGACGTTGTGCTATCCGACTACAACAACCACAAGGGTGCTGCGCCTTAGCGATAGTTACACCGGCTCCTGTTGTTGCTGCTCTTGCCGTGCCAAGAACAGCCTTGAACCTGCAAGCAATCGAGAACAAGCAAGAACAAGATAACAAGCAAACACGCACGGATCTGATATAGTTGGGGTCCTGTTTCAAGTATTCGGGTGGTCTAGCCGACACACGCGTTTACAAGGAAGTAGCAAAGGCTAAACTTACATCAAACAAAACCCAAGTTATTTGGTGGCTGCTAGTTGCTTAAATAGAGAAATAGGAAGAAGGAATTCTGGTGGAGTCATGAAGTTCCCTCGGCAGTTCCTGGACGCCTCGGGTGTCGTCTCCCATTAATTCTTGATCCACCAGCAAGTAGACGAAGGGAGCTTTCCAACAAGTATTTATTTGCATTAATCGGCCTTGGAAGTTGGAAGATATGCCCCATTTAAACTTGTACTTGGTGCTGTTACGAAATCCTCTCGGGTGCAGCAGCCTTTATTGCTTTGTTGCCTTCTCCAGTTCAAGATGGTTCACCTCCCAAACACCTGAGCATAATAAAGTCATCGCAAGGCTTTAGTACCTCATTTAAAGAAGAATTAGCTTCAATAGCAAGGAACGAGTTCACCTGATAATTAAGTTTACGTGCACGGGCTCGTGTCATTGGTCCTTGATTAGCTACGAATGGTGAAGTGGTCACTGGTGTGGTTGTATCAATGATAGTGATGTCCTCATCACTTCTGGTGAAGTATCAAAATTGTTTTACAAAAATGCTTAGCCCTGCTTAGGTCTTGTGGATAGAGGTTGTCTTTTGCTGTACTGCCTAGCTCAGGGGTTATCCTGAGGAAAGATGACTTCTACCTACAAGAATATTTTCTTTTGGAGCAATGGTGGGATCTTACTGCAAAGTTCCCTGTGATGCTCTTTTCATCCTAAGGAACAGAAACAATCCTAAGGATGGAAGTACTTAAATCGAAACTTGGGTTAGGAACAGGTGATGTTCTACCCAAGTTGATTAAGGATTGAACGTGTATGTAGGCGTGCTGATCGAGGACCCTTTAACTGGTCACATGCCTCGTCATGGGTAAGCCTTGCCTCGGGCAGACTAAGGCCAGAATAAGATAACACGAAATGGGCGTGGAGCGGTGGCGGGAGTAGCGTGTACCCACCGTGGCAAGAGGCTGGACGGTGGTGTATCTGTGCTCTCGGTTTGCGTGAACCTGATCTGGTCTTAAGAACCCCGGTGGCGGGTTGACATATGCAAGGGTTAAGTGCTACATATGTCGTGTGATTGGAGATCCTCAGCTGAGTATAATCGATTCGGATCGCCGTACCTTCGCGGTTATGAAGACTTGGTCACTTCCCTGCAACCTAGAGTCAGGATGTAAACAGTATGGATAAAAATGATGTTGTACTGATGAAATGATGAAATTAGACTAGAGGCAAACAGAGTCTATTAATACGTAAGATGGCATTAAAAGATTGAAAGTAAGGACTTACTTTAGTAAGCTGTTTCTGCAAAGGTATCTAAAGTTGATTTTGCTAAAGCCTCTCCTTGATTCCTATTTACCCAGCATACCCTTGAGAGTCTTTTCCTTAGTCGGGTAAGACTTGCTGAGTAATTCCATACTCAGGGTTTATCCCCTTTTTGTTTTTAGGTGAGGAAGTAGCAGAGTTCTGTTGCTTCTGTACCAAGGTGGTTCCTAATGAAGATAAACAAGAATGAAGAGCGGGAGGAAAGGATCCTCCATTAAGACTTTTGTGTGATAACTGTCGGGAGGAGTTTTTACCTCCCTTGGTATGTGTAATAATATTACTCTGCACTCGTTATATACTCCTGGTCTGTAATAAACAATGTGATCTCACTTTTTAATAAATGTAAGCTTATGTAATCGCTTCCGCATTTCTTTATCTCTGATGTTCTGTAATATCTGCATGACGGGTGAGACGTTCCTGGAAAGGTAAGGAAAGATACCGAGCTTGTCAAGTAGTTCAGGGGCACCTATAGGGTTGTCTGAGGTCCGTTGGACAAGGACAACTGTAGGTGGGTCTAATTACTTGGGAGGTTCCGTCACAGCTGGTATCGGAGCGTAGCCCTTCTTGTCAGATATTATGTGGCATCTTCAAAAGGATTTTCTAAGACTTATCTAGAAAATTGCTTCTCTCCTTACCTAAGTATTTCTGAAGAGTTTATTTCAAGGACCAGATAGGAAGAGTGCAATGTATAAGAATTATACTAATAAATTTTCCCCCTTAGCAAATGCCGCCACGTACAAGGAAAACGGCACGTAAGCATACTGGACCCATTGGTGTGCCTCGGCATCAACTTGCCCCACGAGAGCAAGAGCAAAACAGCAGTAGCGGGAGCAACGATCCTATTGGTGATCTCGAAGCTCGCGTGAATCATCTCCAAGCGGAGTTACAGCACAGGACTAATCTATGGGTTGCGGACGGTGACCGAATCAATGATTTAAGAAGTTACATCCGCACCCTGCAAGATCAACTAGCTGACCGAGATTTGGCACTTGATTGGGCAGTGCAGTCTCGTTCGGTAGCTTTAGCTAAGGAAGCAAAGGCTCGAGCACGAGTCAACGAACTTAGCGTTGCTGTTGATAACTTGCAGGTATATTGCAATACTTTACATGAAGAAGTTCATGTACTGTATTCACAATTACACCCAAATGTCCCTGCGGATCCCGTCAGGTCTGAAGCCGGACCCTCGCACACTGCGGGCAAAGTGCTTGGTGGAGAGTTAGACCTTTTTAGGCCCCCTCCTTCTTTGAGGCTGGTCGACGTATGGTCTCCCACCCCTGACGATGAAGCTACCAAGAATAAGCAGGAGTAGTAATGTAGCTTGTAGAAGTAGAGATAGTAAGTTGTATAATAGGTTGAACTTTTGTATAATGGGTAATGTGTCCTGTTATGTAAAATCGAGTCTGTATCATTACTTTTTATAGTAATGTATAATGGAAGGTCTCTTTGGCATATTATGTTTATTTCAAATGTTCTTTGCCTCAGATGCCGACCAGGACTCGCGGACAGGACGCAGCCGGAACTTCTGGGGGTCGGGATGTCACCCCCAAATCCACCTTCGGTTCCACCCACGCTAGCCGAGGCGATCGCCGCCTTGGTAAATGCCACCGCAGACAAAACCCGTTTCCTTAGGGAAATGGCGGGTCAACAGCAATTCCAGCAGCAGGCAGGAAGGGGTTACCAGCAAGGCCCCCGTGAAACTACCTATCTGGATTTCTCGGAAACCCGTCCACCCCTATTCGTCAAGGCAGATGACCCGCTGGAAGCTGACGAGTGGATACGGGTCATTGAACAAAAGTTTGGTCTTCTCCGTTGTTCAGAAACGCAGAAGCCATTATTCGCCGCACAGCAACTACGTGGCCCTGCCAGTACCTGGTGGGGAAATTTTGTGGCTATCCAACCTGTCAACCATCAAATCACTTGGGAAGAATTTAAAGCAGCCTTCCGTGAGCACTACATACCTGAAGGGGTGCTGCATATGAAGCAAGAGGAATTCATGAAGCTTAAACAAGGAGGAGATACCATCAATCAGTATCTCAACAAGTTTAACCACCTTTCGCAGTATGCCATCGACCAGGTGAATATTAATTTGAAGAAAAAGAACTGCTTCATGAGGGGTCTAAATGACCGGTTGCAGCGAAAGATGGCCACATGTATTGATCTCACGTATGGAAAGGCTGTCAGTACAGCCTTATCTGTGGAAGCAAAATACGCAAGCTCTGGGAAGAACAAGGGATTCGGTGGTGAGAGGCCTAATCAGGGCCAGGCGAAGAGGCAACGGTTCGTCATCCGGCCTTCTAGCCAAAATCGCACTTTCTCACGTCCACCTGCATTCCATTTCAAACAGCCAATTATTATTCGCCCCAACAATACCCCCACTTTCCCAAATCAGCCGGGTGCCCCAGGCACTCGATTCCCTGCCTTGCCCAGCTCTTCAACTGGGTGTTTCAACTGCGGCAAGTCGGGACATTTTATCAAAGACTGCCCATATCCCAAGCAAAATCAATCCAATGCTCAGCAAGGATCTGGGAAGTCAACTCAGCCCAAGGGGAATACTGTGGGGAGGAATACCAAGAAGACGGAGCGTGTATATTACACCCAAGTGACCACTACACCGGAAGGAGAGCCGGTGATGATGGGTACGTTTCCTGTGGCCAGTTACCCTGCAATTTTTTCTTTTTGATTCTGGTGCTTCGCATACCTTCATTAGCAAAAAATTTGTGGAGCAACATCACATTGCATGCCATGAATCAAAAGAGGGATTTAAAATTCATTCACCTGGGGACATATTTTTACTCGAGAAGTGGCCTATGAAGTGCCAGTAACAATGGCCGGACGGAACTTTCCTGTTAACATGATTGTTCTGAAAGGCCAGGATATAGATGTAATTTTGGGTATGAATTGGTTAACCCAACACAAGGCAATTCTCAACACTGAACTCAGAACCGTCAGGTTGAGCTACAATCAAGAAGAGATTCTTTTGTCTCTCCCCATGACCAATCCAGCCAAAGCTTCTGGTAGAGTATACGAAGCCATTGTACCGGAAATCAAGGATATTCCGGTAGTATGTGAGTTTCCAGATGTATTTCCGGAAGATTTGCCTGGACTGCCCCCTGAAAGAGATGTAGAATTTGTAATTGAGCTAAAGCCCGGTACGGCTCCCATCTCTCGAAGATCGTACCGTATGCCCCCTAATGAGTTGGCGGAATTGAAGATTCAATTACAAGATCTACTGAATAAGGGATTCATCCGGCCAAGCTCGCCTCCATGTGGTTGCCCCGCCATTTTTGTTAAAAAGAAGGATCAAACCTTGCGAATGTGCGTGGATTATCGACCCCTGAATGAGGTCACCATCAAGAATAAGTACCCTCTTCCAAGGATCGACATCTTATTTGATCAACTGACTGGGGCGAGGATATTTTCCAAAATTGATCTCAGGTCGGGCTATCATCAAATCCGTATTCGGCCCGAGGATATACCCAAGACCGCGTTTACTACGCGGTATGGATTGTTTGAATACCTGGTAATGTCTTTCGGGCTCACAAATGCTCCTGCCCACTTCACCTATTTGATGAACTCGGTGTTCATGCCCGAGTTGGACAAGTTCGTGGTGGTCTTCATCGATGATATCTTGATATATTCTAAAGATGAAGAGGAGCATGCTCAACATCTACGGATTGTTTTGACGCGCCTAAGGGAACATCAGCTTTATGCCAAGTTCAGCAAGTGCGCGTTTTGGCTGGAGGAAATTCAATTTTTGGGGCACGTGTTATCGGCCAAAGGAATTGCGGTAGATCCTAGCAAAGTCAAGGATATTCTGGAGTGGAAACCCCCAACCACTGTTCACCAAGTCCGGAGTTTTCTTGAACTAGCTGGATATTATCGCAGATTCATACCAGATTTTTCTAAGCTTGTGAAGCCAATCACAAGTTTATTGAAAAATAACATTAAATTCAATTGGTCTTCTAAGTGTAATGAAGCCTTTGAGCAATTGAAGACATTATTAACCACTGCTCCGGTATTGGCTCAACCGGACATCACTAAGCCTTTTGATGTGTATTGTGATGCGTCTGGCAGTGGACTCGGCTGTGTATTAATGCAAGAGGGCCGAGTAATTGCATATGCTTCAAGGCAGTTGCGCCGACATGAGGAGCATTATCCAACTCATGATCTGGAGCTAGCTGCTGTGGTTCATGCCCTGAAAATTTGGCGTCACTATCTGCTGGGAAATATCTGTCATATTTATACAGATCATAAAAGTTTGAAGTACATCTTCACCCAGTCAGAATTAAATATGAGGCAAAGACGATGGCTTGAGCTTATTAAGGACTATGACCTGGAGGTCCATTATCACCCAGGCAAAGCCAATGTGGTGGCAGATGCACTAAGCCGTAAGGCTTCCTGCCACTGTCTTGTGGTAAAGACCTCTGACAACACTTTATGTCAAGAGATGGAGAAGTTAAACCTGGGGATAATCCAACAAGGGACTCTGAACCAGCTAAAGCTTGAGTCAATCATTTTGCAAAGAATAGTTGATGCTCAAAAAGATAATCTGGGTATGAAGTACCTACGGGAGAAAATAAAGGCTGGAAGAGCCAAATATTTCAAGGAAGACGATCAAGGTGTGCTATGGTTTAATAACCGCATAGTAGTGCCAAAGGATGAAGAACTCCGCCAGCAAATTCTTGATGAAGCACATCTTAGTCGCTATTCTATTCATCCCGGAAGCACTAAGATGTACCAAGACTTAAAGCAACATTACTGGTGGACAAAGATGAAGATCGAAATTGCACGCTATGTGGCTAAGTGTGACACTTGCAGACGTGTCAAAGCCATACACATGAAAACTGCTGGTCTATTACAATCTTTGCCAATCCCAACATGGAAATGGGAAGACATAAGTATGGACTTTATTGTGGGACTGCCCAGGACGGCCAAAGGGTATGATCCTATTTGGGTTATCGTTGATCGACTCACAAAGATTGCCCACTTCTTACCCGTCAGGGCTAAATATACAGTGACCACGTATGCAGCATTATATATTGGCCGTATTCTCAGTTTGCATGGGGTTCCAAAAACTATAGTGTCGGATCGTGGACCTCAGTTCGTATCCAAGTTTTGGGAAGAGGTTCATAAATCCTTGGGTACCAAATTGCTCCACAGTTCGGCCTATCATCCTCAAACAAGTGGAAAGACTGAGAGGGTCAATCAAATACTTGAGGATATGCTGCGGGCTTGTGTTCTGGACTTCTCACAGAAATGGGATGAATGTTTGCCCTTAGTGGAGTTTTCATACAATAACAGTTATCAAGAAAGTATCAAAATGGCACCTTTTGAAGCTTTATATGGGCGACGGTGTCGAACTCCGCTAAATTGGTCTGAACCCGGAGAAAGATATTTCTTTAGGCCTGATATGGTAAAGGAGGTCGAAGAAAAGGTTCAGAAAATTATTCACAATATGAAGAAAGCTCAGACTCGACAAAAGAGTTATGCAGACCGACGACGACAACCCTTATGCTTTCTGGTAGGCGATTATGTCTACTTGAAAGTTTCACCAATGAAGGGTGTATCGCGTTTCGGGGTTAAAGGGAAACTTGCACCCAGGTATATTGGTCCATTTCCAGTACTTGAGCAATGTGGGCCAGTGGCATATCAACTGCAACTCCCCGAAATTCTGTCTGCCATCCATAATGTGTTCCATGTGTCGCAATTAAAGAAGTGTCTTCGGGTTCCCGATCGAACCATTGAAGTGACAGATGTTGTCCTGGAACCAGATTTAACATACTCGGAACATCCTATTCGAGTTCTGGATCAAAATGACAGGGTTACCCAGAGAAAGGCTCTCAAGTTCTACAAGATACAATGGAACCAACATTCTGAGGAAGAGGCTACGTGGGAAACTCAAGACTTCTTGAATAAGAATTTCCCAGGCTTTCTAGCCTCATGTAATTTGTAAAGTGTATCTAGTTATTGCAATAAAGGAATGAACCCCCACACCACCCCTGCCTTGTACCAGAAATAAGGAAATAAAAATGTGACACATTTCCTTTTCCATTACTCACCCTAGGACTTTAAATCTCGGGACGAGATTCTTTTATGGGGGGAAGGATGTAACACCCCTGGTGTTACTGTAACTAAAACTTAAGCATGGCATCATAAGCATTGGCATTGTATATGTTTGATACGCCTAGAGTGCATTCACTAGGCAAAAATTTCAAACAAGTTGTATTGCTTAAGTGTTTTTGCAAATAAAACCCTGGATAGGAAACTTAACCCTAAACAGAGATTAAAGGGGTAAAACCTAACCCAAGATGAGAAAACCTAAAGACTTTAGGGAAAGAGTCATAAAATATCCCCAAAAACAAAGTGGAATCACATTTATGCCCCTGGAATCCCAGAAACCCTACTTGGAACCCTGGAAAACCCTAAAACTAAAACCTAGGGGCCTATGTGCAAAATTAGTCCACTTTTGGGCTAAAGTGCAAAAACCAAGTGAAATAAGTACTTTAAGTCATTTGGTTCACAAATATGTGGACTTGAAAGCTAAACCCTAAGTTTTGGACTCATTTGCAAATAGGACCTCAATTTTGATTCCTATGCTAAGTCTGAAAACAGGGTTATAAGCCCAACTTTGGGGCTGTGTAGCTTTCAAAATAGTGAGAATTCATGTTAGGTGACCACATCAAAGTTGAAGACCAAACATAGGAGACCAACTTTGTTTAAGGGTTCAAGTCATGACCTTATGAGAAATTTGGAAAAAAACCCAATCAAAGATGGACTGTCAGACTGCCTGAAGTCTGAAATTCAGATTAACAGTGTTATGAGATGAACTTTGAGCTCGATTTTGAAGGGGATCCAGTGACTTTTTGTGGGAGCACATTGTAGCAAAATGATAGATGGATTATAGCTCTATAACTTTGCTGCAGAAAGTTGGCATAGGTTTCACACAAAATCGGGAGTAAATTGAGCTCCAATTTGCTCTATCAGTCAAGCTTTTTACTGAATTCAGAGCACTGTTCACCATCATCAGAAATATCGCGCCGTGGATCAGGATCACCCCCCCCCCCCGCCGGCGATAAGAACGCCACCGTGGCATGACCGGTCGTCGGTGGTCGCGGTAAAGATCCTCGGCATCGTGGCAAAAGGTTACCGAGGTGGCGAACTCCGGTTAAACGGCGACCTCGTGCCCTCACCGGAAACCGCCGCGCGGAAAGCTTGCCAGCGCATCCGTAGTTCGCGCTTCTTCTCCAACTCCGGTCGACGGCCTATAAATTGAGCCCGGACTCCGCTTCTTCTCCACATTACGCACCTCAGTGCTTAAGCAATCGACTCAAACCCGCCTGAGAACTTGTGCAGCCCACAATTTCTCCCTCTCCTGTTCTTAGCTCCGCCGAGAAGGAACATCCGTGCCCAGCGCTTCCCTGGTCAGTACTTACCAAATTACTCCCTGTTTTAGTTAGTCTTTGATCCCTTATTGCTCCTTGATGCGGCAATTTGGAGTTTGGCCGAAGCCCATCACCGGAACGCACGCCTGTTCTATAGGACGCCGCCGTGACCCCCCACCGTCGACCCGTTCTTCGGGTCTTGTTCTGCCCAAACCGAAGCATGTCCAGGGACCCTGGTGAACCCAGGAACCTTTCCCTAGCTTCAATTTAGCCAGTCCAACCTTCAGTGATCCGGAACACGATAATCCGCTTGAACACCCGCACTGACACCGTGGCCAGAACATGATGAACCATCTCTAGCGAAATTGATTGAGGGGAAAGGTGCGGAAGGAGCTTAATTTGGTTCCTGTCGCTCGAGAACTCCGGCCGTGGCGTCATTCGGTCGGTCTAGCTCGTCGGAGCTCGGCTCCTAGCTTGGACCGCCGTCGAGGGTTTCACGGTGTAAAGAATTAGAAGATGAGGGATCTATTTGCAAAGCGTCAGAGACTCTTTAGAATAGTGTTTGAACCCGTTCGCAGTTAAACAGAAACGCGAGGGCCCCTGTGCAAATCTGCCGTCGCGCGCGGGCGCGGGCGCGCGTTTCCTGCGTTGTTGGGCCGGTTCGGGCCAGAATCAGCCCAACGCTATTGAGTATTTTCCTTTTTCTTTTTCGTTTGAACTTTAGAAATATGTAGAAAAATATAGAAAAATGGTAAAATTGTGAAACCAATTTTCCTAGGCTTGTTATTTTCCCTAGAATTTAATAAAAATAGTTTTATGATTTTTAGGTTAAATAAGGAATTTTAAGGCATTTAAAGTAGTTAAAAGAAGTAGTTCTGGATTTTTAAAGGATAAATTGTAATCCCAAAAATGTTCAAAATTTTTATATAAGCTCCTCATATTATTTAGAAGCCTTGGGTAGAGTTTGGGTTGATTTGGACCTTGTTTGATCACCAAACCCCAAAACACCCCCCCTGCCCTATGAACTCTTTTACTGATTCCGGAAACCGTAGGTTCTCGGAGTACCGTGAAGGAAAGTTGTATTCAAGACTTAGATAATAAGTTCATATTATCTTTGCACCCTCATGAGCATCCCATGGCATCCATTCTTATATATATAAATATATATGGTTATGTTAGAACACGAAGAAGAAGAAGAAGTCACCGAAGAAAGGACACCACCACCCTCGGATTCTCAAGCAGGCAACTGCTTTTACTTTGATATTTGCGGATCCGAGCCAGACTCACCTGTTAACAAAGGCAAGCCCCGGTGCATGCAACTCCTTTCCTTGTGTTTTTAAATAATTTTCGCACACTTTAAGTCTAGTGAAATGTGCATTAGGTTTATAGGAGTTGCTTGAAACCCTTTGATGCATTGCCTGCCTTGATATCCATACCTTTATGGATACTTCTGGTGAAGTATCAAAATTGTTTTACAAAAATGCTTTGCCCTGCTTAGGTCTTGTGGATAGAGGTTGTCTTTTGCTGTACTGCCTAGCTCAGGGGTTATCCTGAGGAAAGATGACTTCTACCTACAAGAATATTTTCTTTTGGAGCAATGGTGGGATCTTACTGCAAAGTTCCCTGTGATGCTCTTTTCATCCTAAGGAACAGAAACAATCCTAAGGATGGAAGTACTTAAATCGAAACTTGGGTTAGGAACAGGTGATGTTCTACCCAAGTTGATTAAGGATTGAACGTGTATGTAGGCGTGCTGATCGAGGACCCTTTAACTGGTCACATGCCTCGTCATGGGTAAGCCTTGCCTCGGGCAGACTAAGGCCAGAATAAGATAACACGAAATGGGCGTGGAGCGGTGGCGGGAGTAGCGTGTACCCACCATGGCAAGAGGCTGGACGGTGGTGTATCTGTGCTCTCGGTTTGCGTGAACCTGATCTGGTCTTAAGAACCCCGGTGGCGGGTTGACATATGCAAGGGTTAAGTGCTACATATGTCGTGTGATTGGAGATCCTCAGCTGAGTATAATCGATTCGGATCGCCGTACATTCGCGGTTATGAAGACTTGGTCACTTCCCTGCAACCTAGAGTCAGGATGTAAACAGTATGGATAAAAATGATGTTGTACTGATGAAATGATGAAATTAGACTAGAGGCAAACAGAGTCTATTAATACGTAAGATGGCATTAAAATATTGAAAGTAAGGACTTACTTTAGTAAGCTGTTTCTGCAAAGGTATCTAAAGTTGATTTTGCTAAAGCCTCTCCTTGATTCCTATTTACCCAGCATACCCATGAGAGTCTTTTCCTTAGTCGGGTAAGACTTGCTGAGTAATTCCATACTCAGGGTTTATCCCCTTGTTGTTTTTAGGTGAGGAAGCAGCAGAGTTCTGTTGCTTCTGTACCAAGGTGGTTCCTAATGAAGATAAACAAGAATGAAGAGCGGGAGGAAAGGATCCTCCATTAAGACTTTTGTGTGATAACTGTCGGGAGGAGTTTTTACCTCCCTTGGTATGTGTAATAATATTACTCTGCACTCGTTATATACTCCTGGTCTGTAATAAACAATGTGATCCCACTTTTTAATAAATGTAAGCTTATATAATCGCTTCCACATTTCTTTATCTCCGATGTTCTGTAATATCTGCATGACGAGTGAGACGTTCCTGGAAAGGTAAGGAAAGATACCGAGCTTGTCAACTAGTTCAGGGGCACCTATAGGGTTGTCTGAGGTTCGTTGGACAAGGACAACTGTAGGTGGGTCTAATTACTTGGGAGGTTCCGTCACACCAGGGGTTCTTAACGGATATCCAAAGCTGCGATGGCCTTTCTGCAAAGCCGCCAGCGCGGGCGCGGGCGCGCGCGCTTCTGTGTGGACGTGGGCTGCCTGGGCTGAAACCGGCCCAGGACTATTTATCCTTTTTCCTTTTCTTTTTCAGGCAGGACTCTAACAATTTTAGAAAATTGTAGAAAAATCCTAAAAATGTCAAACCAATTTTTCTAGATTCCTTATTTTCCATAGTATTTAATAAAAATAGTTTTATGATTTTTAGGACAAATAAGGAATTTTGGAGCATTTAAAATAGCCTAAAGCATTGGTTCTGAATTTTTATAAAATAGATAATAATTCCAAAAATGCCCAAACTTTTTATTTGAACTTTAAACATTATTTAGAAGCCTTGGGTTGAATTTGGTTTGATTTGGACCTTGTTTGATACTTAGAACCCAAAACCCTACCCCCTGCCCTTTGAATTCCTTTACTAACTCCGGAAACCCTAGTTTCCCGGAGAACCGTGAAGAAAAATTGTATTCAAGAACTTTAGATAATAAATTCTTATTATCTTTGCACTCTCATGAGCATTACATGGCATTCATTCTTATATACATATGGTTATTTCTAGAAAACGAAGAAGAAGTTGAGGTAGAAGAGGAGAAGACTCCACCACCACCTGCGGAACCTCAGGCAGGGAATTGTTTTTACTTTAACATCTGCGGATCCGAGCCTGACTCACCTATAAACAAAGGCAAGCCCCGGTGCATTTGCCATCTCCTTGTGATTTAAAGATCTTTATCACTTGATTGTTGCATTAGGTGATAGGAGTTGATTGATAAAACAATTCCTGCATTGCCTTCCTTGAATTTGATTACCTTCCTTGATTACCGTTTTACAAAAGGTTTTTAATGCTTAGCCTTGCCTTAGAAAAACAAATTTTTTGTTTTTACCAAAGATGATATGGCAAAAGAGGATGGGATGTTTTTGAAAACAAAACTTGATGGTGGATCCATCATGGCCGTGATGGGTTCAACATCGGAAAAGATGTACCTCTGCGAGGTACCAAGCTTTGGGTTTGAAATGATTAAGCTGAGACCGGGCGGGTGACTTGCACGAGAAAAGAGTCTCGGTGTAGTGTCTCTGTCTGAGTCGATTAAGGACCGTGTGATGAGGACATCAACACCAACACGAGCACATCTACACCAGCAGCACCTTCTCCAGCCCAGGCACCATCTTCCCCAGTCCAGGCGCCACCCCTTCCACCTGGGCCAGTGACTCGGGCCCGTGCAAGAGAATTGAACTACATCATGTTGTTAAAGAACGAAGGCCCAGAAGAATAGACGACCAGCCCAATTGCGGCCCATAATGGACGACCTAGGGTTGGCCGCCCCTAGGGGCTGCGCCCCCTCTCTATTTATACAGGAGCTGCGCCTCCTTTATTTTCGGAGTTTTGTTTTACATTAGCTTTAGCTACTCTCGAACACGCGCAAATCTGCGCTGTCTTCGTGTATTAGAACTCCACCCTCGAGTAATAGATTAGATTGCTCGCATCTTTTTCTTGTTCGTTCTTCGATTGCGCACTGGAAACGATCTTCGTGATCAGGCCGATCTCGCATCAGCAAGGTCGGTAACCACAGGGAGTTGGTTCAGCGATTGCATTGGCGCCTCGGGCTTGCTCGTCGTAGTCGGATCGCAAGGGTCAACTTCCGCCAAATCGGAATTATCTCTACTCGCCGAAAGATCGGGCACCTCAGCTACATCAATTGGTATCAGATTTCTAGGTTGATCGGTGAGTTTATCGAGTGTTTTTTTCCTACAGTCCACAAAACCACATAAAAATTCAGGTTAGACCTTATCCCAGCACCCTTTTGAGCCTCGCACTTTCTTTCAATAATCTGCATTGTTGAATTTGTGTGCTTTCGCGTCATTTGTTGCTGGTTGCATTGTGTTCTTCCACCATTCAAACCCTAGCGCCGCCACCATCTCCCCTTTGATCACGCCACAAACCGAGTCAACATTGTTTCCTTGTTTTTCTCCTTCGGTTACGTCAAAAAAAAACAGAAAAAACAAACCGAGTCAACGGCCGTTTCCTTGTTTTTCTCCTTCGGTTACGAAAAAAAAACAGAAAAAAAAACAAACCGAGTCAACATCGTTTCCTTGTTTTGCTCCATCGGTTACGTAAAAAAAACAGAAACAAAAAAAACAACGAAGGAGAAAGGATATGGTTGTTTCATCCCGGTCGTTTGAAAACATAACTTGAGGTACCTTACTTAAACCGGGCATAACTTTTCGCTCAGGTGTCCAAAAAATCTGAAATTTTTACAGGAGCTAGTTGACACCATTCTGAGGCCGGCCAAACTCACCTTCGGTCTGTTTGGGTTCGACAAAATTGTCAAAAAAATTCAGGAAAATAAAGAAAAAAATTTGTCAAAGTTCTCGCACGCTTTTCATAGAACTTCCTGATTTTCTGTAGACCACATCTGAACTCTGTTTTAGGTGAAACTTCGTGTAGCTCCTATTTTGTTGCTTCTTGTGCTGAGAAAAATATCAAAAAAATCATACAAAAAAGAAAAACAAAATCACTTGTGATTCCTACTAGTGGCCTCGCTAGTACAATATTTACGGTACTGCCATTCTGCTAGTTCCATCCGTCCTTTGCACTTGTGGCCAGCAATATAGTTTCGTGTTTTGCACTATAATTCAACTTTGCATTATTGTTTGATCGTGCTAATCCTTGACTTGAGTGCAGCTACCCAGAACTCCACATATTACTACGACGAGAAGGTTTCTGTTTCTCCAAGCAATCGCTCATCCAATCTTTCACCGGTTCCACATGTTGGTTGCAGTTCACCACTGTGGCTTGGTAAGAACGGATAAGAATTTGATAACAGCACTAGTGTGAGCGCCTTGTGAGCAGTTCACCCCTGTTTTTGTCGTTGGTTTTTTTTTGGTGTTTTGGTGTTTGCGCAAACTATGGCAGGAGCACATGACACGGTGGATGCCCAGTTGCTGGAAGTAAGGGGACAAGTTGATGGACTTGCTGATGATATTAGGACGATGCATGAACGGCTTGATTCAACGGTCACTTCGACGACCGAGCGTTTCAACCAGCTTGACCTTGCTCAAACGGCGACTCGCACCACACTCGACACCATCCTGGCACGCCTTGATGCGTTGACCACAAAGATGGAGCAGGACTACGGCGGTGAAACTGAGTGGGACGATGGAGATCGCCGTGGTCGTGCACGCCGTGTGGTTCGTCATCCCCCTAATGACTTATTTTCTAAGATTAAATTTAAAATTCCACCTTTTAATGGCAAATATGATCCTGCTGCATATCTTGATTGGGAGTTAGAGGTTGAACAAAAATTTTCATGCCATGATATTGCTGCACATTCTCAGGTTAAAGCTGCTATTAGTGAATTTACAGATTTAGCTTTAATTTGGTGGCGTGAGTTTAAAATAAAACATCCCACTACCATTCCAACCACTTGGGATCAGTTGAAAGCTGCGATGCGACATCGATTTGTGCCTTCGTATTATGCTCGTGATTTGCTTAATAAAATGCAGCGTTTTCAGCAAGGTTCTCAATCTGTTGAGGACTATTTCCAGGAGTTACAAAAAGGTATGATTCGTTGTGGGATATTGGAGGACAATGACGCTGCTATGGCACGTTTTCGTGGTGGTTTAAACCGCGAAATCCAAGATATACTTGATTATAAGGAATATTATGATATGACTACTTTATTTGAATATGCTTGCAAAGCTGAACGTGAAGTGCAGGGACGCCGCTCGAAGCCATATTCTAACCCTTTTGCAGGACGAAGCTCGACATCCACCTCAGCACCAGTTCCCCCTGCGCCATCCACGTCCACCACTACTCCACGCGAGAAGACGACCAAACCAGCTAGCACTGCCCCACCCACAGGTCGTACACGGGATATTCAGTGTCATCGCTGTAGAGGATTTGGCCATGTGATTCGGGACTGCCCAAACAAGCGCACTTTGCTCATTCGTGACGATGGTGAGTACTCTTTCGCTAGTGATTCTAAAGAAATTGAACATCCACTACTTGCCACTGACCATGCAGCTAAGGCGGAGGTACATGTCAACCCGGGCGACGCTGATAGGTATGAAAGTCTTGTTGTGCAGCGTGTTCTCAGTACACAGGTCGCTTTGCCCGAGAAGAATCAGCGACACACTCTGTTCCATACAAAGGGTGTTGTGCAGGAGCGGTCAATTCGCATCATTATCGACAGCGGCAGTTGCAACAATTTGGCGAGTACCATGCTGGTCGAAAAGTTGTCGTTACCCACTCGTAAGCATCCAAACCCATATCACATTCAATGGCTTAATGATGGTGGTAAAATAAAAATCACGCGTTCCGTGCGTGTTCCTTTCTCCATGGGTGCTTATTCTGATTTTGTTGATTGTGATGTTATTCCCATGGAAGCACGCTCTTTGTTACTTGGTCGACCTTGGCAATATGATACTGATAGCTTGCATCATGGTCGTTCGAATCATTATTCTTTCATTTTTAAGGGTCAAAAAATAATTATACATCCAATGACACCTGAACAAATTATTAAAGATGATCTTGCCCGAGCTGCTATAACTGCTAAACAACTTGATCCATCGCCCTCTGTTCCTTCTGAAATTAAGTTGAAGGCTCCTGTTTTACTTGCTACACGTGCTGATTTTGATGATCTACATGGTGCTCATTTGCCATGCTATGCACTTGTATGCTCTAGTGTCCTCATTTCACTTGATGATGCACCATCTTTTGCTATTCCCCCTATGGTTGCTAACCTTTTTCAGGAGTACGCTGATGTCATTCCCAAAGACTTACCACCGGGTCTCCCACCGCTTCATGGCATTGAGCACCAGATCGACCTCATTCCCGGCGCACAGCTTCCGAACCGCGCACCATACCGTAGAAATCCGGATGAGACAAAGGAGATTCAGCGCCAGGTACAGGCGTTGCTTGACAAAGGATACATTCATGAGTCTCATAGCCCTTGCTCTGTTCCTGTGTTACTTGTTCCCAAGAAAGATGGGTCATGGCGTATGTGTGTAGACTGTCGTGCTATTAATAACATCACTATTCGTTATCGCTATCCTATACCACGCCTTGATGATATGCTAGATGAGCTTAGTGGTGCCATTATTTTCACTAAGATTGATTTGCGTAGTGGTTACCACCAGATTAGAATGAAACTGGGTGATGAATGGAAAACAACCTTCAAAACGAAATTTGGTTTATATGAATGGTTGGTTATGCCGTTTGGATTGACTAATGCTCCAAGCAATTTTATGCGAGTGATGAATGAAGTTCTGAGGCCCTTCATAGGATTGTTTGTGGTTGTTTATTTCGATGATATCCTTATTTACAGCAAATCTAAGAAAGAGCATTTGGAACATTTAAGTGCTGTTTTTGATGCATTGCGTGCCGCCCAGTTATTCGCTAACATGGAAAAATGCATCTTTTGCACACGACGTGTCTCGTTTCTTGGTTATGTTGTTACTCCACAGGGCATTGAGGTGGATAGCAGCAAGATTGCTGCCATTCGGGAGTGGCCTACACCGACGACGGTCACACAAATTCGGAGCTTTCTTGGACTTGTCGGTTTCTACCGCAGATTTGTTCGTGATTTTAGCTCCATTGCAGCGCCTCTACATGAGCTTACAAAGAAAGATGTGCCGTTTGCTTGGAGTGATTCGCAGGAGGAAGCGTTCAGCACTTTGAAAGATAAGTTAACCCAAGCTCCCCTATTGCAATTGCCTGATTTTAATAAAGTATTTGAGCTTGAATGCGATGCTAGCGGTATTGGGCTAGGTGCTGTTTTGTTACAAGAAGGAAAACCAGTTGCTTATTTTAGTGAAAAATTAAGCGGTGCTAGTCTGAAATATTCTACTTATGATAAGGAGCTTTACGCGTTAGTGCGCACTTTACATACATGGCAGCACTATCTTTGGCATCGTGAGTTCATAATTCATTCTGATCATGAGGCTTTAAAACATATTCGTACCCAAACAAATCTGAACCGTCGTCATGCTAAATGGGTAGAATTCATTGAGTCTTTTCCTTACATTATTAAACACAAGAACGGGAAGGACAATGTTATTGCTGATGCTTTGTCTCGTCGCTATACCATGCTGTCACAGTTAGATTTTAAAATCTTTGGTTTGCACACTGTAAAAGATCAATATGTTGACGATGCTGATTTTAAAGATGCTTTCGGCCATTGTATTAATGGGAAACCATGGGGCAAATTTCACATACAGGATGCGTTCCTGTTTCGCGCTAACAAGCTATGTGTTCCAGCTAGCTCGGTTCGTCTTTTGTTGTTACAGGAAGCACATGGAGGCGGTCTCATGGGGCACTTTGGCGTCTACAAGACACATGAGGTGTTGGCTGCCCACTTCTTTTGGCCTCGGATGCGCGCTGATGTTGAGCGCCTTGTTGCACGCTGCACTACTTGTCAGAAAGCTAAGTCACGGTTGAACAACCATGGTTTGTATATGCCTTTGCCTGTTCCTACTTCCCCTTGGATTGATATTTCGATGGATTTTGTTTTGGGATTGCCTAGAACTAAGAAGGGGAGGGATAGCATTTTTGTGGTTGTTGATCGATTCTCCAAAATGGCTCATTTCATACCTTGTCATAAGACTGATGATGCTAGCAATGTTGCTGAATTGTTTTTTAGAGAGATTATTCGTTTGCACGGTATTCCCAATACAATAGTCTCGGATCGTGATGCCAAGTTTCTGAGTCATTTTTGGAGATCTCTGTGGAATAAATTAGGAACTAAATTGCTGTTTAGCACCACTTGTCACCCTCAGACTGATGGTCAAACTGAGGTAGTTAATCGAACTTTGTCTACCATGCTTAGGGCTGTTTTAGACAAAAATTTGAAACGTTGGGAGGATTGCTTACCTCATGTTGAGTTTGCTTATAATCATGCAACACATTCTTCTACAAAGATGTGCCCTTTTCAAATTGTTTATGGTTACATTACTAGGGCGTCTATTGCTTTGTTTTCGCTTGATGCTACGGACGCCCCACACATAGATGCTCTTGCACATGTTGAACAAATGATTAATCTCCATGAACAAACTCAACAAAACATTGCTGCTGCTAATGCTAAATATCAGATTACTGGTAGTAAAGGCCGGAAACTAGTTACTTTTGAACCTGGTGATATGGTTTGGTTGTATTTGAGAAAGGATCGTTTTCCTACTTTGCGCCGTTCTAAATTGATGCCTCGTGCTGCTGGTCCTTTTAAGGTACTAACCAAGATTAATGATAATGCTTATATCCTTGACCTGCCTGCGGAGTTTGGTGTTTCCACTAGTTTTAATGTTGCAGATTTGAAACCGTATGCGGGAGAATATGAGGAGTTGCCATCGAGGACGACTTCAGTTCAAGAAGGGGAGGATGATGAGGACATCAACACCAACACGAGCACATCTACACCAGCAGCACCTTCTCCAGCCCAGGCACCATCTTCCCCAGTCCAGGCGCCACCCCTTCCACCTAGGCCAGTGACTCGGGCCCGTGCAAGAGAATTGAACTACATCATGTTGTTAAAGAACGAAGGCCCGGAAGAATAGACGACCAGCCCAATTGCGGCCCATAATGGGCGACCTAGGGTTGGCCGCCCTTAGGGGCTGCGCCCCCTCTCTATTTATACAGGAGCTGCGCCTCCTTTATTTTCGGAGTTTTGTTTTACATTAGCTTTAGCTACTCTCGAACACGCGCAAATCTGCGCTGTCTTCGTGTATTCAGAACTCCACCCTCGAGTAATAGATTAGATTGCTCGCATCTTTTTCTTGTTCGTTCTTCGATTGCGCACAGGAAACGATCTTCGTGATCAGGCCGATCTCGCATCAGCAAGGTCGGTAACCACAGGGAGTTGGTTCAGCGATTGCATTGGCGCCTCGGGCTTGCTCCTCGTAGTCGGATCGCAAGGGTCAACTTCCGCCAAATCGGAATTATCTCTACTCGCCGAAAGATCGGGCACCTCAGCTACATCACCGTGTCGATGTAGGCTTGCTGACCGAGGACCCTTTAACTGGTCACATGCCTCATCATGGGTAAGCCTTGCCTCGGGCAGACTAAGGCCAGAATAAGATAACACGCAATGGGCGTGGAGCGGTGGCGAGAGTAGCGTGTACCCTCCATGGCAAGAGGCTGGACGGTGGTGTATCTGTGCTCTCGGTTGATGTGAACCTGATCTGGTCTTAAGAACCCTGGTGGTGGGTTGACATATGCAAGGGTTAAGTGCTACATATGTCGTGTGATCGGAGATCCTCGATTCGGATCGTCGTACCTTCGCGGTTATGAAGACTTGGTCACTGTCCTATACGTAGAACTCCAGTAAAGATAAAGGGTTGTTAAGAAATTGGCTAGTGCAGGTCAAGTGATTGAACTAGGGTACAAAGAACTCTAGAGGCAGGTAATTTTACCTAACCTGACAATAAAACTGGATTTTTAAGGATCCACTTTTAGTAAGCATTTCTGCAAAACAGAGTCTTTGATCATTGAGAAACCTTACCTGGACTCCCTTATAACCCGCATACCCTTGAGAGTCTTTTCTTTAGTCGGGTAAGTCTTGCTGAGTAATTCCATACTCAGGGTTTTATTCCCTATTGTTTTTAGGTGAGGAAGCAACAAACTTTTGTTGTTTCTGTTCCAAGGTGGTTCCAAAAGAAGAAAAGCAAGAGTAAAGCTGCGGGAGGAAGAGTTCCTCCATAAGAACTTTTGTTTAAAGACTTATCAAGAGGGGTTTTTTCCTCCTTGGTGTGTAATAATACTACCCTGCACTCATAAGTTATATCCTGGTTTGTAATATATAACTTTGTCTTACTTTTTAAATAAAGGTAAGTTTATGTAATCACTTTCGCATTATCGTATCTCCGATGATCTGTAATGTCTGCGTGACGGGTGAAACGGTCTTGGAAAAGGTAAGAAAAGTAGATACCGAACTTGTGGGCATCTGCAGGGTTGTCTGATGTCCGTTGGACAAGGACAACTGTAGGTGGACCTAATGACTTGGGAGGTTCCATCACACTCATGTTTGGGGTCGTTTCGCACAATTTTGTTGCCGCACGTCACCCGTTCCGAAAACGGGTGTCGGGGTGCATACAAGCACGAGTTTTTGCCACCAGACCATTTCTTTGTTTTTCGCAACGAACATGCCCAATCAACTGCTTTAGGTCCAAAACTCATGTTTGGGGTGGTTTCGCGCAATTTGGTAGCCGCACGTCACCCATTCCGAAAACGGGTGTGGTGTGCATACAAGCACGAGTTTTTGCCACCGGAACCATTTCTTCGTTTTTCACAACGAACATGCCCAGTACACTACTCTAGGTCCAAAACTCATGTTTGGGGTGGTTTGCGCAATTTGGTTGTCGCACATTACCCATTCCGAAAATGGGTGTGGGGTGCATACAAGCACGAGTTTTTGCCACCGGAACCATTTCTTCGTTTTTCGCAATGAACATGCCCAATCCACTACTTTAGGTCCAAAACTCATGTTTGGGGTGGTTTCTCACAATTTTGTTGCCGCACGTCACCCGTTCCGAAAACGGGTGTCGGGGTGCATACAAGCAAGAGTTTTTGCCACTAGACCATTTCTTCGTTTTTCGCAACGAACATGCCCAATCCACTGCTTTAGGTCCAAAACTCATGTTTGGGGTGGTTTCGCGCAATTTGGTTGCCGCACGTCACCCATTCCGAAAATGGGTGTGGGGTGCATACAAGCACGAGTTTTTGCCACCGAAACCATTTCTTCGTTTTTCACAACGAACATGCCCAGTCCACTACTTTAGGTCCAAAACTCATGTTTTGGGGTGGTTTCGCGCAATTTGGTTGCCGCACATCACCCATTCAAAAAATGGGTGTGCGGTGCATACAAGCACGAGTTTTTGCCACCGGAACCATTTCTTTGTTTTTCGCAACGAACATGCCTAATCCACTACTTTAGGTCCAAAACTCATGTTTGGGGTGGTTTCGCACAATTTCGTTGCCGCACCCGTTCCGAAAACGGGTGTCGGGGTGCATACAAGCACGAGTTTTTGCACCAGACCATTTCTTCGTTTTTCTCAACGAACATGCCCAATCCACTGCTTTAGGTCCAAAACTCATGTTTAGGGTGGTTTCGCGCAATTTGGTTGCCGCAGGTCACCTATTCCGAAAATGGGTGTGGTGTGCATATAAGCACAAGTTTTTGCCACCGGAACCATTTCTTCGTTTTTCGCAACGAACATGCCCAGTACTTTAGGTCCAAAACTCATGTTTGGGGTGGTTTCGCGCAATTTCGTTGCCGCATGTCACCCATTTCAAAAACGGGTGTCGAGGTGCATACACACACGAGTTTTTGCCACCAGAACAATTTCTTCGTTTTTCGCAACGAACATGCCCAATCCACTACTTTAGGTCCAAGACTCAAGTTTAGGGTGGTTTCGCACAATTTCGTTGCCGCACGTCACCCGTTCCGAAAACGGGTGTCGCGGAGCATACAAGCACGAGTTTTTGCCACCAGAACCATTTCTTCGTTTTTCGCAACGAACATGCCTAATCCACTACTTTAGATCCAAAACTCATGTTTGGGGTGGTTTCGCGCAATTTAGTTGCCGCACGTTACCCATTCCAAAAACGGGTGTGGGGTGCATATAAGCACAAGTTTTTGCCACCGGAACCATTTCTTCGTTTTTTGCAACGAACATGCCCAATCCACTACTTTAGGTCCAAAACTCATGTTTAGGGTGGTTTCGCGCAATTTCGTTGCCGCACGTCATCCATTCCGAAAACGGGGTGTCGGGGTGCATACAAAGCACGAGTTTTTGCCATCGGAACCATTTCTTAGTTTTTCGCAACAAACATGCCCAATCCACTACTTTAGGTCCAAAACACATGTTTTGGGTGGTTTAGCGCAATTTCGTTGCTGCACGTCACCCATTCCGAAAATGGGTTTCACGGTGCATGGAAGCACGAATTTTTGCCACTGGAACCATTTCTTCGTTTTCCGCAACGAACATGCCCAATCCTAGGTCCAAAACTCATGTTTGAGGTGTTTTCAAGCAATTTCGTTGCTGCACGTTACCCATTCCAAAAACGGGTATCAGGTGCATACATAGCACGAATTTTGTCACCAGAACCATTTCTTCGTTTTTTGCAATGAACATGCCCAATCCACTACTTTAGGTCCCAAACTAATGTTTGGGGTGGTTTCGCGGAATTTCGTTGCCGCACGTCACCTATTCCAAAAACGGGTGTCGGGGTGCATATAAAGCACAAGTTTTTGCCACCGTAACCATTTTTTCGTTTTTCGCAACGAACATGCCCAATCCACTACATTAGGTCCAAAACTCATGTTTGGGGTGGTTTCGCGCAATTTCATTACCGCACGTCAACCAGTCCGAAAACAGGTGTCGGGGTGCATACAAAGCATGAGTTTTTGCCACCGGAACCATTTCTTTGTTTTTCGCAACGAACATGCCCAATCCACTACTTTAGGTCCAAAACACATGTTTGGGATGGTTTCGCGCAATTTCGTTGCCGCACGTCACCGATTCCAAAAACGGGTGTTGGGGGTGCATACAAGCACGCGTTTTTGCTACCGGAACCATTTCTTCGTTTTTCACAACGAACATGCCCAATCCACTACTTTAGGTCCAAAACTCATGTTTGGGTGGTTTCGCGCAATTTGGTTGCCGCACGTCACCCATTCCGAAAATGGGTGTGGGGTGCATACAAGCATAAGTTTTTGCCACCGAAAACATTTCTTCGTTTTTCACAGCGAACATGCCTAGTCCACTACTTTAGGTCCAAAACTCATGTTTGGGGTGGTTTAGCGCAATTTGGTTGCCGCACATCACCCATTCCGAAAATGGGTTTCACGGTGCATACAAGCACGAGTTTTTGCCACCAGAACCATTTCTTCTTTTTTCGCAACGAACATGCTCAATCCACTACTTTATGTCCAAAACTCATGTTTGGGCTGGTTTCGCACAATTTTGTTGCCGCACGTCACCCGTTCCGAAAATGGGTGTCGGGGTGCATACAAGCACGAGTTTTTGCCACCGTCTTCGTTTTTCGCAATGAACAAGCCCAATCCACTGCTTTAGGTCCAAAACTCATGTTTGGGGTGGTTTCGTGCAATTTCGTTGCCGCACGTCACCCATTCCGAAACGGGTGTGGTGTGCATATAAGCACGAGTTTTTGCCACCGGAACTATTTCTTTGTTTTTCGCAACGAACATGCCCAATCCACTACTTTAGGTCCAAAACTCATGTTTGGGGTGGTTTCGTGCAATTTCGTTGCCGCACGTCACCCAGTCCGAAAACAGGTGTCGGGGTGCATACAAAGCATGAGTTTTTGCCACCGGAACCATTTCTTTGTTTTTCGCAACGAACATGCCCAATCCACTACTTTAGATCCAAAACACATGTTTGGGGTGGTTTCGCGCAATTTCGTTGCCGCACGTCACCCATTCCAAAAACGGTGTCGGGGTGCATATAAGCACGAGTTTTTGCCACCGGAACAATTTCTTTGTTTTCGCAACGAACATGCCCAATCCACTACTTTAGGTCCAAAACTCATGTTTGGGGTGGTTTCGCGCAATTTCGTTGCCGCACGTCACCCAGTCCGAAAACAGGTGTCGGGGTGCATACAAAGCATGAGTTTTTGCCACCGGAACCATTTCTTCGTTTTTTGCAATGAACATGCCCAATCCACTACTTTAGGTCCCAAACTAATGTTTGGGGTGGTTTCGCGCAATTTCGTTGCCGCGCGTCACCCATTCCAAAAACGGGTGTCGGGGTGCATATAAAGCACGAGTTTTTGCCACCGGAACTATTTCTTCGTTTTTCGCAACGAACATGCCCAATCCACTACTTTAGGTCCAAAACTTATGTTTTGGGTGGTTTCGCGCAATTTCGTTGTCGCACGTCACCCAGTCCGAAAACAGGTGTCGGGGTGCATACAAAGCATGAGTTTTTGCCACCGGAACTATTTCTTTGTTTTTCGCAACGAACATGCCCAATCCACTACTTTAGGTCCAAAACACATGTTTGGGTGGTTTCGCGTAATTTCGTTGCCGCACGTCACCCATTCCAAAAACGAGTATCGGGGTGCATATAAGCACGAGTTTTTGCCACCGGAACTATTTCTTTGTTTTTCGCAACGAACATGCCCAATCCACTACTTTAGGTCCAAAACTCATGTTTGGGGTGGTTTCGCGCAATTTCGTTGCCGCACGTCACCCAGTCCGAAAACAGGTGTCGGGGTGCATACAACGCATGAGTTTTTGCCACCGGAACCATTTCTTTGTTTTTCGCAACGAACATGCACAATCCACTACTTCAGATCCAAAACACATGTTTGGTGTGGTTTCGCGCAATTTCGTTGCCGCACGTCACCCATTCCAAAAACGGGTGTCAGGATGCATACAAGCATGAGTTTTTGCCACCGGAACCATTTTTTCGTTTTTCGCAACGAACATACCCAATCCGCTACTTTAGGTCCAAAACTCATGTTTGGGGTGGTTTTGCGCAATTTGGTTGCCGCACGTCACCCATTCCGAAAATGGGTGGGGTGCATACAAGCACGAGTTTTTGCCACAGAAATCATTTCTTCGTTTTTCACAACGAACATGCCCAGTCCACTACTTTAGGTCCAAAACTCATGTTTGGGGTGGTTTCACGCAATTTGGTTGCCGCACATCACTCATTCCAAAATGGGTGTGGGGTGCATACAAGCACGAGTTTTTGCCAACGGAACCATTTCTTCGTTTTTCGCAACGAACATGCCCAGTCCATTACTTTAGGTCCAAAACACATGTTTTGGGTGGTTTCACGCAATTTCGTTGCCGCACGTCACCCGTTCCGAAAATGGGTTTCACGGTGAATGCAAGCACGAGTTTTTGCCACCGGAACCATTTCTTCGTTTTTTGCAACGAACATGCCCAATCCACTACTTTAGGTCCCAAACTAATGTTTGGGGTGGTTTCGCGCAATTTCGTTGCCGCACGTCACCCATTCCAAAAACGGGTGTCGGGGTGCATATAAAGCACGAGTTTTTGCCACCGGAACTATTTCTTCGTTTTTCGCAACGAACATGCCCAATCCACTACTTCAGGTCCAAAACTTATGTTTGGGGTGGTTTCGCGCAATTTCGTTGCCGCACGTCACCCAGTCCAAAAACAGGTGTCGGGGTGCATACAAAGCATGAGTTTTTGCCACCGGAACCATTTCTTTGTTTTTCGCAACGAACATGCCCAATCCACTACTTTAGATCCAAAACACATGTTTGGGGTGGTTTCGCGCAATTTCGTTGCCGCACGTCACCCATTCCAAAAACGGTGTCGGGGTGCATATAAGCACGAGTTTTTGCCACCGGAACAATTTCTTTGTTTTCGCAACGAACATGCCCAATCCACTACTTTAGGTCCAAAACTCATGTTTGGGGTGGTTTCGCGCAATTTCGTTGCCGCACGTCACCCAGTCCGAAAACAGGTGTCGGGGTGCATACAAAGCATGAGTTTTTGCCACCGGAACCATTTCTTCGTTTTTTGCAATAAACATGCCCAATCCACTACTTTAGGTCCCAAACTAATGTTTGGGGTGGTTTCGCGCAATTTCGTTGCCGCGCGTCACCCATTCCAAAAACGGGTGTCGGGGTGCATATAAAGCACGAGTTTTTGCCACCGGAACTATTTCTTCGTTTTTCGCAACGAACATGCCCAATCCACTACTTTAGGTCCAAAACTTATGTTTTGGGTGGTTTCGCGCAATTTCGTTGCCGCACGTCACCCAGTCCGAAAACAGGTGTCGGGGTGCATACAAAGCATGAGTTTTTGCCACCGGAACCATTTCTTTGTTTTTCGCAACGAACATGCCCAATCCACTACTTTAGGTCCAAAACACATGTTTGGGTGGTTTCGCGCAATTTCGTTGCCGCACGTCACCCATTCCAAAAACGAGTATCGGGGTGCATATAAGCACGAGTTTTTGCCACCGGAACTATTTCTTTGTTTTTCGCAACGAACATGCCCAATCCACTACTTTAGGTCCAAAACTCATGTTTGGGGTGGTTTCGCGCAATTTCGTTGCCGCACGTCACCCAGTCCGAAAACAGGTGTCGGGGTGCATACAACGCATGAGTTTTTGCCACCGGAACCATTTCTTTGTTTTTCGCAACGAACATGCACAATCCACTACTTCAGATCCAAAACACATGTTTGGTGTGGTTTCGCGCAATTTCGTTGCCGCACGTCACCCATTCCAAAAACGGGTGTCAGGATGCATACAAGCATGAGTTTTTGCCACCGGAACCATTTTTTCGTTTTTCGCAACGAACATACCCAATCCGCTACTTTAGGTCCAAAACTCATGTTTGGGGTGGTTTTGCGCAATTTGGTTGCCGCACGTCACCCATTCCGAAAATGGGTGTGGGGTGCATACAAGCACGAGTTTTTGCCACAGAAACCATTTCTTCGTTTTTCACAACGAACATGCCCAGTCCACTACTTTAGGTCCAAAACTCATGTTTGGGGTGGTTTCACGCAATTTGGTTGCCGCACATCACTCATTCCAAAATGGGTGTGGGGTGCATACAAGCACGAGTTTTTGCCAACGGAACCATTTCTTCGTTTTTCGCAACGAACATGCCCAGTCCATTACTTTAGGTCCAAAACACATGTTTTGGGTGGTTTCGCGCAATTTCGTTGTCGCACGTCACCCGTTCCGAAAATGGGTTTCACGGTGAATGCAAGCACGAGTTTTTGCCACCGGAACCATTTCTTCGTTTTTTTGCAACGAACATGCCCAATCCACTACTTTAGGTCCCAAACTAATGTTTGGGGTGGTTTCGCGCAATTTCGTTGCCGCACGTCACCCATTCCAAAAACGGGTGTCGGGGTGCATATAAAGCACGAGTTTTTGCCACCGGAACTATTTCTTCGTTTTTCGCAACGAACATGCCCAATCCACTACTTTAGGTCCAAAACTTATGTTTGGGGTGGTTTCGCGCAATTTCGTTGCCGCACGTCACCCAGTCCGAAAACAGGTGTCGGGGTGCATACAAAGCATGAGTTTTTGCCACCGGAACCATTTCTTTGTTTTTCGCAACGAACATGCCCAATCCACTACTTTAGATCCAAAACACATGTTTGGGGTGGTTTCGCGCAATTTCGTTGCCGCACGTCACCCATTCCAAAAACGGTGTCGGGGTGCATATAAGCACGAGTTTTTGCCACCGGAACAATTTCTTTGTTTTCGCAACGAACATGCCCAATCCACTACTTTAGGTCCAAAACTCATGTTTGGGGTGGTTTCGCGCAATTTCGTTGCCGCACGTCACCCAGTCCGAAAACAGGTGTCGGGGTGCATACAAAGCATGAGTTTTTGCCACCGGAACCATTTCTTCGTTTTTTGCAATGAACTTGCCCAATCCACTACTTTAGGTCCCAAACTAATGTTTGGGGTGGTTTCGCGCAATTTCGTTGCCGCGCGTCACCCATTCCAAAAACGGGTGTCGGGGTGCATATAAAGCACGAGTTTTTGCCACCGGAACTATTTCTTCGTTTTTCGCAACGAACATGCCCAATCCACTACTTTAGGTCCAAAACTTATGTTTTGGGTGGTTTCGCGCAATTTCGTTGCCGCACGTCACCCAGTCCGAAAACAGGTGTCGGGGTGCATACAAAGCATGAGTTTTTGCCACCGGAACCATTTCTTTGTTTTTCGCAACGAACATGCCCAATCCACTACTTTAGGTCCAAAACACATGTTTGGGTGGTTTCGCGCAATTTCGTTGTCGCACGTCACCCATTCCAAAAACGAGTATCGGGGTGCATATAAGCACGAGTTTTTGCCACCGGAACTATTTCTTTGTTTTTCGCATCGAACATGCCCAATCCACTACTTTAGGTCCAAAACTCATGTTTGGGGTGGTTTCGCGCAATTTCGTTGCCGCACGTCACCCAGTCCGAAAACAGGTGTCGGGGTGCATACAACGCATGAGTTTTTGCCACCGGAACCATTTCTTTGTTTTTCGCAACGAACATGCACAATCCACTACTTCAGATCCAAAACACATGTTTGGTGTGGTTTCGCGCAATTTCGTTGCCGCACGTCACCCATTCCAAAAACGGGTGTCAGGATGCATACAAGCATGAGTTTTTGCCACCGGAACCATTTTTTCGTTTTTCGCAACGAACATACCCAATCCGCTACTTTAGGTCCAAAACTCATGTTTGGGGTGGTTTTGCGCAATTTGGTTGCCGCACGTCACCCATTCCGAAAATGGGTGTGGGGTGCATACAAGCACGAGTTTTTGCCACAGAAACCATTTCTTCGTTTTTCACAACGAACATGCCCAGTCCACTACTTTAGGTCCAAAACTCATGTTTGGGGTGGTTTCACGCAATTTGGTTGCCGCACATCACTCATTCCAAAATGGGTGTGGGGTGCATACAAGCACGAGTTTTTGCCAACGGAACCATTTCTTCGTTTTTCGCAACGAACATGCCCAGTCCATTACTTTAGGTCCAAAACACATGTTTTGGGTGGTTTCGCGCAATTTCGTTGCCGCACGTCACCCGTTCCGAAAATGGGTTTCACGGTGAATGCAAGCACGAGTTTTTGCCACCGGAACCATTTCTTCGTTTTTTGCAACGAACATGCCCAATCCACTACTTTAGGTCCCAAACTAATGTTTAGGGTGGTTTCGCGCAATTTCGTTGCCGCACGTCACCCATTCCAAAAACGGGTGTCGGGGTGCATATAAAGCACGAGTTTTTGCCACCGGAACTATTTCTTCGTTTTTCGCAACGAACATGCCCAATCCACTACTTTAGGTCCAAAACTTATGTTTTGGGTGGTTTCGCGCAATTTCGTTGCCGCACGTCACCCAGTCCGAAAACAGGTGTCGGGGTGCATACAAAGCATGAGTTTTTGCCACCGGAACCATTTCTTTGTTTTTCGCAACGAACATGCCCAATCCACTACTTTAGGTCCAAAACACATGTTTGGGTGGTTTCGCGCAATTTCGTTGCCGCACGTCACCCATTCCAAAAACGAGTATCGGGGTGCATATAAGCACGAGTTTTTGCCACCGGAACTATTTCTTTGTTTTTCGCAACGAACATGCCCAATCCACTACTTTAGGTCCAAAACTCATGTTTGGGGTGGTTTCGCGCAATTTCGTTGCCGCACGTCACCCAGTCCGAAAACAGGTGTCGGGGTGCATACAACGCATGAGTTTTTGCCACCGGAACCATTTCTTTGTTTTTCGCAACGAACATGCACAATCCACTACTTCAGATCCAAAACACATGTTTGGTGTGGTTTCGCGCAATTTCGTTGCCGCACGTCACCCATTCCAAAAACGGGTGTCAGGATGCATACAAGCATGAGTTTTTGCCACCGGAACCATTTTTTCGTTTTTTCGCAACGAACATACCCAATCCGCTACTTTAGGTCCAAAACTCATGTTTGGGGTGGTTTTGCGCAATTTGGTTGCCGCACGTCACCCATTCCGAAAATGGGTGTGGGGTGCATACAAGCACGAGTTTTTGCCACAGAAACCATTTCTTCGTTTTTCACAACGAACATGCCCAGTCCACTACTTTAGGTCCAAAACTCATGTTTGGGGTGGTTTCACGCAATTTGGTTGCCGCACATCACTCATTCCAAAATGGGTGTGGGGTGCATACAAGCACGAGTTTTTGCCAACGGAACCATTTCTTCGTTTTTCGCAACGAACATGCCCAGTCCATTACTTTAGGTCCAAAACACATGTTTTGGGTGGTTTCGCGCAATTTCGTTGCCGCACGTCACCCGTTCCGAAAATGGGTTTCACGGTGAATGCAAGCACGAGTTTTTGCCACCGGAACCATTTCTTCATTTTTTGCAACGAACATGCCCAATCCACTACTTTAGGTCCCAAACTAATGTTTGGGGTGGTTTCGTGCAATTTCGTTGCCGCACGTCACCCATTCCAAAAACGGGTGTCGGGGTGCATATAAAGCACGAGTTTTTGCCACCGGAACTATTTCTTCGTTTTTCGCAACGAACATGCCCAATACACTACTTTAGGTCCAAAACTTATGTTTGGGGTGGTTTCGCGCAATTTCGTTGCCGCACGTCACCCAGTCCGAAAACAGGTGTCGGGGTGCATACAAAGCATGAGTTTTTGCCACCGGAACCATTTCTTTGTTTTTCGCAACGAACATGCCCAATCCACTGCTTTAGGTCCAAAACACATGTTTGGGGTGGTTTCGCGCAATTTCGTTGCCGCACGTCACCCATTCCAAAAACGGGTGTCGGGATAAAGCACGAGTTTTTTGCCACCGGAACTATTTCTTCGTTTTTCGCAACGAACATGCCCAATCCACTACTTTAGGTCCAAAACTTATGTTTGGGGTGGTTTCACGCAATTTCGTTGCCGCACATCACCCAGTCCGAAAACAGGTGTCGGGGTGCATACAAAGCATGAGTTTTTGCCACCGGAACCATTTCTTTGTTTTTCGCAACAAACATGCCCAATCCACTACTTTAGGTCCAAAACACATGTTTGGGGTGGTTTCGCGCAATTTCGTTGCCGCACGTCACCCATTCCAAAAACGGGTGTCGGGGTGCATACAAGCATGAGTTTTTGCCACCAGAACCATTTTTTCGTTTTTCGCAACGAACATACCCAATCCGCTACTTTAGGTCCAAAACTCATGTTTGGGGTGGTTTCGCGCAATTTGGTTGCCGCACGTCACCCATTCCGAAAATGGGTGTGGGGTGCATACAAGCACGAGTTTTTGCCACCGAAACCATTTCTTCGTTTTTCACAATGAACATGTCCAGTCCACTACTTTAGGTCCAAAACTCATGTTTGGGGTGGTTTCGTGCAATTTGGTTGCCGCACATCACCCATTCCGAAATGGGTGTGGGGTGATACAAGCACGAGTTTTTGCCACCGGAACCATTTCTTCGTTTTTCGCAACGAACATGCCCAATCCACTACTTTAGGTCCAAAACTCATGTTTGGGGTGGTTTCGCACAATTTCGTTGCCGCACGTCAGCCGTTCCGAAAACGGGTGTCGGGGTGCATACAAGCACGAGATTTTGCCACCAGAACCATTTCTTCGTTTTCGCAACGATCATGCCCAATCCACTGCTTTAGGTCCAAAACTCATGTTTGGGGTGGTTTCGCGCAATTTGGTTGCCGCACGTCACCCATTCCAAAAACGAGTGTGGTGTGCATATAAGCACGAGTTTTTGCCACCGGAACCATTTCTTCGTTTTTCGCAACGAACATGCCCAGTACCTTTGGTCCAAAACTCATGTTTGGGGTGGTTTCGCGCAATTTCGTTGCCGCATGTCACCCATTTCAGAAACGGGTGTCGAGGTGCATACACGCATGAGTTTTTGCCACCGGAACCATTTCTTCGTTCTTCGCAACGAACATGCCCAATCCACAACTTTAGGTCAAAAACTCATGTTTGGGGTGGTTTCGCGCAATTTCGTTGCCGCACGTCACCCATTCCGAAAACGGGTGTCGGGGTGCATACAAGCACGAGGTTTTGCCACCGGAACCATTTCTTCGTTTTTCGCAACGAACATGCCCAATCCACTACTTTAGATCCAAAACTCATGTTTGGGGTGCTTTCGCGTAATTTGGTTTCCGCACGTCACCCATTCCGAAAATGGGTATGGGGTTACAAGCATGAGTTTTTGCCACCGGAACCATTTCTTCATTTCTTGCAATGAACATGCCCATTCCACTACTTTAGGTCCCAAACTAATGTTTGGGTTGCTTTCGCGCAATTTCGTTGCCGCACGTCACCCATTCCGAAAACGGGTGTCGGGGTGCATACAAAGCACAAGTTTTTGCCACCGGAACCATTTCTTCGTTTTTCGCAATGAACATGCCCAATCCACTACTTTAGGTCCAAAACACATGTTTGGGGTGGTTTCGGGCAATTTCGTTGCCGCAAGTCACCCATTCCGAAAACGGGTGTCGGGGTGCATACAAGCACGAGTTTTTGCCACCGGAACCATTTCTTCGTTTTTCGCAACAAACATGCCCAATTCTCTACTTTAGGTCCCAAACTAATGTTTGGGGTGGTTTTGCGTAATTTCGTTGCCGCACGTCACACATTCCGAAAACGTGTGTCGGGGTGCATATAAAGCACGAGTTTTTGCCACCGGAACCATTTCTTCTTTTTTGCAACAATCATGCCCAATCCACTACTTTAGGTCTCAAACTAATGTTTGGGGTGGTTTTGCGTAATTTCGTTGCCGCATGTCACCCATTCCGAAAACGGGTGTCGGGGTGAAAGCACGAGTTTTTGCCACCGGAACCATTTCTTCGTTTTTCGCAACAAACATGCCCAATCCACTACTTTAGGTCCAAAACTCATGTTTGGGGTGGTTTCGCGCAATTCGGTTTCCTCACGTCACCCATTCCGAAAATGGGTGTCGGGGTGCATAGAAAGCACGAGTTTTTGCCACCGAAACCATTTCTTCGTTTTTCACAACGAACATGTCCAGTCCACTACTTTAGGTCCAAAACTCGTGTTTGGGGTGGTTTCGTGCAATTTGGTTGCCGCACATCACCCATTCCGAAATGGGTGTGGGGTGATACAAGCACGAGTTTTTGCCACCGGAACCATTTCTTCGTTTTTCGCAACGAACATGCCCAATCCACTACTTTAGGTCCAAAACTCATGTTTGGGGTGGTTTCGCACAATTTCGTTGCCGCACGTCAGCCGTTCCGAAAACGGGTGTCGGGGTGCATACAAGCACGAGATTTTGCCACCAGAACCATTTCTTCGTTTTCGCAACGATCATGCCCAATCCACTGCTTTAGGTCCAAAACTCATGTTTGGGGTGGTTTCTCGCAATTTGGTTGCCGCACGTCACCCATTCCGAAAACGAGTGTGGTGTGCATATAAGCACGAGTTTTTGCCACCGGAACCATTTCTTCATTTTTCGCAACGAACATGCCCAGTACCTTTGGTCCAAAACTCATGTTTGGGGTGGTTTCGCGCAATTTCGTTGCCGCATGTCACCCATTTGAGAAACGGGTGTCGAGGTGCATACACGCACGAGTTTTTGCCACCGGAACCATTTCTTCGTTTTTCGCAACGAACATGCCCAATCCACTACTTTAGGTCAAAAACTCATGTTTGGGGTGGTTTCGTGCAATTTCGTTGCCGCACGTCACCCATTCCGAAAACGGGTGTCGGGGTGCATACAAGCACGAGTTTTTGCCACCGGAACCATTTCTTCGTTTTTCGCAACGAACATGCCCAATCCACTACTTTAGATACAAAACTCATGTTTGGGGTGCTTTCGCGCAATTTGGTTTCCGCACGTCACCCATTCCGAAAATGGGTATGGGGTTACAAGCATGAGTTTTTGCCACCGGAACCATTTCTTCGTTTCTTGCAATGAACATGCCCATTCCACTACTTTAGGTCCCAAACTAATGTTTGGGTTGCTTTCGCGCAATTTCGTTGCCGCACGTCACCCATTCCGAAAACGGGTGTCGGGGTGCATACAAAGCACAAGTTTTTGCCACCGGAACCATTTCTTCGTTTTTCGCAACGAACATGCCCAATCCACTACTTTAGGTCCAAAACACATGTTTGGGGTGGTTTCGGGCAATTTCGTTGCCGCAAGTCACCCATTCCGAAAACGGGTGTCGGGGTGCATACAAGCACGAGTTTTTGCCACCGGAACCATTTCTTCGTTTTTCGCAACAAACATGCCCAATTCTCTACATTAGGTCCCAAACTAATGTTTGGGGTGGTTTTGCGTAATTTCATTGCCGCACGTCACACATTCCGAAAACGTGTGTCGGGGTGCATATAAAGCACGAGTTTTTGCCACCGGAACCATTTCTTCGTTTTTTGCAACAATCATACCCAATCCACTACTTTAGGTCTCAAACTAATGTTTGGGGTGGTTTTGCGTAATTTCGTTGCCGCATGTCACCCATTCCGAAAACGGGTGTCGGGGTGCATATAAAGCACGAGTTTTTGCCACCGGAACCATTTCTTCGTTTTTCGCAACGAACATGCCCAATCCACTACTTTAGGTCCAAAACTCATGTTTGGGGTGGTTTCGCGCAATTCGGTTTCCTCACGTCACCCATTCCGAAAATGGGTGTCGGGGTGCATAGAAAGCACGAGTTTTTGCCACCAGAACCATTTCTTCGTTTTTCGCAATGAACATGCCCAATCCACTAATTTAGGTCTGAAACGCATGTTTGGGGTGGTTTCGCGCAATTTCGTTGCCGCACGTCACCCATTCCGAGAACGGGTGTCGGGGTGCATACAAGCACGAGTTTTTGCTACCAGAACCATTTCTTCGTTTTTCACAACGAACATGTCCAGTCCACTACTTTAGGTCCAAAACTCATGTTTGGGGTGGTTTCGCGCAATTTGGTTGCCGCACATCACTCATTCCGAAATGGGTGTGGGGTGATACAAGCACGAGTTTTTGCCACCGGAACCATTTCTTCGTTTTTCGCAACGAACATGCCCAATCCACTACTTTAGGTCCAAAACTCATGTTTGGGGTGGTTTCGCACAATTTCGTTGCCGCACGTCAGCCGTTCCGAAAACGGGTGTCGGGGTGCATACAAGCACGAGATTTTGCCACCAGAACTGATGAGGACATCAACACCAACACGAGCACATCTACACCAGCAGCAGCTTCTCCAGCCCAGGCACCATCTTCCCCAGTCCAGGCGCCACGCCTTCCACCTGGGCCAGTGACTCGGGCCCGTGCAAGAGAATTGAACTACATCATGCTGTTAAAGAACGAAGGCCCGGAAGAATAGACGACCAGCCCAACTACGGCCCATAATGGACGACCTAGGGTTGGCCGCCCCTAGGGGCTGCGTCCCCTCTCTATTTATCCAGGAGCTGCGCCTCCTTTATTTTTCGAGTTTTGTTTTACGTTAGCTTTAGCTACTCTCGAACACGCGCAAATCTGCGCTGTCTTCGTGTATTCAGAACTCCACCCTCGAGTAATAGATTAGATTGCTCGCATCTTTTTCTTGTTCGTTCTTCGATTGCGCACAGGAAACGATCTTCGTGATCAGGCCGATCTCGCATCAGCAAGGTCGGTAACCACAGGGAGTTGGTTCAGCGATTGCATTGGCGCCTCGGGCTTGCTCGTCGTAGTCGGATCGCAAGGGTCATCTTCCGCCAAATCGGAATTATCTCTACTCGCCGAAAGATCGGGCACCTCAGCTACATCAATTGGTATCAGATTTCCAGGTTGATCGGTGAGTTTATCGAGTGTTTTTTTTCCTACAGTCCACAAGACCACATAAAAATTCAGGTTAGACCTTATCCCAGCACCCTTTTGAGCCTCGCACTTTCTTTCAATGCATTGTTGAATTTGTGTGCTTTCGCGTCATTTGTTGCTGGTTGCATTATGTTCTTCCACCATTCAAACCCTAGCGTCGCCACCATCTCCCGTTTGATCACGCCACAAACCGAGTCAACATCGTTTCCTTGTTTTTCTCCTTCGGTTACATAAAAAAAAAACAGAAAAAACAAACCGAGTCAACGACCGTTTCCTTGTTTTTCTCCTTCGGTTACGAAAAAAACAGAAAAAAAACAAACCGAGTCAACATCGTTTCCTTTTTTTTCTCCTTCGGTTACGTCGAAAAAAAAACAGAAACAAAAAACAACGAAGGAGAAAGGATACGGTTGTTTCATCCCGGTCGTTTGAAAACATAACTTGAGGTACCTTCCTTAAACCGGGCATAACTTTTCGCTCGGGTGCCTAAAAAATCTGAAATTTTTACAGGAGCTAGTTGACACCATTCTGAGGCCAGCCAAACTGACCTTTGGTCTGTTTGGGTTTCGACAAAATTGTCAAAAAAATTCAGGAAAATAAAGAAAAAAATCCGTCAAAGTTCTCGCACGCTTTTCAGAGAACTTCCTGATTTTCTGTAGACCACATCTGATCTCTGTTTTAGGTGAAACTTCGTCTAGCTCCTATTTTGTTGCTTCTTGTGGTGAGAAAAATATCAAAAAAATCATACAAAAAGAAAAAACAAAATCACTTGTGATTCCTACTAGTGGCCTCGCTAGTACAATATTTACGGTACTGCCTTTCTGCTAGTTCCATCCGTCCTTTGCACTTGTGGCCAGCAATATAGTTTCGTGTTCTGCACTATAATTCAACTTTGCATTATTGTTTGATTGTGCTAATCATTGACTTGAGTGCAGCCTACCCAGAACTCCACATATTTCTACGACGAGCAGGCTTCTGTTTCTCCAGGCAATCGCTCATCCAATCTTTCACCGGTTCCACCTGTTGGTTGCAGTTCACCACTGTGGCTTGGTAAGAACGGATAAGAATTTGATAACAGCACTAGTGTGAGCGCCTTGTGAGCAGTACACCCCTGTTTTTTGTCGTTGTTTTTTTTCTTTTGGTGTTTTGGTGTTTGCGCTAACTATGGCAGGAGCACACGACACGGTGGATGCCCAGTTGCTGGAAGTAAGGGGACAAGTTGATGGACTTGCTGATGACATTAGGACGATGCATGAACGGCTTGATTCAACGGTCACTTCGACGACCGAGCGTTTCAACCAGCTTGACCTTGCTCAAAAGGCGACTCGCACCACACTCGACACCATCCTGGCACGCCTTGATGCGTTGACCACAAAGATGGAGCAGGACTACGGCGGTGATACTGAGTGGGACGATGGAGATCGCCGTGGTCGTGCACGCCGTGTGGTTCGTCATCCCCCTAATGACTTATTTTCTAAGATTAAATTTAAAATTCCACCTTTTAATGGCAAATATGATCCTGCTGCATATCTTGACTGGGAGTTAGAGGTTGAACAAAAATTTTCATGCCATGATATTGCTGCACATTCTCAGGTTAAAGCTGCTATTAGTGAATTTACTGATTTTGCTTTAATTTGGTGGCGTGAGTTTAAAATAAATCATCCCACTACCATTCCAACCACTTGGGATCAGTTGAAAGCTGCGATGCGACATCGATTTGTGCCTTCGTATTATGCTCGTGATTTGCTTAATAAAATGCAGCATTTTCAGCAAGGTTCTCAATCTGTTGAGGACTATTTCCAAGAGTTACAAAAAGGTATGATTCGTTGTGGGATATTGGAGGACAACGACGCTGCTATGGCACGTTTTCGTGGTGGTTTAAACCGCGAAATCCAAGATATACTTGATTATAAGGAATATTATGATATGACTACTTTATTTGAATATGCTTGCAAAGCTGAACGTGAAGTGCAGGGACGCCGCTCGAAGCCATATTCTAACCCTTTTGCAGGATGAAGCTCGACATCCACCTCAGCACCAGTTCCCCCTACGCCATCCACGTCCACCACTACTCCACGTGAGAAGACGACCAAACTAGCCAGCACTACCCCACCCACAGGTCGTACACGGGATATTCAGTGTCATCGCTGTAGAGGATTTGGCCATGTGATTCGGGACTGCCCAAACAAGCGCACTTTGCTCATTCGTGACGATGGTGAGTACTCTTCCGCTAGTGATTCTTAAGAAATTGAACATGCACTACTTGCCATTGACCATGCAGCTAAGGCGGAGGTACATGTCAACCCGGGCGACGCTGATAGGTATGAAAGTCTTGTTGTGTAGCGTGTTCTCAGTACACAGGTCGCTTTGCCCGAGAAGAATCAGCGACACACTCTGTTCCATACAAAGGGTGTTGTGCAGGAGCGGTCAATTCACATCATTATCGACAGCGGCAGTTGCAACAATTTGGCGAGTACCATGCTGGTCGAAAAGTTATCGTTACCCACTCGTAAGCATCCAAACCCATATCACATTCAATGGCTTAATGATGGTGGTAAAATAAAAATCACATGTTCCGTGCGCGTTCCTTTCTCTATGGGTGCTTATTCTGATTTTGTTGATTGTGATGTTATTCCCATGGAAGCATGCTCTTTGTTACTTGGTCGACCTTGGCAATATGATACTGATAGCTTGCATCATGGTCGTTCAAATCATTATTCTTTCATTTTTAAGGGTCAGAAAATAATTATACATCCAATGACACCTGAACAAATTGTTAAAGATGATCTTGCCCGAGCTGCTATAACTACTAAACAACTTGATCCATTGATGTAGCTGAGGTGCCCGATCTTTCGGCGAGTAGAGATAATTCCGATTTGGCGGAAGTTGACCCTTGCGATCCGACTACGACGAGCAAGCCCGAGGTGCCAATGCAATCGCTGAACCAACTCCCTGTGGTTACCGACCTTGCTGATGCGAGATCGGCCTGATCACGAAGATCGTTTCCTGTGCGCAATCGAAGAACGAACAAGAAAAAGATGCGAGCAATCTAATCTATTACTCGAGGGTGGAGTTCTGAATACACGAAGACAGCGCAGATTTGCGCGTGTTCGAGAGTAGCTAAAGCTAATGTAAAACAAAACTCGGAAAATAAAGGAGGCGCAGCTCCTGTATAAATAGAGAGGGGGCGCAGCCCCTAGGGGCGGCCAACCCTAGGTCGTCCATTATGGGCCGCAATTGGGCTGGTCGTCTATTCTTCTGGGCCTTCGTTCTTTAACAACAAGATATAGTTCAATTCTCTTGCACGGGCCCGAGTCACTGGTCCAGGTGGAAGGAGTGGCGCCTGGACTGGGGAAGATGGTGCCTGGGCTGGAGAAGGTGCTGCTGGTGTAGATGTGCTCGTGTTGGTGTTGATGTCCTCATCATCCTCCCCTTCTTGAACTGAAGTCGTCCTCGACGGCAACTCCTCATCTTCTCCCGCATACGGTTTCAAATCTGCAACATTAAAACTAGTGGAAACACCAAACTCCGCAGGCAGGTCAAGGATATAAGCATTATCATTAATCTTGGTTAGTACCTTAAAAGGACCAGCAGCACGAGGCATCAATTTAGAACGGCGCAAAGTAGGAAAACGATCCTTTCTCAAATGCAACCAAACCATATCACCAGGTTCAAAAGTAACTAGTTTCCGGCCTTTACTACCAGTAATCTGATATTTAGCATTAGCAGCAGCAATGTTTTGTTGAGTTTGTTCATGGAGATTAATCATTTGTTCAACATGTGCAAGAGCATCTATGTGTGGGGCGTCCGTAGCATCAAGCGAAAACAAAGCAATAGGCGCCCTAGGAATGAAACCATAAACAATTTGAAAAGGGCACATCTTTGTAGAAGAATGTGTTGCATGATTATAAGCAAACTCAACATGAGGTAAGCAATCCTCCCAACGTTTCAAATTTTTGTCTAAAACAGCCCTAAGCATGGTAGACAAAGTTCGATTAACTACCTCAGTTTGACCATCAGTCTGAGGGTGACAAGTGGTGCTAAACAGCAATTTAGTTCCTAATTTATTCCACAGAGATCTCCAAAAATGACTCAGAAACTTGGCATCACGATCCGAGACTATTGTATTGGGAATACCGTGCAAACGAATAATCTCTCTAAAAAACAATTCAGCAACATTGCTAGCATCATCAGTCTTATGACAAGGTATGAAATGAGTCATTTTGGAGAATCGATCAACAACCACAAAAATGCTATCCCTCCCCTTCTTAGTTCTAGGCAATCCCAAAACAAAATCCATCGAAATATCAATCCAAGGGGAAGTAGGAACAGGCAAAGGCATATACAAACCATGGTTGTTCAACCGTGACTTAGCTTTCTGACAAGTAGTGCAGCGTGCAACAAGGCGCTCAACATCAGCGCGCATCCGAGGCCAAAAGAAGTGGGCAGCCAACACCTCATGTGTCTTGTAGACGCCAAAGTGCCCCATGAGACCGCCTCCATGTGCTTCCTGTAACAACAAAAGACGAACCGAGCTAGCTGGAACACACAGCTTGTTAGCGCGAAACAGGAACCCATCCTGTATGTAAAATTTGCCCCATGGTTTCCCATTAATACAATGGCCGAAAGCATCTTTAAAATCAGCATCGTCAACATATTGTTCTTTTACAGTGTGCAAACCAAAGATTTTAAAATCTAACTGTGACAGCATGGTATAGCGACGAGACAAAGCATCAGCAATAACATTGTCCTTCCCGTTCTTGTGTTTAATAATGTAAGGAAAAGACTCAATGAATTCTACCCATTTAGCATGACGACGGTTCAGATTTGTTTGGGTACGAATATGTTTTAAAGCCTCATGATCTGAATGAATTATGAACTCACGATGCCAAAGATAGTGCTGCCATGTATGTAAAGTGCGCACTAACGCGTAAAGCTCCTTATCATAAGTAGAATATTTCAGACTAGCACCGCTTAATTTTTCACTAAAATAAGCAACTGGTTTTCCTTCTTGTAATAAAACAGCACCTAGCCCAATACCGCTAGCATCGCATTCAAGCTCAAATAATTTATTAAAATCAGGCAATTGCAATAGGGGAGCTTGGGTTAACTTATCTTTCAAAGTGCTGAACGCTTCCTCCTGCGAATCACTCCAAGCAAACGGCACATCTTTCTTTGTAAGCTCATGTAGAGGCGCTGCAATGGAGCTAAAATCACGAACAAATCTGCGGTAGAAACCGGCAAGTCCAAGAAAGCTCCGAATTTGTGTGACCGTCGTCGGTGTAGGCCACTCCCGAATGGCAGCAATCTTGCTGCTATCCACCTCAATGCCCTGTGGAGTAACAACATAACCAAGAAACGAGACACGTCGTGTGCAAAAGATGCATTTTTCCATGTTAGCGAATAACTGGGCGGCACGCAATGCATCAAAAACAGCACTTAAATGTTCCAAATGCTCTTTCTTAGATTTGCTGTAAATAAGGATATCATCGAAATAAACAACCACAAACAATCCTATGAAGGGCCTCAGAACTTCATTCATCACTCGCATAAAAGTGCTGGGAGCATTAGTCAATCCAAACGGCATAACCAACCATTCATATAAACCAAATTTCGTTTTGAAGGCTGTTTTCCATTCATCACCCAGTTTCATTCTAATCTGGTGGTAACCACTACGCAAATCAATCTTAGTGAAAATAATGGCACCACTAAGCTCATCTAGCATATCGTCAAGGCGTGGTATAGGATAGCGATAACGAATAGTGATGTTATTAATAGCACGACAGTCTACACACATACGCCATGACCCATCCTTCTTGGGAACAAGTAACACAGGAACAGAGCAAGGGCTAAGAGACTCACGAATGTATCCTTTGTCAAGCAACGCCTGTACCTGGCGCTGAATCTCCTTTGTCTCATCCGGATTTGTACGGTATGGTGCGCGGTTCGGAAGCTGTGCACCGGGAATGAGGTCGATCTGGTGCTCAATGCCACGAAGCGGTGGGAGACCCGGTGGTAAGTCTTTGGGAAAGACATCAGCGTACTCCTGCAAAAGGTTAGCAACCATAGGGGGAATAGCCAAAGATGGTGCATCATCAAGTGAAATGAGGACACTAGAGCATACAAGTGCATAGCATGGCAAATGAGCACCGTGTAGATCATCAAAATCAGCACGTGTAGCAAGTAAAACAGGAGCCTTCAACTTAATTTCAGAAGGAACAGAGGGCGATGGATCAAGTTGTTTAGCAGTTATAGCAGCTCGGGCAAGATCATCTTTAACAATTTGTTCAGGTGTCATTGGATGTATAATTATTTTCTGACCCTTAAAAATGAAAGAATAATGATTCGAACGACCATGATGCAAGCTATCAGTATCATATTGCCAAGGTCGACCAAGTAACAAAGAGCATGCTTCCATGGGAATAACATCACAATCAACAAAATCAGAATAAGCACCCATGGAGAAAGGAACTCGCACGGAACGCGTGATTTTTATTTTACCACCATCATTAAGCCATTGAATGTGATATGGGTTTGGATGCTTACGAGTGGGTAACGACAACTTTTCGACCAGCATGGTACTCGCCAAATTGTTGCAACTGCCGCTGTCGATAATGATGCGAATTGACCGCTCCTGCACAACACCCTTTGTATGGAACAAAGTGTGTCGCTGATTCTTCTCGGGCAAAGCGACCTGTGTACTGAGAACACGCTGCACAACAAGACTTTCATACCTATCAGCGTCGCCCGGGTTGACATGTACCTCCGCCTTAGCTGCATGGTCAGTGGCAAGTAGTGCATGTTCAATTTCTTCAGAATCACTAGCGGAAGAGTACTCACCATCGTCACGAATGAGTAAAGTGCGCTTGTTTGGGCAGTCCCGAATCACATGGCCAAATCCTCTACAGCGATGACACTGAATATCCCGTGTACGACCTGTGGGTGGGGCAGTGCTGGCTGGTTTGGTCGTCTTCACGCGTGGAGTAGTGGTGGACGTGGATGGCGCAGGGGGAACTGGTGCTGAGGTGGATGTCGAGCTTCGTCCTGCAAAAGGGTTAGAATATGGATTCGAGCGGCGTCCCTGCACTTCACGTTCAGCTTTGCAAGCATATTCAAATAAAGTAGTCATATCATAATATTCCTTATAATCAAGTATATCTTGGATTTCGCGGTTTAAACCACCACGAAAACGTGCCATAGCAGCGTCGTTGTCCTCCAATATCCCACAACGAATCATACCTTTTTGTAACTCCTGGAAATAGTCCTCAACAGATTGAGAACCTTGCTGAAAACGCTGCATTTTATTAAGCAAATCATGAGCATAATACGAAGGCACAAATCGATGTCGCATCGCAGCTTTCAACTGATCCCAAGTGGTTGGAATGGTAGTGGGATGTTTTATTTTAAACTCACGCCACCAAATTAAAGCAAAATCAGTAAATTCACTAATAGCAGCTTTAACCTGAGAATGTGCAGCAATATCATGGCATGAAAATTTTTGTTCAACCTCTAACTCCCAATCAAGATATGCAGCAGGATCATATTTGCCATTAAAAGGTGGAATTTTAAATTTAATCTTAGAAAATAAGTCATTAGGGGGATGACGAACCACACGGCGTGCACGACCACGGCGATCTCCATCGTCCCACTCAGTGTCACCGCCGTAGTCCTGCTCCATCTTTGTGGTCAACGCATCAAGGCGTGCCAGGATGGTGTCGAGTGTGGTGCGAGTCGCCGTTTGAGCAAGGTCAAGCTGGTTGAAACGCTCGGTCGTCGAAGTGACCGTTGAATCAAGCCGTTCATGCATCGTCCTAATGTCATCAGCAAGTCCATCAACTTGTCCCTTTACTTCCAGCAACTGGGCATCCACCGTGTCATGTGCTCCTGCCATAGTTAGCGCAAACACCAAAACACCAAAAAAAACGACAAAAATAGGGGTGTACTGCTCACAAGGCGCTTACACTAGTGCTGTTATCAAATTCTTATCCGTTCTTACCAAGCCACAGTGGTGAACTGCAACCAACAGGTGGAACCGGTGAAAGATTGGATGAGCGATTGCCTGGAGAAACAGAAACCTACTCGTCGTAGAAATATGTGGGGTTCTGGGTAGGCTGCACTCAAGTCAAGGATTAGCACACCCAAACAATAATGCAAAGTTGAATTATAGTGCAAAACACGAAACTATATTGCTGGCCACAAGTGCAAAGGACGGATGGAACTAGCAGAATGGCAGTACCGTAAATATTGTACTAGCGAGGCCACTAGTAGGAATCACAAGTGATTTTGTTTTTCTTTTTTGTATGATTTTTTTGATATTTTTCTCAGCACAAGAAGCAACAAAATAGGAGCTACACGAAGTTTCACCTAAAACAGAGTTCAAATGTGGTCTACAGAAAATCAGGAAGTTCTCTGAAAAGCGTGCGAGAACTTTGACGGATTTTTTTCTTTATTTTCCTGAATTTTTTTGACAATTTTGTCGAACCCAAACAGACCGAAGGTGAGTTTGGCCGGCCTCAGAATGGTGTCAACTAGCTCCTGTAAAAATTTCAGATTTTTCGGACACCCGAGCGAAAAGTTATGTCCGGTTTAAGGAAGGTAGCTCAAGTTATGTTTTCAAACGACCGGGATGAAACAACCGTATCCTTTCTCCTTCGTTGTTTTTTTTGTTTCTGTTTTTTTTTTTGACGTAACCGAAGGAGAAAAACAAGGAAACGATGTTGACTCGGTTTTTTTTTCTGTTTTTTTTTCGTAACCGAAGGAGAAAAACAAGGAAACGGTCGTTGACTCGGTTTGTTTTTTCTGTTTTTTTTTACGTAACCGAAGGAGAAAAACAAGGAAACAATGTTGACTCGGTTTGTGGCGTGATCAAAGGGGAGATGGTGGCGGCGCTAGGATTTGAATGGTGGAAGAACACAATGCAACCAGCAACAAATGACGCGAAAGCACACAAATTCAACAGTGCAGATTATTGAAAGAAAGTGCGAGGCTCAAAAGGGTGCTGGGATAAGGTCTAACCTGAATTTTTATGTGGTTTTGTGGACTGTAGGAAAAAAAACACTCGATAAACTCACCGATCAACCTGGAAATCTGATACCAATTGATGTAGCTGAGGTGCCCGATCTTTCGGCGAGTAGAGATAATTCCGATTTGGCGGAAGTTGACCCTTGCGATCCGACTACGACGAGCAAGCCCGAGGCGCCAATGCAATCGCTGAACCAACTCCCTGTGGTTACCGACCTTGCTGATGCGAGATCGGCCTGATCACGAAGATCGTTTCCTGTGCGCAATCGAAGAACGAACAAGAAAAAGATGCGAGCAATCTAATCTATTACTCGAGGGTGGAGTTCTGAATACACGAAGACAGCGCAGATTTGCGCGTGTTCGAGAGTAGCTAAAGCTAATGTAAAACAAAACTCGGAAAATAAAGGAGGCGCAGCTCCTGTATAAATAGAGAGGGGGCGCAGCCCCTAGGGGCGGCCAACCCTAGGTCGTCCATTATGGGCCGCAATTGGGCTGGTCGTCTATTCTTCTGGGCCTTCGTTCTTTAACAACAAGATATAGTTCAATTCTCTTGCACGGGCCCGAGTCACTGGTCCAGGTGGAAGGGGTGGCGCCTGGACTGGGGAAGATGGTGCCTGGGCTGGAGAAGGTGCTGCTGGTGTAGATGTGCTCGTGTTGGTGTTGATGTCCTCATCATCCATCGCCCTCTGTTCCTTCTGAAATCAAGTTGAAGGCTCCTGTTTTACTTGCTACACGTGCTGATTTTGATGATCTACACGGTGCTCATTTGCCATGCTATGCACTTATATGCTCTAGTGTCCTCATTTCACTTGATGATGCACCATCTTTGGCTATTCCCCCTATGGTTGCTAACCTTTTGCAGGAGTACGCTGATGTCCTTCCCAAAGACTTACCACCGGGTCTCCCACCACTTCGTGGCATTGAGCACCAGATCGACCTCATTCCCGGCGCACAGCTTCCGAACCGCGCACCGTACCGTACAAATCCGGATGAGACGAAGGAGATTCAGCGCCAGGTACAGGCGTTGCTTGACAAGGGATACATTTGTGAGTCTCTTAGCCCTTGCTCTGTTCCTTTGTTACTTGTTCCCAAGAAAGATGGGTCATGGCGTATGTGTATAGACTGTCGTGCTATTAATAACATCACTATTCGTTATCGATATCCTATACCACGCCTTGATGATATGCTAGATGAGCTTAGTGGTGCCATTATTTTCACTAAGATTGATTTGCGTAGTGGTTACCACCAGATTAGAATGAAACTGGGTGATGAATGGAAAACAGCTTTTAAAACGAAATTTGGTTTATATGAATGGTTGGTTATGCCGTTTGGATTGACTAATGCCCCTAGCACTTTTATGCGAGTGATGAATGAAGTTCTAAGGCCCTTCATAGGATTGTTTGTGGTTGTTTATTTTGATGATATTCTTATTTACAGCAAATCTAAGAAAGAGCATTTGGAACATTTAAGTGCTGTTTTTGATGCATTGTGTGCTGCCCAGTTATTTGCTAACATGGAAAAATGCATCTTTTGTACACGACGTGTCTCGTTTCTTGGTTATGTTGTTACTCCACAGGGCATTGAGGTGGATAGCAGCAAGATTGCTGCCATTCGGGAGTGGCCTACACCGACGACGGTCACACAAATTCGGAGCTTTCTTGGACTTGTCGGTTTCTACCGCAGATTTGTTCGTGATTTTAGCTCCATTGCAGCGCCTCTACATGAGCTTACAAAGAAAGATGTGCCATTTTCTTGGAATGATTCACAGGAGGAAGCGTTCAGCATTTTGAAAGATAAGTTAACCCAAGCTCCCCTATTGCAATTGCCTGATTTTAATAAAGTGTTTGAGCTTGAATGCGATGCTAGCGGTATTGGGCTAGGTGCTGTTTTGTTACAAGAAGGAAAACCAGTTGCTTATTTTAGTGAAAAATTAAGCAGTGCTAGTCTGAAATATTCTACTTATGATAAGGAGCTTTACGCTTTAGTGCGCACTTTGCATACTTGGCAGCACTATCTTTGGCATCGTGAGTTTATAATCCATTCTGATCATGAGGCTTTAAAACATATTCGTACCCAAACAAATCTGAACCGTCGTCATGCTAAATGGGTAGAATTCATTGAGTCCTTTCCTTACATTATTAAACACAAGAACGGGAAGGACAATGTTATTGCTGATGCTTTATCTCGTCGCTATACCATGCTGTCACAGTTAGATTTTAAAATCTTTGGTTTGCACACTGTGAAAGATCAATATGTTGATGATGCTGATTTTAAAGATGCTTTCGGCCATTGTATTAATGGGAAACCATGGGGCAAATTTCACATACAGGATGGGTTCCTGTTTCGCGCTAACAAGCTGTGTGTTCCAGCTAGCTCGGTTCGTCTTTTGTTGTTACAGGAATTACATGGAGGCGGTCTCATGGGGCACTTTGGCGTCTACAAGACACATGAGGTGTTGGCTGCCCACTTCTTTTGGCCTCGGATGCGCGCTGATGTTGAGCGCCTTGTTGCACGCTGCACTACTTGTCAGAAAGCTAAGTCACGGTTGAACAACCATGGTTTGTATATGCCTTTGCCTGTTCCTACTTCCCCTTGGATTGATATTTCGATGGATTTTGTTTTGGGATTGCCTAGAACTAAGAAAGGGAGGGATAGCATTTTTGTGGTTGTTGATCGATTCTCCAAAATGGCTCATTTCATACCTTGTCATAAGACTGATGATGCTAGCAATGTTGCTGAATTGTTTTTTAGAGAGATTATTCGTTTGCACGGTATTCCCAATACAATAGTCTCGGATCGTGATGCTAAGTTTCTGAGTCATTTTTGGAGATCTCTGTGGAATAAATTGGGAACTAAATTGCTGTTTAGCACCACTTGTCACCCTCAGACTGATGGTCAAACTAAGGTAGTTAATCGGACTTTGTCTACCATGCTTAGGGCTGTTTTAGACAAAAATTTGAAACGTTGGGAGGATTGCTTGCCTCATGTTGAGTTTGCTTATAATCATCCAACACATTCTTCTACAAAGATGTGCCCTTTTCAAATTGTTTATGGTTACATTCCTAGGGCGCCTATTGCTTTGTTTTCGCTTGATGCTGCGGACGCCCCACACATAGATGCTCTTGCACATGTTGAATAAATGATTAATCTCCACGAACAAACTCAACAAAACATTGCTGCTGCTAATGCTAAATATCAGATTACTGGTAGTAAAGGCCGGAAACTAGTTACTTTTGAACCTGGTGATATGGTTTGGTTGCATTTGAGAAAGGATCGTTTTCCTACTTTGCGCGGTTCTAAATTGATGCCTCGTGCTGCTGGTCCTTTTAAGATACTAACCAAGATTAATGATAATGCTTATACCCTTGAACTGCCTGCGGAGTTTGGTGTTTCCACTAGTTTTAATGTTGCAGATTTGAAACCGTATGCGGGAGAAGATGAGGAGTTGCCGTCGAGGACGACTTCAGTTCAAGAAGGGGAGGATGATGAGGACATCAACACCAACACGAACACATCTACACCAGCAGCACCTTCTCCAGCCCAGGCACCATCTTCCCCAGTCCAGGCGCCACCCCTTCCACCTGGGCCAGTGACTCGGGCCCGTGCAAGAGAATTGAACTACATCATGCTGTTAAAGAACGAAGGCCCGGAAGAATAGACGACCAGCCCAACTACGGCCCATAATGGACGACCTAGGGTTGGCCGCCCCTAGGGGCTGCGCCCCCTCTCTATTTATCCAGGAGCTGCGCCTCCTTTATTTTTCGAGTTTTGTTTTACGTTAGCTTTAGCTACTCTCGAACACGCGCAAATCTGCGCTGTCTTCGTGTATTCAGAACTCCACCCTCGAGTAATAGATTAAATTGCTCGCATCTTTTTCTTGTTCGTTCTTCGATTGCGCACAGGAAACGATCTTCGTGATCAGGCCGATCTCGCATCAGCAAGGTCGGTAACCACAGGGAGTTGGTTCAGCGATTGCATTGGCGCCTCGGGCTTGCTCGTCGTAGTCGGATCGCAAGGGTCATCTTCCGCCAAATCGGAATTATCTCTACTCGCCGAAAGATCGGGCACCTCAGCTACATCAAGAACCATTTCTTCATTTTTGCAACGATCATGCCCAATCCACTTTTTTAGGTCCAAAACTCATGTTGGGGTGGTTTCGCGCAATTTGGTTGCCGCACGTCACCCATTCCGAAAATGAGTGTGGTGTGCATATAAGCACGAGTTTTTGCCACCGGAACCATTTCTTCGTTTTTCGCAACGAACATGCCCAGTACTTTAGGTCCAAAACTCATGTTTGGGGTGGTTTCGCGCAATTTCGTTGCCGCATGTCACCCATTTCAGAAACGGGTGTCGAGGTGCATACACGCACGAGTTTTTGCCACCGGAACCATTTCTTCGTTTTTCGCAACGAACATGCCCAATCCACTACTTTAGGTCAAAAACTCATGTTTGGGGTGGTTTCGCGCAATTTCGTTACCGCACGTCACCCATTCCGAAAACGGGTGTCGGGGTGCATACAAGCACGAGTTTTTGCCACCGGAACCATTTCTTCGTTTTTCGCAACGAACATGCCCAATCCACTACTTTAGGTCCAAAACTCATGTTTGGGGTGGTTTCGCGCAATTTGGTTTCCGCACGTCACCCATTCCGAAAATGGGTGTGGGGTTACAATCATGAGTTTTTACCACCGGAACCATTTCTTCGTTTCTTGCAATGAACATGCCCAATCCACTACTTTAGGTCCCAAACTAATGTTTATGTTGGTTTCGCGCAATTTCGTTGCCGCACGTCACCCATTCCGAAAACGGGTGTCGGGGTGCATACAAAGCACAAGTTTTTGCCACCGGAACCATTTCTTCGTTTTTTGCAACGAACATGCCCAATCCACTACTTTAGGTCCAAAACACATGTTTGGGGTGGTTTCGGGCAATTTCGTTGCCGCAAGTCACCCATTCCGAAAACGGGTGTCGGGGTGCATACAAGCACGAGTTTTTGCCACCGGAACCATTTCTTCGTTTTCCACAACAAACATGCCCAATTCTCTACTTTAGGTCCCAAACTAATGTTTGGGGTGGTTTTGCGTAATTTCGTTGCCGCACGTCACCCATTCCGAAAACGGGTGTCGGGGTGCATATAAAGCACGGGTTTTTGCCACCGGAACCATTTCTTCGTTTTTTGCAATAATCATGCCCAATCCACTACTTTAGGTCCCAAACTAATGTTTGGGGTGGTTTTGCGTAATTTCATTGCCGCACGTCACCCATTCCGAAAACGGGTGTCGGGGTGCATATAAAGCACGAGTTTTTGCCACCGGAACCATTTCTTCGTTTTTCGCAACGAACATGCCCAATCCACTACTTTAGGTCCAAAACTCATATTTGGGGTGGTTTCGCGCAATTCGGTTTCCGCACGTCACCCATTCCGAAAATGGGTGTCGGGGTGCATACAAAGCACGAGTTTTTGCCACCAGAACCATTTCTTCATTTTTCGCAAGGAACATGCCCTATCCACTAATTTAGGTCCGAAACACATGTTTGGGGTGGTTTCGCGCAATTTCGTTGCCGCACGTCACCCATTCCGAAAACGGGTGTCGGGGTGCATACAAGCACGAGTTTTTGCTACCGGAACCATTTCTTCGTTTTTCGCAACGAACATGCCCAATCCACTACTTTAGGTCCAAAACTCATGTTTGGGGTGGTTTCGCGCAATTTCGTTGCCGCACGTCACCCATTTCGGAAACGGGTGTCGGGGTGCATATAAGCACGAGTTTTTGCCGCCGGAACCATTTGTGCAACTATTTTTGCCGCCGGAACCATTTGTGCAACTATTTTTCAGAAACGGGTGTCGGGGTGCTTCTCCAAATTTTTCTAACCCTAGTCAATTTGTGCAACTATTTTCCTTCCTATTATTTAGCTTTTGGTCAAAACAATAATTAAATCAGAACCTTATAGTTTTCTGTAGTACATAAGGGTTTTATATTTTACATAAGCAGTTTACATTATTTAAAGTCTGACAAAATTGGTTTGACCAATTTTGGATAAATAAAACAGAAGTTATGAATTATTCAAGTCCTGTTCAAATTTAAAATTAGATTTAATAAAGGTTTCCTGGAAAAGCAGTTTACACCGAGGACCCTGGGTTATTTCCAAACTAACTCTCGCAGTTATACCCCCGCGTTACTATTTATTTGAGTCACTGACAGTTCAAAAAGCCCCTGACCTTTCCTTCCTCTTCCCCGAAGTCCTTCCCCCAATGTAAACAGTACCCGCGGGAAAGAAAAGGGCGGCTCGACGGCGGGGATTGCCGGAATCGCTCGGTCCACGTGCGGAGGCGGGTGTTCTCGTCGGCGGCGGGTGTGCCGGCCAAACCACGGCGATCTAATGTAATCCAATGGCACGGTGAGCTTCATGGGGTGATGTAGGGGCTGTGTGCACAAGGAATCGGAAAATGGTTCAGTGGATTACCCTGTCCACGCACTCCGGCGGGGTTGTGAACTCCGGCGACCGTGGACTGGCCTCTCCGGTGAAGCAGACTTTGATTCCTTGCTTGGGGAGCTTCACCGAGTCGTGCTTAGTCATCTTCGAGGGCCGGGCAGGGTTGGGAAAGGCTGGACTGGCCGGTCCACGACGGCAGGGGCTCGGGTGGCCGCGGACACACCGTGCACGGGCAAACGACGGTGAGTTGAGCTCTGGGGAGGTTTGAGTGTGTGCGGAAGGGTATGGACGACGCCTGAGTGGGCTTTATAGGCGCGGCGCACACAGGGGACACGGGCGAGGCTCGACGCGGCGCGGGGCACGCGGGGTCGGGCGCGGGCGTGCCCTGGCGTGCGCAGAGTGCGTCGAACACGTGGAGGTGTTCTTCTGCCCGTGTTCCACAGCTCGCCCAAGTCGCAAACGTTCGAATCTTGGCAAAAATCCGGCGCGAGTCTTTTCCTAGCACCTAGGGCTGTCTCTCATCCGTGAGTCGCCATGGCAGATATGCCCTAGGTAGGGAGATCTTTGGATGCCAAATCAGGTATGTCTCTCTGCCCACCTCACGACAAAAACGATGCCCAGGCATGTCAAACGTCATGGTCTCGGGCTCAACTTTTTCCAGTGGGTGCCCTAGGTGGTATGCCACATTTTTGGTATAGAACTTAGGTGGTTTTGGTGCCATCTTCAAGGTGAACACGGTGGATCTTTAGTTTAGGTATAGTTTTTGACTTAGAGAGAATTAGAGAGCTCTAGCTCTCACTCTACTTGGAGATTTGATTTGGGGTTTCTCCAGGGGTCTTTTTGCAATATTTCCTCCCCATAATTGCTGGTTATAAGGTTACTTAAAGTTTGGTTAAAGATTAACTCATGATTTGCACATTTGCTTATTCCCCCCCTCTCAACCATGGTATTGGGAGATAGGGTTCAAGAGAGGTCTAGGGTTTACTCTCCTCTTGCCCAAGGTAGTAAGTGCACAAAAGCTTGAGTGATGCTCTTAGGTCATTAACAATCTTGATTAACACATGGACTCCAAGGTTCTTATGTTTCTTCTCAAGTTTCTACCACATGTGATCACAGTCATCAGTGCATGGATGTGCTCTAGCCATGGTAACACCTGAGGTGTTACATTAGGCATGTTCGTTGCGAAAAACGAAGAAATGGTTCCGGTGGCAAAAACTCGTGCGTGTATGCACCTCGACACCCGTTTCTAAAATGGGTGACGTGCGGCAACGAAATTGCGCGAAACCACCCCAAACATGAGTTTTGGACCTAAAGTACTGGGCATGTTCGTTGCGAAAAACAAAGAAATGGTTCCGGTGGCAAAAACTCGTGCTTATATGCACACCACACCCGTTTTCGGAATGGGTGACGTGCGGCAACCAAATTGCGCGAAACCACCCCAAACATGAGTTTTGGACCTAAAGCAGTGGATTGGGCATGTTCGTTGCGAAAAACGAAGAAATGGTTCTGGTGGCAAAAACTTGTGCTTGTATGCACCCCACACCCGTTTTCGGAATGGGTGACGTGCGGAAACCAAATTGCGTGAAACCACCCCAAACATGAGTTTGGACCTAAAGTAGTGGATTGGGCATGTTCGTTGCGAAAAACGAAGAAATGGTTCTGGTGGCAAAAACTCGTGCTTGTATGCACCCCGACACCTGTTTCCGAAATGGGTGACGTGCGGCAACGAAATTGCGCGAAACCACCCCAAACATGAGTTTTGGACCTAAAGTAGTGGATTAGGCATGTTCGTTGCGAAAAACGAAGAAATGGTTCCGGTAGCAAAAACTCGTGCTTGTATGCACCCTGACACCCGTTTTTAGAATGGGTGACGTGCGGCAACGAAATTGCGCGAAACCACCCCAAACATGTGTTTTGGACCTAAAGTAGTGGATTTGGTATGTTCGATGCGAAAAACGAAGAAATGGTTCCGGTGGCAAAAACTCGTGCTTTGTATGCTCCCCGACACCCGTTTTCGGAATGGGCGACGTGCGGCAACGAAATTACGCAAAACCACCCCAAACATTAGTTTGGGACCTAAAGTAGTGGATTGGGCATGATTGTTGCAAAAAACGAAGAAATGGTTCCGGTGGCAAAAACTCATGCTTTATATGCACCCCGACACCCGTTTTGGGAATGGGTGACGTGCGGCAACGAAATTACGCAAAACCACCCCAAACATTAGTTTGGAACCTAAAGTAGTGGATTGGGCATGTTTGTTGCGAAAAACGAAGAAATGGTTTCGGTGGCAAAAACTCGTGCTTGTATGCACCCCGACACCCGTTTTCGGAATGGGTAACTTGCGGCAACGAAATTACACGAAACCACCCCAAACATGTGTTTTGGACCTAAAGTAGTGGATTGGGCATGTTCGTTGCGAAAAACGAAGAAATGGTTTCGGTGGCAAAAACTTGTGCTTCGTATGCACCCCGACACCCGTTTTCGGAATGGGTGACGTGCGGCAACGAAATTACGCAAAACCACCCCAAACATTAGTTTGGAACCTAAAGTAGTGGATTGGGCATGTTTGTTGCGAAAAACGAAGAAATGGTTTCGGTGGCAAAAACTCGTGCTTGTATGCACCCCGACACCCGTTTTCGGAATGGGTGACTTGCGGCAACGAAATTGCACGAAACCACCCCAAACATGTGTTTTGGACCTAAAGTAGTGGATTGGGCATGTTCGTTGCGAAAAACGAAGAAATGGTTTCGGTGGCAAAAACTTGTGCTTTGTATGCACCCCGACACCCGTTTTTGGAATGGGTGACGTGCGGCAACGAAATTGCGCGAAACCACCCCAAACATTAGTTTGGGACCTAAAGTAGTGGATTGGGCATGTTCGTTGCAAAAAACGAAGAAATGGTTCCGGTGGCAAAAACTCATGCTTGTATGCACCCCACACCCATTTTCGGAATGGGTGACGTGCGGAAACAAAATTGCGCGAAACCACCGCAAACATGAGTCTTGGACCTAAAGTAGTGGATTGGGCATGTTCGTTGCGAAAAACGAAGAAATGGTTCCGGTGGCAAAAACTCATGCTTGTATGCACCCCGACACCCGTTTTCGGAATGGGTGACGTGCGGCAACGAAATTGCGCGAAACCACCCCAAACATGAGATTTTGACCTAAGGTAGTGGATTAGGCATGTTCGTTGCGAAAAACGAAGAAATAGTTCCGGTGGCAAAAACTCGTGCGTGTATGCACCTCGACACCCGTTTCTGAAATGGGTGACGTGCGACAACGAAATTGCGCGAAACCACCCCAAACATGAGTTTTGGACCTAAAGTACTGGGCATGTTCGTTGCGAAAAACGAAGAAATGGTTCCCGTGGCAAAAACTCGTGCTTATATGCACACCGCACCCGTTTTCGGAATGGGTGACGTGCGGCAACCAAATTGCGCGAAACCACCGCAAACATGAGTTTTGGACCTAAAGCAGTGGATTGGACATGTTCATTGCGAAAAACGAAGAAATTGTTCTGGTGGCAAAAACTTGTGTTTGTATGCACCCCACACCCGTTTTTGGAATGGGTGACGTGCGGAAACCAAATTGCGTGAAACCACCCCAAACATGAGTTTGGACCTAAAGTAGTGGATTGGGCATGTTCGTTGCGAAAAACGAAGAAATGGTTCTGGTGGCAAAAACTCGTACTTGTATGCACCCCGACACCTGTTTCCGAAATGCGTGACGTGCGGCAACGAAATTGCGCGAAACCACCCCAAACATGAGTTTTGGACCTAAAGTAGTGGATTGGGCATGTTCGTTGCGAAAAACGAAGAAATGGTTCCGGTAGCAAAAACTCGTGCTAGTATGCATCCCGACACCCGTTTTTAGAATGGGTGACGTGCGGCAACGAAATTGCGCGAAACCACCCCAAACATGTGTTTTGGACCTAAAGTAGTGGATTTGGTATGTTCGTTGTGAAAAACGAAGAAATGGTTCCGGTGGCAAAAACTCGTGCTTTGTATGCACCCCGACACCCGTTTTCGGAATGGGTGACGTGCGACAACGAAATTGCGCGAAACCACCCCAAACATGAGTTTTGGACCTAAAGTAGTGGATTGGGCATGTTTGTTGCGAAAAAACGAAGAAATGGTTCCGGTGGCAAAAACTCGTGCTTTATACCCCGACACCCGTTTTCGGAATGGGTGACGTGCGGCAAGGAAATTACGCAAAACCACCCCAAACATTAGTTTGGGACATTGATGAGGACATCAACACCAACACGAGCACATCTACACCAGCAGCACCTTCTCCAGCCCAGGCACCATCTTCCCCAGTCCAGGCGCCACCCCTTCCACCTGGGCCAGTGACTCGGGCCCGTGCAAGAGAATTGAACTACATCATGTTGTTAAAGAACGAAGGCCCGGAAGAATAGACGACCAGCCCAATTGCGGCCCATAATGGACGTCCTAGGGTTGGCCGCCCCTAGGGGCTGCGCCCCCTCTCTATTTATACAGGAGCTGCGCCTCCTTTATTTTCCGAGTTTTGTTTTAGATCTAGCTTTAGCTACTCTCGAACACGCGCAAATCTGCGCTGTCTTCGTGTATTCAGAACTCCACCCTCGAGTAATAGATTAGATTGCTCGCATCTTTTTCTTGTTCGTTCTTCGATTGCGCACAGGAAACGATCTTCGTGATCAGGCCGATCTCGCATCAGCAAGGTCGGTAACCACAGGGAGTTGGTTCAGCGATTGCATTGGCGCCTCGGGCTTGCTCGTCGTAGTCGGATCGCAAGGGTCATCTTCCGCCAAATCGAAATTATCTCCTCTCGCCGAAAGATCGGGCACCTCAGCTACATCAATTGGTATCAGATTTCCAGGTTGATCGGTGAGTTTATCGAGTGTTTTTTTTCCTACAGTCCACAAAACCACATAAAAATTCAGGTTAGACCTTATCCCAGCACCCTTTTGAGCCTCGCACTTTCTTTCAATAATCTGCATTGTTGAATTTGTGTGCTTTCGCGTCATTTGTTGCTGGTTGCATTGTGTTCTTCCACCATTCAAACCCTAGCGCCGCCACCATCTCCCCTTTGATCACGCCACAAACCGAGTCAACATTGTTTCCTTATTTTTCTCCTTCGGTTACGTCAAAAAAAAACAGAAAAAACAAACCGAGTCAACGGCCGTTTCCTTGTTTTTCTCCTTCGGTTACGAAAAAAAAACAGAAAAAAAAACAAACCGAGTCAACATCGTTTCCTTGTTTTTCTCCTTCGGTTACGTCAAAAAAACAGAAACAAAAAACAACGAAGGAGAAAGGATACGGTTGTTTCATCCCGGTCGTTTGAAAACATAACTTGAGGTACCTTCCTTAAACCGGGCATAACTTTTCGCTCGGGTGTCAAAAAAATCTGAAATTTTTACAGGAGCTAGTTGACACCATTCTGAGGCCGGCCAAACTCACCTTCGGTCTGTTTGGGTTCGACAAAATTGTCAAAAAAATTCAGGAAAATAAAGAAAAAAATCCGTCAAAGTTCTCGCACGCTTTTCAGAGAACTTCCTGATTTTCTGTAGACCACATTTGAACTCTGTTTTAGGTGAAACTTCGTCTAGCTCCTATTTTGTTGCTTCTTGTGCTGAGAAAAATATCAAAAAAATCATACAAAAAAGAAAAACAAAATCACTTGTGATTCCTACTAGTGGACTCACTAGTACAATATTTACGGTACTGCCATTCTGCTAGTTCCATCTGTCCTTTGCACTTGTGGCCAGCAATATAGTTTCGTGTTCTGCACTATAATTCAACTTTGCATTATTGTTTGGTCGTGCTAATCCTTGACTTGAGTGCAGCCTACCCAGAACTCCACATATTTCTACGACGAGAAGGTTTCTGTTTTTCCAGGCAATCGCTCATCCAATCTTTCACCGGTTCCACCTATTGGTTGCAGTTCACCACTGTGGCTTGGTAAGAACGGATAAGAATTTGATAACAGCACTAGTGTGAGCGCCTTGTGAGCAGTACACCCCTGTTTTTGTCGTTGGTTTTTTTTGGTGTTTTGGTGTTTGCGCTAACTATGGCAGGAGCACATGACACGGTGGATGCCCAGTTGCTGGAAGTAAGGCGACAAGTTGATGGACTTGCTGATGACATTAGGACGATGCATGAACGGCTTGATTCAACGGTCACTTCGACGACCGAGCGTTTCAACCAGCTTGACCTTGCTCAAACGGCGACTCGCACCACACTCGACACCATCCTGGCACGCCTTGATGCGTTGACCACAAAGATGGAGCAGGACTACGACAGTGACACTGAGTGGGACGATGGAGATCGCCGTGGTCATGCACGCCGTGTGGTTCGTCATCCCCCTAATGACTTATTTTCTAAGATTAAATTTAAAATTCCACCTTTTAATGGCAAATATGATCCTGCTGCATATCTTGATTGGGAGTTAGAGGTTGAACAAAAATTTTCATGCCATGATATTGCTGCACATTCTCAGGTTAAAGCTGCTATTAGTGAATTTACTGATTTTGCTTTAATTTGGTGGCGTGAGTTTAAAATAAAACATCCCACTACCATTCCAACCACTTGGGATCAGTTGAAAGCTGCGATGCGACATCGATTTGTGCCTTCGTATTATGCTCGTGATTTGCTTAATAAAATGCAGCGTTTTCAGCAAGGTTCTCAATCTGTTGAGGACTATTTCCAGGAGTTACAAAAAGGTATGATTCGTTGTGGGATATTGGAGGACAACGACGCTGCTATGGCACGTTTTCGTGGTGGTTTAAACCGCGAAATCCAAGATATACTTGATTATAAGGAATATTATGATATGACTACTTTATTTGAATATGCTTGCAAAGCTGAACGTGAAGTGCAGGGACGCCGCTCGAAGCCATATTCTAACCCTTTTGCAGGACGAAGCTCGACATCCACCTCAGCACCAGTTCCCCCTGCGCCATCCACGTCCACCACTACTCCACGCGAGAAGACGACCAAACCAGCCAGCACTGCCCCACCCACAGGTCGTACACGGGATATTCAGTGTCATCGCTGTAGAGGATTTGGCCATGTGATTCGGGACTGCCCAAACAAGCGCACTTTGCTCATTCGTGACGATGGTGAGTACTCTTCCGCTAGTGATTCTGAAGAAATTGAACATGCACTACTTGCCACTGACCATGCAGCTAAGGCGGAGGTACATGTCAACCCGGGCGACGCTGATAGGTATGAAAGTCTTGTTGTGCAGCGTGTTCTCAGTACACAGGTCGCTTTGCCCGAGAAGAATCAGCGACACACTCTGTTCCATACAAAGGGTGTTGTGCAGGAGCGGTCAATTCGCATCATTATCGACAGCGGCAGTTGCAACAATTTGGCGAGTACCATGCTGGTCGAAAAGTTGTCGTTACCCACTCGTAAGCAACCAAACCCATATCACATTCAATGGTTTAATGATGGTGGTAAAATAAAAATCACGCGTTCCGTGCGTGTTCCTTTCTCCATGGGTGCTTATTCTGATTTTGTTGATTGTGATGTTATTCCCATGGAAGCATGCTCTTTGTTAGTTGGTCGACCTTGGCAATATGATACTGATAGCTTGCATCATGGTCGTTCGAATCATTATTCTTTCATTTTTAAGGGTCAGAAAATAATTATACATCCAATGACACCTGAACAAATTGTTAAAGATGATCTTGCCCGAGCTGCTATAACTGCTAAACAACTTGATCCATCGCCCTCTGTTCCTTCTGAAATTAAGTTGAAGGCTCCTGTTTTACTTGCTACACGTGCTGATTTTGATGATCTACACGGTGCTCATTTGCCATGCTATGCACTTGTATGCTCTAGTGTCCTCATTTCACTTGATGATGCACCATCTTTGGCTATTCCCCCTATGGTTGCTAACCTTTTGCAGGAGTACGCTGATGTCTTTCCCAAAGACTTACCACCGGGTCTCCCACCGCTTCGTGGCATTGAGCACCAGATCGACCTCATTCCCGGCGCACAGCTTCCGAACCGCGCACCATACCGTACAAATCCGGATGAGACGAAGGAGATTCAGCGCCAGGTACAGGCGTTGCTTGACAAAGGATACATTCGTGAGTCTCTTAGCCCTTGCTCTGTTCCTGTGTTACTTGTTCCCAAGAAAGATGGGTCATGGCGTATGTGTGTAGACTGTCGTGCTATTAATAACATCACTATTCGTTATCGCTATCCTATACCACGCCTTGATGATATGCTAGATGAGCTTAGTGGTGCCATTATTTTCACTAAGATTGATTTGCGTAGTGGTTACCACCAGATTAGAATGAAACTGGGTGATGAATGGAAAACAGCCTTCAAAACGAAATTTGGTTTATATGAATGGTTGGTTATGCCGTTTGGATTGACTAATGCTCCCAGCACTTTTATGCGAGTGATGAATGAAGTTCTGAGGCCCTTCATAGGATTGTTTGTGGTTGTTTATTTCGATGATATTCTTATTTACAGCAAATCTAAGAAAGAGCATTTGGAACATTTAAGTGCTGTTTTTGATGCATTGCGTGCCGCCCAGTTATTCGCTAACATGGAAAAATGCATCTTTTGCACACGACGTGTCTCGTTTCTTGGTTATGTTGTTACTCCATAGGGCATTGAGGTGGATAGCAGCAAGATTGCTGCCATTCGGGAGTGGCCTACACCGACGACGGTCACACAAATTCGGAGCTTTCTTGGACTTGCCGGTTTCTACCGCAGATTTGTTCGTAATTTTAGCTCCATTGCAGCGCCTCTACATGAGCTTACAAAGAAAGATGTGCCGTTTGCTTGGAGTGATTCGCAGGAGGAAGCGTTCAGCACTTTGAAAGATAAGTTAACCCAAGCTCCCCTATTGCAATTGCCTGATTTTAATAAAGTATTTGAGCTTGAATGCGATGCTAGCGGTATTGGGCTAGGTGCTGTTTTGTTACAAGAAGGAAAACCAGTTGCTTATTTTAGTGAAAAATTAAGCGGTGCTAGTCTGAAATATTCTACTTATGATAAGGAGCTTTACGCGTTAGTGCGCACTTTACATACATGGCAGCACTATCTTTGGCATCGTGAGTTCATAATTCATTCTGATCATGAGGCTTTAAAACATATTCGTACCCAAACAAATCTGAACCGTCGTCATGCTAAATGGGTAGAATTCATTGAGTCTTTTCCTTACATTATTAAACACAAGAACGGGAAGGACAATGTTATTGCTGATGCTTTGTCTCGTCGCTATACCATGCTGTCACAGTTAGATTTTAAAATCTTTGGTTTGCACACTGTAAAAGATCAATATGTTGACGATGCTGATTTTAAAGATGCTTTCTGATGTGCACCCGTTGGGTGATTGCCCGATCTTTCGATGAGAGGGTGTGGAATAACTCGATTGGGGGAGGAGACGACGTTCACGGCCCGACTACAGCCTTCCAAAGACGCTGCGCCTTAGCAACCGATACACCACCTCCTATGGCTGTCACGATCTTGTGGAGCGTGACACCCTGGCCACTAGGGCACTCGTCCTGCAAGCAATCGAAGAACTAGCAAGAACAAGTAGAACAAGTACTGAATTACCAGATCTAAATGTAGGTTTCAAAATCAAACTCCAATATGGTGGGGTTCCGAAGACAAGAAGACGGGCGGCTGAACCAGCACGCGCGCTTACAAGCAAGTAGCGAGAGCTAAACTTGATCTAAACAAAAACCCGCTGTTCTTGGTGGCGGCTAGGGGGTTTATAAACATGGGAGGACGACCACAAGGGTATTGGGGTCGTGCTGCAACCCTAGGATGCGTCCCTAATGGACCTAACTTGATACACGACCCATTGGGCCAAAATAGGGTGACGCAGCACCATGGGCAGAAAAGGCAGGAAATGTCTCGGTAAGAAAACAATGATTACGGCGGCCTCAGAACAGATATGACTATAATTCCGGATCCATATGAAAGTAGACTTGATAAGCTTTCCATGTTGTGCTTGAACATTCCAATCCGAGCCCGCATCTGACCGTGGTGACCGTCACAAGTTGGTGTTCTTCTGCAGTCCGAATCCAGCATGTTCAAATCCTTTTCCCTTTCGGTCTTCTCCCTGATTCCTAAGCAAAACAAGAGTGCACGGGTCTCCATGGTCTAAATATGATGGACATGAACTCAAGAGTGTAATCACCTGATGGTTGAGTTGACGAGCACGAGCGCGAGTAATGGGACCAGAAATTGGTACTTGTATTGGTATAGATGCATCAGTAGTGTGGATGTCTTCATCATTCTCCCCTTCTTGCATTTGAGTCGTCCTCGACTCAAGCTCAACTTCCTCTCCCAAGTAGGTCTTTAAATCTGCAATGTTAAATGTGGGGCTAACCCCAAAGTCTGTAGGCAGATCTAGCCTATATGCATTGTCGTTAATTTTCTCTAGCACTTTAAACGGTCCATCGGCTCGAGGCAACAATTTAGATTTTCGTAATTCAGGAAACCTTTCCTTTCTCAAATGCAACCAAACTAAATCTCCAGGTTCAAAATTTATTTCCTTTCTACCTTTATCACTAGCAAACTTATATCTAGCATTTATACGCTCTATGTTTTCTTTAGTAGTTTCATGCAGTTTTAACATCAATTCAGCACGCCTAGTAGCATCAAAATTTAGTTTTTCAGAAGATGGCAAAGGCATTAAATCAATAGGAGCACGAGGCAACAAACCATATACAATCTGAAATGGGCACATCTTTGTAGTAGAATGCAATGATCGATTATAAGCAAATTCAACATGAGGCAAACAGTCCTCCCACATCTTAATATTCTTTTTTAGAACTGCCCTTAACATAGTAGACAAAGTTCTATTCACAACTTCAGTTTGACCATCAGTTTGAGGATGACATGTAGTAGAAAATAAAAGCTTAGTCCCCAATTTTGCCCACAAAGTCCTCCAAAAATGACTAAGAAATTTAGCATCACGATCAGAAACGATTGTGTTGGGCACACCATGCAAGCGAACAATTTCACGAAAGAACAAATCAGCAATATGAGTAGCATCGTCAGTTTTATGACATGGTATGAAATGTGCCATCTTAGAAAATCTATCAACAACCACAAACACACTATCACGTCCCTTCCTAGTCCTAGGCAATCCCAGCACAAAATCCATAGAAATATCTTCCCAAGGAGCACTAGGAACGAGTAGAGGCAAATACAAACCGTGTGGATTTAACCGTGACTTCACCTTTTGACATGTCGTGCAATGAGCATTCCAATCCGGGCCCGCATCTGACCGTGGTGACCGTCACAAGTTGGTGTTCTTCTGCAGTCCGAATCCAGCATGTTCAAATCCTTTTCCCTTTCGGTCTTCTCCCTGATTCCTAAGCAAAACAAGAGTGCACGGGTCTCCATGGTCTAAATATGATGGACATGAACTCAAGAGTGTAATCACCTGATGGTTGAGTTGACGAGCACGAGCGCGAGTAATGGGACCAGAAATTGGTACTTGTATTGGTATAGATGCATCAGTAGTGTGGATGTCTTCATCACTTTCGGCCATTGTATTAATGGGAAACCATGGGGCAAATTTCACATACAGGATGGGTTCCTGTTTCGCGCTAACAAGCTGTGTGTTCCAGCTAGCTCGGTTCGTCTTTTGTTGTTACAGGAAGCACATGGAGGCGGTCTCATGGGGCACTTTGGCGTCTACAAGACACATGAGGTGTTGGCTGCCCACTTCTTTTGGCCTCGGATGCGCGCTGATGTTGAGCGCCTTGTTGCACGCTGCACTACTTGTCAGAAAGCTAAGTCACGGTTGAACAACCATGGTTTGTATATGCCTTTGCCTGTTCCTACTTCCCCTTGGATTGATATTTCGATGGATTTTGTTTTGGGATTGCCTAGAACTAAGAAGGGGAGGGATAGCATTTTTGTGGTTGTTGATCGATTCTCCAAAATGGCTCATTTCATACCTTGTCATAAGACTGATGATGCTAGCAATGTTGCTGAATTGTTTTTTAGAGAGATTATTCGTTTGCACGGTATTCCCAATACAATAGTCTCGGATCGTGATGCCAAGTTTCTGAGTCATTTTTGGAGATCTCTGTGGAATAAATTAGGAACTAAATTGCTGTTTAGCACCACTTGTCACCCTCAGACTGATGGTCAAACTGAGGTAGTTAATCGAACTTTGTCTACCATGCTTAGGGCTGTTTTAGACAAAAATTTGAAATGTTGGGAGGATTGCTTACCTCATGTTGAGTTTGCTTATAATCATGCAACACATTCTTCTACAAAGATGTGCCCTTTTCAAATTGTTTATGGTTACATTCCTAGGGCGCCGATTGCTTTGTTTTCGCTTGATGCTACGGACGCCCCACACATAGATGCTCTTGCACATGTTGAACAAATGATTAATCTCCATGAACAAACTCAACAAAACATTGCTGCTGCTAATGCTAAATATCAGATTACTGGTAGTAAAGGCCGGAAACTAGTTACTTTTGAACCTGGTGATATGGTTTGGTTGCATTTGAGAAAGGATCGATTTCCTACTTTGCGCCGTTCTAAATTGATGCCTCGTGCTGCTGGTCCTTTTAAGGTACTAACCAAGATTAATGATAATGCTTATATCCTTGACCTGCCTGCGGAGTTTGGTGTTTCCACTAGTTTTAATGTTGCAGATTTGAAACCGTATGCGGGAGAAGATGAGGAGTTGCCGTCGAGGACGACTTCAGTTCAAGAAGGGGAGGATGATGAGGACATCAACACCAACACGAGCACATCTACACCAGCAGCACCTTCTCCAGCCCAGGCACCATCTTCCCCAGTCCAGGCGCCACCCCTTCCACCTGGGCCAGTGACTCGGGCCCGTGCAAGAGAATTGAACTACATCATGTTGTTAAAGAACGAAGGCCCGGAAGAATAGACGACCAGCCCAATTGCGGCCCATAATGGACGTCCTAGGGTTGGCCGCCCCTAGGGGCTGCGCCCCCTCTCTATTTATACAGGAGCTGCGCCTCCTTTATTTTCCGAGTTTTGTTTTAGATCTAGCTTTAGCTACTCTCGAACACGCGCAAATCTGCGCTGTCTTCGTGTATTCAGAACTCCACCCTCGAGTAATAGATTAGATTGCTCGCATCTTTTTCTTGTTCGTTCTTCGATTGCGCACAGGAAACGATCTTCGTGATCAGGCCGATCTCGCATCAGCAAGGTCGGTAACCACAGGGAGTTGGTTCAGCGATTGCATTGGCGCCTCGGGCTTGCTCGTCGTAGTCGGATCGCAAGGGTCATCTTCCGCCAAATCGAAATTATCTCCTCTCGTCGAAAGATCGGGCACCTCAGCTACATCAGACATAAAGTAGTGGATTGGGCATGATTGTTGCAAAAAACGAAGAAATGGTTCCGGTGGCAAAAACTCATGCTTTATATGCACCCCGACACCCGTTTTCGGAATGGGTGACGTGCGGCAACGAAATCACGCAAAACCACCCCAAACATTAGTTTGGGACCTAAAGTAGTGGATTGGGCATGTTTGTTGCGAAAAACGAAGAAATGGTTTCGGTGGCAAAAACTCGTGCTTGTATGCACCCCGACACCCGTTTTCGGAATGGGTGACTTGCGGAAACGAAATTGCCCGAAACCACCCCAAACATGTGTTTTGGACCTAAAGTAGTGGATTGGGCATGTTTGTTGCGAAAAACGAAGAAATGGTTTCGGTGGCAAAAACTCGTGCTTGTATGCACCCCGACACCCGTTTTCGGAATGGGTGACTTGCGGCAACGAAATTGCGCAAAACCACCCCAAACATTAGTTTGGAACCTTAAGTAGTGGATTGGGCATGTTTGTTGCGAAAAACGAAGAAATGGTTTCGGTGGCAAAAACTCGTGCTTGTATGCACCCCGACACCCGTTTTCGGAATGGGTGACTTGCGGCAACGAAATTGCCCGAAACCACCCCAAACATGTGTTTTGGACCTAAAGTAGTGGATTGGGCATGTTCGTTGCGAAAAACGAAAAAATGGTTCCGGTGGCAAAAACTTGTGCTTTGTATGCACCCCGACACCCGTTTTCGGAATGGGTGACGTGCGGCAACGAAATTGCGCGAAACCACCCCAAACATTAGTTTGGGACCTAAAGTAGTGGATTGGGCATGTTCGTTGCAAAAAACGAAGAAATGGTTCCGGAGGCAAAAACTCATGCTTGTATGCACCCCAAACCCATTTTCGGAATGGGTGACGTGCGGAAACCAAATTGCGCGAAACCACCACAAACATGAGTCTTGGACCTAAAGTAGTGGATTGGGCATGTTCGTTGCGAAAAACGAAGAAATGGTTCCTGTGGCAAAATCTCATGCTTGTATGCACCCCGACACCCGTTTTCGGAATGGGTGACGTGCGGCAACGAAATTGCGCGAAACCACCCCAAACATGAGATTTTGACCTAAGGTAGTGGATTAGGCATGTTCGTTGCGAAAAACGAAGAAATGGTTCCGGTGGCAAAAACTCGTGCTTGTATGCACCTCGACACCCGTTTCTGAAATGGGTGACGTGCGACAACGAAATTGCGCGAAACCACCCCAAACATGAGTTTTGGACCTAAAGTACTGGGCATGTTCGTTGCGAAAAACGAAGAAATGGTTCCCGTGGCAAAAACTCGTGCTTATATCACTACACGACGGTTGATCTTTAGCGACCCTTATTAGAGACCGATGGTTGGTCGCTAAAATTTATGGACCGACGGTTGGTCGCTAAATACGATTATAGCGACGGTCTGTGGGTCGCTAAAAGTCTAGAAATTTAACGACTTATGGTCGGTCGCTATAGAGGTAAGTGTGTGACTGATGGTGGGTCGCTATAAGGGTACATGATTTTTGCGTTTCTTATTTACTCACCAAAGCCCATCTAAAGGCCTACTAAACAAACCAAACCCTATTCCAGGCACCAACCCACGCGCTGCCGCGTCCTAGCGCCGCCGTGCCCCCTCGCCACCTCGCGCCGCCGCGCGCCCGTCCGCCTCGCCACCACGCGCCGCCGCGCGCCGGTGCCTCCTCGGCACGCCGCCCTCGCCCCCTCGGTACGTGCTGCCGCGCGCCAACGCCCCTCGGCCGCGCGCACGTGCTTCCTCGCCACCACGCGCCGCCTGACTCATGCCCCTCCCCGAATTTCTATGGCGTCTGCTCCCTCCACCCGGATCCCGCCAGGATTGAGTTAATCGCATCACATCCTCTCTCCTTCTCCCCCCGATTGTTCCATCTGGGTCGCGTTGCTTCTTTCTTCCCGATTTGCCGCCGCCATCCACGTCTTACAGGAGTAGGACTCCGCCCTGTCCGTCCTATCCACCTATCCTCTCTCCCTGCTGCTGCTTTCTTGGGTCGATCCGGGGCTTCGTCCCTGCCGGGCGTAAATGCGCGTCCGTGCAGCGGATCCCAGCCTCCGGCTGCTGCTGGTGCTCTTCGCCGCATGTTGGAGAGACATTGCGGATGGCGCATGTTGGGCGGACACAAGCACCAGTGGCGTTGGGGACACGGACACAGCCGGTGATTGAGAACGATTACACCGCATAGTGGAAGTTTTTGGGTCTTCTGCATGGTTCTACTAACATGAAGACATCACCATGGTGATGGCTGGAGATGGGATTATTCGATGGTTGCTTGACGCAGACAGTTTTCCGTATCAGCAGAGGGCAACTGCAGCCGTTAATTTTCAGGTCCAAGGTTCAGCTCCATGAGATTATTTTGGTGGGTTTGTTGTGATGCTCAAGTTTTCTACTGCAAGACAATGGCTATTGTTTGTTCATGTTGATATGTGAGGAGTTCCTTTTCATTTCCAAGCAAGCAGGCAGTGTTGGGGAAATCTTATTCCTATTAGACTTGGAGTCCTCAGTTATTCTTTTGGGGGTATCTGTATTCGATAGAAAAACAGGCTTGGCAGTGGAGCTGAGGTAACATTCATTGCACGCGATCACGCAGCATGAGTCAGACGGATTCATGCTGTGCCGGAGAAATATTTTTTTTAATTCCATGGACTCTTTACCTCTTTGGATTTTTCGATTAATTTTTGTCTTGTTTTTGTGTTTGATTTATCTCATCAACCTTTGGTGGAAGATCCATCAAATCTTTTTTAGCTCCTTAGTTTTCGGTTTATAAACGTATTAAAGCACCCTTGCTTACTTTGGTGGGTACTGACAGTCCTAAATAGTCATTAGCCCTTTTATGTGTAAAATAACAGTCCTAAATAGACTATAGCATTGTTCTGCTTCACCTTGACTAAATAAGAATAAATATATTATCTGTCACCAAATCTTCACATGAACTGCTATCCTGTATTATCTGGTGGAAATATGAAGGTTTCTTTATTTCTCTTCTTAAACAGCAAGAGAAGAAGGAAGACAAGTCAGACAAAACAGAAGACGAGAAGAACTGATGTAGCCATGTTCATGCTTCCACTGTTGAAATGCATATTCAGCATAGCTTGCTCAGCTCCTATCTGTTGTTTCAACATTGATTTAAAAGAAGAGCTGGTAGTTGTGGGCTTTTGAACAATTGCTAGAATGATCTAGCTAGCTATATGTAAATGATCTAGTTGTGAATGATATTATAACTGTGATACTTTTGTGAATATATAATTATGGTGTTTTTATGTTTATGTGATGGATCTATGACTGTGGTATACTAATTAACTGTGTATGTCTTTATGATTTGTGTATAAAAATCTGTGATTTGTGGTGCTTAATTAAATGTATATTTTTATTAATAACAACTTACTGTTGTTGGCGACTTTCTGTTGGTTGCTAAATGTATAGTATGATGACTTACGGTTGGTTGCTAAATCTATAGTACAGCAATCCACGGTTGGTCGCTAAATATACAATATTAGCAACGGACAGTCGGTCGCTAAAAAGATGTCGGTCGCTAAAGCCTTTAGCGACGACACTTACAGCGACCATCCTTATGGGTCGCTAAAAGTTTTTAGCGACCAACCGTAGGTCGCTGAAGGTCGTTTTAGCAACCAATCGTAGGTCACTGTAAGTCAACTGTCGTGTAGTGTATGCACACCGCACCCGTTTTCGGAATGGGTGACGTGCGGCAACCAAATTGCGCGAAACCACCCCAAACATGAGTTTTGGACCTAAAGCAGTGGATTGGACATGTTCGTTGCGAAAAACGAAGAAATGGTTCTGGTGGCAAAAACTTGTGTTTGTATGCACCCCACACCCGTTTTCGGAATGGGTGACGTGCGGAAACCAAATTGCGTGAAACCACCCCAAACATGAGTTTGGACCTAAAGTAGTGGATTGGGCATGTTCGTTGCGAAAAACGAAGAAATGGTTCTGGTGGCAAAAACTCGTGCTTGTATGCACCCCGACACCTGTTTCCGAAATGCGTGACGTGCGGCAACGAAATTGCGCGAAACCACCCCAAACATGAGTTTTGGACCTAAAGTAGTGGATTGGGCATGTTCGTTGCGAAAAACGAAGAAATGGTTCCGGTAGCAAAAACTCGTGCTTGTATGCACCCCGACACCCGTTTTTAGAATGGGTGACGTGCGGCAACGAAATTGCGCGAAACCACCCCAAACATGTGTTTTGGACCTAAAGTAGTGGATTTGGTATGTTCGTTGTGAAAAACGAAGAAATGGTTACGGTGGCAAAAACTCGTGCTTTGTATGCACCCCGACACCCGTTTTCGGAATGGGTGACGTGCGACAACGAAATTGCGCGAAACCACCCCAAACATGAGTTTTGGACCTAAAGTAGTGGATTGGGCATGTTTGTTGCGAAAAACGAAGAAATGGTTCCGGTGGCAAAAACTCGTGCTTTATACCCCGACACCCGTTTTCGGAATGGGTGACGTGCGGCAACGAAATTACGCAAAACCACCCCAAACATTAGTTTGGGACCTAAAGTAGTGGATTGGGCATGATTGTTGCAAAAAACGAAGAAATGGTTCCGGTGGCAAAAACTCATGCTTTATATGCACCCCGACACCCGTTTTCGGAATGGGTGACTTGCGGCAACGAAATTACGCAAAACCACCCCAAACATTAGTTTGGGACCTAAAGTAGTGGATTGGGCATGTTTGTCGCGAAAAACGAAGAAATGGTTTCGGTGGCAAAAACTCGTGCTTGTATGCACCCCGACACCCGTTTTCGGAATGGGTGACTTGCGGCAACGAAATTGCGCAAAACCACCCCAAACATTAGTTTGGAACCTAAAGTAGTGGATTGGGCATGTTTGTTGCGAAAAACGAAGAAATGGTTTCGGTGGCAAAAACTCGTGCTTGTATGCACCCCGACACCCGTTTTCGGAATGAGTGACTTGCGGCAACGAAATTGCTCGAAACCACCCCAAACATGTGTTTTGGACCTAAAGTAGTGGATTGGGCATGTTCGTTGCGAAAAACGAAGAAATGGTTCCGGTGGCAAAAACTTGTGCTTTGTATGCACCCCGACACCCGTTTTTGGAATGGGTGACGTGCGGCAACGAAATTGCGCGAAACCACCCCAAACATTAGTTTGGGACCTAAAGTAGTGGATTGGGCATGTTCGTTGCAAAAAACGAAGAAATGGTTCCGGTGGCAAAAACTCGTGCTTGCATTCACCGTGAAACCCATTTTCGGAACGGGTGACGTGCGGCAACGAAATTGCGCGAAACCACCCAAAACATGTGTTTTGGACCTAAAGTAATGGACTGGGCATGTTCGTTGCGAAAAACGAAGAAATGGTTCCGTTGGCAAAAACTCGTGCTTGTATGCACCCCACACCCATTTTGGAATGAGTGATGTGCGGCAACCAAATTGCGTGAAACCACCCCAAACATGAGTTTTGGACCTAAAGTAGTGGACTGGGCATGTTCGTTGTGAAAAACGAAGAAATGGTTTCTGTGGCAAAAACTCGTGCTTGTATGCACCCCACACCCATTTTCGGAATGGGTGACGTGCGGAAACAAAATTGCGCGAAACCACCGCAAACATGAGTCTTGGACCTAAAGTAGTGGATTGGGCATGTTCGTTGCGAAAAACGAAGAAATGGTTCCGGTGGCAAAAACTCATGCTTGTATGCACCCCGACACCCGTTTTCGGAATGGGTGACGTGCGGCAACGAAATTGCGCGAAACCACCCCAAACATGAGATTTTGACCTAAGGTAGTGGATTAGGCATGTTCGTTGCGAAAAACATTTCTTCGTTGTCGCGCAATTTCGTTGTCGCACGTCACCCATTCCGAAAACGGGTGTCGGGTGCATACAAAACACGAGTTTTTGCCACTGGAACCAGTTCTTCGTTTTTCGCAACGAACATGCCCAATCCACTACTTTAGGTCCAAAACTCATGTTTGGGGTGGTTTCGCGCAATTTCGTTGTCGCACGTCACCCATTCCGAAAACGGGTGTCGGGGTGCATACAAAGCACGAGTTTTTGCCACCGGAACCATTTCTTCGTTTTTCGCAACGAACATGCCCAATCCACTACTTTAGGTCCAAAACTCATGTTTGGGGTGGTTTCGCGCAATTTCGTTGTCGCACGTCACCCATTCCGAAAACGGGTGTCGGGGTGCATAAAAAGCACGAGTTTTTGCCACCGGAACCATTTCTTCGTTTTTCGCAACGAACATACCCAATCCACTACTTTAGGTCCAAAACTCATGTTTGGGGTGGTTTCTCGCAATTTCGTTGTAGCACGTCACCCATTCCGAAAACGGGTGTGGGTGCATACAAAGCACGAGTTTTTGCCACCGGAACCATTTCTTCGTTTTTCGCAACGAACATGCCCAATCCACTACTTTAGGTCCAAAACTCATGTTTGGGGTGGTTTCGCGCAATTTCGTTGTCGCACGTCACCCATTCCGAAAACGGGTGTCGGGTGCATACAAAGCACGAGTTTTTGCCACCGGAACCATTTCTTCGTTTTTCGCAACGAACATGCCCAATCCACTACTTTAGGTCCAAAACTCATGTTTGGGGTGGTTTCACGCAATTTCGTTGTCGCACGTCACCCATTCCGAAAACGGGTGTCGGGTGCATACAAAGCACGAGTTTTTGCCACTGGAACTATTTCTTCGTTTTTCGCAACGAACATGCCCAATCCACTACTTTAGGTCCAAAACTCATGTTTGGGGTGTTTTCGCGCAATTTCGTTGTCGCACGTCACCCATTCCGAAAACGGGTGTCGGGGTGCATACAAAGCACGAGTTTTTGCCACCGGAACCATTTCTTCGTTTTTCGCAACGAACATGCCCAATCCACTACTTTAGGTCCAAAACTCATGTTTGGGGTGGTTTCGCGCAATTTCGTTGTCGCACGTCACCCATTCCGAAAACGGGTGTCGGGGTGCATAAAAAGCACGAGTTTTTGCCACCGGAACCATTTCTTCGTTTTTCGCAACGAACATGCCCAATCCACTACTTTAGGTCCAAAACTCATGTTTGGGGTGGTTTCGCGCAATTTCGTGGTCGCACGTCACCCATTCCGAAAACGGGTGTCGGGTGCATACAAAGCACGAGTTTTTGCCACCGGAACCATTTCTTCTTTTTTCGCAAAGAACATGCCCAATCCACTACTTTAGATCCAAAACTCATGTTTGGGGTGGTTTCGCGCAATTTCGTTGCCGCACGTCACCCATTCCGAAAACTGGTGTCGGGGTGCATACAAAGCACGAGTTTTTGCCACCGGAACCATTTCTTCGTTTTTCGCAACGAACATGCCCAATCCACTACTTTAGGTCCAAAACTCATGTTTGGGGTGGTTTCGCGCAATTTCGTTGTCGCACGTCACCCATTCCGAAAACGGGTGTCGGGTGCATACAAAGCACGAGTTTTTGCCACCGGAACCATTTCTTCGTTTTTCGCAACGAACATGCCCAATCCACTACTTTAGGTCCAAAACTCATGTTTGGGGTGGTTTCGCGCAATTTCGTTGTCGCACGTCACCCATTCCGAAAACGGGTGTCGGGGTGCATAAAAAGCACGAGTTTTTGCCACCGGAACCATTTCTTCGTTTTTCGCAACGAACATGCCCAATCCACTACTTTAGGTCCAAAACTCATGTTTGGGGTGGTTTCGCGCAATTTCGTTGTCGCACGTCACCCATTCCGAAAACGGGTGTCGGGGTGCATAAAAAGCACGAGTTTTTGCCACCGGAACCATTTCTTCGTTTTTCGCAACGAACATGCCCAATCCACTACTTTAGGTCCAAAACTCATGTTTGGGGTGGTTTCTCGCAATTTCGTTGTAGCACGTCACCCATTCCGAAAACGGGTGTGGGTGCATACAAAGCACGAGTTTTTGCCACCGGAACCATTTCTTCGTTTTTCGCAACGAACATGCCCAATCCACTACTTTAGGTCCAAAACTCATGTTTGGGGTGGTTTCGCGCAATTTCGTTGTCGCACGTCACCCATTCCGAAAACGGGTGTCGGGTGCAAACAAAGCACGAGTTTTTGCCACTGGAACCATTTCTTCGTTTTTCGCAACGAACATGCCCAATCCACTACTTTAGGTCCAAAACTCATGTTTGGGGTGGTTTCGCGCAATTTCGTTGTCGCACGTCACCCATTCCGAAAACGGGTGTCGGGGTGCATACAAAGCACGAGTTTTTGCCACCGGAACCATTTCTTCGTTTTTCGCAACGAACATGCCCAATCCACTACTTTAGGTCCAAAACTCATATTTGGGGTGGTTTCTCGCAATTTCGTTGTAGCACGTCACCCATTCCGAAAACGGGTGTGGGTGCATACAAAGCACGAGTTTTTGCCACCGGAACCATTTCTTCGTTTTTCGCAACGAACATGCCCAATCCACTACTTTAGGTCCAAAACTCATGTTTGGGGTGGTTCGCGCAATTTCGTTGTCGCACGTCACCCATTCCGAAAACGGGTGTCGGGTGCATACAAAGCACGAGTTTTGGCCACCGGAACCATTTCTTCGTTTTTCGCAACGAACATGCCCAATCCACTACTTTAGGTCCAAAACTCATGTTTGGGGTGGTTTCGCGCAATTTCGTTGTCGCACGTCACCCATTCCGAAAACGGGTGTCGGGTGCATACAAAGCACGAGTTTTTGCCACTGGAACCATTTCTTCGTTTTTCGCAACGAACATGCCCAATCCACTACTTTAGGTCCAAAACTCATGTTTGGGGTGGTTTCGCGCAATTTCGTTGTCGCACGTCACCCATTCCGAAAACGGGTGTCGGGGTGCATACAAAGCACGAGTTTTTGCCACCGGAACCATTTCTTCGTTTTTCGCAACGAACATGCCCAATCCACTACTTTAGGTCCAAAACTCATGTTTGGGGTGGTTTCGCGCAATTTCGTTGTCGCACGTCACCCATTCCGAAAACGGGTGTCGGGGTGCATAAAAAGCACGAGTTTTTGCCACCGGAACCATTTCTTCGTTTTTTCGCAACGAACATGCCCAATCCACTACTTTAGGTCCAAAACTCATGTTTGGGGTGGTTTCTCGCAATTTCGTTGTAGCACGTCACCCATTCCGAAAACGGGTGTGGGTGCATACAAAGCACGAGTTTTTGCCACCGGAACCATTTCTTCGTTTTTCGCAACGAACATGCCCAATCCACTACTTTAGGTCCAAAACTCATGTTTGGGGTGGTTTCGCGCAATTTCGTTGTCGCACGTCACCCATTCCGAAAACGGGTGTCGGGTGCATACAAAGCACGAGTTTTTGCCACTGGAACCATTTCTTCGTTTTTCGCAACGAACATGCCCAATCCACTACTTTAGGTCCAAAACTCATGTTTGGGGTGGTTTCGCGCAATTTCGTTGTCGCACGTCACCCATTCCGAAAACGGGTGTCGGGGTGCATACAAAGCACGAGTTTTTGCCACCGGAACCATTTCTTCGTTTTTCGCAACGAACATGCCCAATCCACTACTTTAGGTCCAAAACTCATATTTGGGGTGGTTTCTCGCAATTTCGTTGTAGCACGTCACCCATTCCGAAAACGGGTGTGGGTGCATACAAAGCACGAGTTTTTGCCACCGGAACTATTTCTTCGTTTTTCGCAACGAACATGCCCAATCCACTACTTTAGGTCCAAAACTCATGTTTGGGGTGGTTCGCGCAATTTCGTTGTCGCACGTCACCCATTCCGAAAACGGGTGTCGGGTGCATACAAAGCACGAGTTTTGGCCACCGGAACCATTTCTTCGTTTTTCGCAACGAACATGCCCAATCCACTACTTTAGGTCCAAAACTCATGTTTGGGGTGGTTTCGCGCAATTTCGTTGTCGCACGTCACCCATTCCGAAAACGGGTGTCGGGTGCATACAAAGCACGAGTTTTTGCCACTGGAACCATTTCTTCGTTTTTCGCAACGAACATGCCCAATCCACTACTTTAGGTCCAAAACTCATGTTTGGGGTGGTTTCGCGCAATTTCGTTGTCGCACGTCACCCATTCCGAAAACGGGTGTCGGGGTGCATACAAAGCACGAGTTTTTGCCACCGGAACCATTTCTTCGTTTTTCGCAACGAACATGCCCAATCCACTACTTTAGGTCCAAAACTCATGTTTGGGGTGGTTTCGCGCAATTTCGTTGTCGCACGTCACCCATTCCGAAAACGGGTGTCGGGGTGCATAAAAAGCACGAGTTTTTGCCACCGGAACCATTTCTTCGTTTTTCGCAACGAACATGCCCAATCCACTACTTTAGGTCCAAAACTCATGTTTGGGGTGGTTTCTCGCAATTTCGTTGTAGCACGTCACCCATTCCGAAAACGGGTGTGGGTGCATACAAAGCACGAGTTTTTGCCACCGAAACCATTTCTTCGTTTTTCGCAACGAACATGCCCAATCCACTACTTTAGGTCCAAAACTCATGTTTGGGGTGGTTTCGCGCAATTTCGTTGTCGCACGTCACCCATTCCGAAAACGGGTGTCGGGTGCATACAAAGCACGAGTTTTTGCCACCGGAACCATTTCTTCGTTTTTCGCAACGAACATGCCCAATCCACTACTTTAGGTCCAAAACTCATGTTTGGGGTGGTTTCGCGCAATTTCGTTGTCGCACGTCACCCATTCCGAAAACGGGTGTCGGGTGCATACAAAGCACGAGTTTTTGCCACTGGAACCATTTCTTCGTTTTTCGCAACGAACATGCCCAATCCACTACTTTAGGTCCAAAACTCATGTTTGGGGTGGTTTCGCGCAATTTCGTTGTCGCACGTCACCCATTCCGAAAACGGGTGTCGGGGTGCATACAAAGCACGAGTTTTTGCCACCGGAACCATTTCTTCGTTTTTCGCAACGAACATGCCCAATCCACTACTTTAGGTCCAAAACTCATGTTTGTGGTGGTTTCGCGCAATTTCGTTGTCGCACGTCACCCATTCCGAAAACGGGTGTCGGGGTGCATAAAAAGCACGAGTTTTTGCCACCGGAACCATTTCTTCGTTTTTCGCAACGAACATGCCCAATCCACTACTTTAGGTCCAAAACTCATGTTTGGGGTGGTTTCGCGCAATTTCGTGGTCGCACGTCACCCATTCCGAAAACGGGTGTCGGGTGCATACAAAGCACGAGTTTTTGCCACCGGAACCATTTCTTCGTTTTTCGCAAAGAACATGCCCAATCCACTACTTTAGATCCAAAACTCATGTTTGGGGTTGTTTCGCGCAATTTCGTTGCCGCACGTCACCCATTCCGAAAACGGGTGTCGGGGTGCATACAAAGCACGAGTTTTTGCCACCGGAACCATTTCTTCGTTTTTCGCAACGAACATGCCCAATCCACTACTTTAGGTCCAAAACTCATGTTTGGGGTGGTTTCGCGCAATTTCGTTGTCGCACGTCACCCATTCCGAAAACGGGTGTCGGGTGCATACAAAGCACGAGTTTTTGCCACCGGAACCATTTCTTCGTTTTTCGCAACGAACATGCCCAATCCACTACTTTAGGTCCAAAACTCATGTTTGGGGTGGTTTCGCGCAATTTCGTTGTCGCACGTCACCCATTCCGAAAACGGGTGTCGGGTGCATACAAAGCACGAGTTTTTGCCACTGGAACCATTTCTTCGTTTTTCGCAACGAACATGCCCAATCCACTTACTTTAGGTCCAAAACTCATGTTTGGGGTGGTTTCGCGCAATTTCGTTGTCGCACGTCACCCATTCCGAAAACGGGTGTCGGGGTGCATACAAAGCACGAGTTTTTGCCACCGGAACCATTTCTTCGTTTTTCGCAACGAACATGCCCAATCCACTACTTTAGGTCCAAAACTCATGTTTGGGGTGGTTTCGCGCAATTTCGTTGTCGCACGTCACCCATTCCGAAAACGGGTGTCGGGGTGCATAAAAAGCACGAGTTTTTGCCACCGGAACCATTTCTTCGTTTTTCGCAACGAACATGCCCAATCCACTACTTTAGGTCCAAAACTCATGTTTGGGGTGGTTTCTCGCAATTTCGTTGTAGCACGTCACCCATTCCGAAAACGGGTGTGGGTGCATACAAAGCACGAGTTTTTGCCACCGAAACCATTTCTTCGTTTTTCGCAACGAACATGCCCAATCCACTACTTTAGGTCCAAAACTCATGTTTGGGGTGGTTTCGCGCAATTTCGTTGTCGCACGTCACCCATTCCGAAAACGGGTGTCGGGTGCATACAAAGCACGAGTTTTTGCCACCGGAACCATTTCTTCGTTTTTCGCAACGAACATGCCCAATCCACTACTTTAGGTCCAAAACTCATGTTTGGGGTGGTTTCGCGCAATTTCGTTGTCGCACGTCACCCATTCCGAAAACGGGTGTCGGGTGCATACAAAGCACGAGTTTTTGCCACTGGAACCATTTCTTCGTTTTTCGCAACGAACATGCCCAATCCACTACTTTAGGTCCAAAACTCATGTTTGGGGTGGTTTCGCGCAATTTCGTTGTCGCACGTCACCCATTCCGTAAACGGGTGTCGGGGTGCATACAAAGCACGAGTTTTTGCCACCGGAACCATTTCTTCGTTTTTCGCAACGAACATGCCCAATCCACTACTTTAGGTCCAAAACTCATGTTTGGGGTGGTTTCGCGCAATTTCGTTGTCGCACGTCACCCATTCCGAAAACGGGTGTCGGGGTGCATAAAAAGCACGAGTTTTTGCCACCGGAACCATTTCTTCGTTTTTCGCAACGAACATGCCCAATCCACTACTTTAGGTCCAAAACTCATGTTTGGGGTGGTTTCGCGCAATTTCGTGGTCGCACGTCACCCATTCCGAAAACGGGTGTCGGGTGCATACAAAGCACGAGTTTTTGCCACCGGAACCATTTCTTCGTTTTTCGCAAAGAACATGCCCAATCCACTACTTTAGATCCAAAACTCATGTTTGGGGTGGTTTCGCGCAATTTCGTTGCCGCACGTCACCCATTCCGAAAACGGGTGTCGGGGTGCATACAAAGCACGAGTTTTTGCCACCGGAACCATTTCTTCGTTTTTCGCAACGAACATGCCCAATCCACTACTTTAGGTCCAAAACTCATGTTTGGGGTGGTTTCGCGCAATTTCGTTGTCGCACGTCACCCATTCCGAAAACGGGTGTCGGGTGCATACAAAGCACGAGTTTTTGCCACCGGAACCATTTCTTCGTTTTTCGCAACGAACATGCCCAATCCACTACTTTAGGTCCAAAACTCATGTTTGGGGTGGTTTCACGCAATTTCGTTGTCGCACGTCACCCATTCCGAAAACGGGTGTCGGGTGCATACAAAGCACGAGTTTTTGCCACTGGAACCATTTCTTCGTTTTTCGCAACGAACATGCCCAATCCACTACTTTAGGTCCAAAACTCATGTTTGGGGTGGTTTCGCGCAATTTCGTTGTCGCACGTCACCCATTCCGAAAACGGGTGTCGGGGTGCATACAAAGCACGAGTTTTTGCCACCGGAACCATTTCTTCGTTTTTCGCAACGAACATGCCCAATCCACTACTTTAGGTCCAAAACTCATGTTTGGGGTGGTTTCGCGCAATTTCGTTGTCGCACGTCACCCATTCCGAAAACGGGTGTCGGGGTGCATAAAAAGCACGAGTTTTTGCCACCGGAACCATTTCTTCGTTTTTCGCAACGAACATGCCCAATCCACTACTTTAGGTCCAAAACTCATGTTTGGGGTGGTTTCGCGCAATTTCGTGGTCGCACGTCACCCATTCCGAAAACGGGTGTCGGGTGCATACAAAGCACGAGTTTTTGCCACCGGAACCATTTCTTCGTTTTTCGCAAAGAACATGCCCAATCCACTACTTTAGATCCAAAACTCATGTTTGGGGTTGTTTCGCGCAATTTCGTTGCCGCACGTCACCCATTCCGAAAACGGGTGTCGGGGTGCATACAAAGCACGAGTTTTTGCCACCGGAACCATTTCTTCGTTTTTCGCAACGAACATGCCCAATCCACTACTTTAGGTCCAAAACTCATGTTTGGGGTGGTTTCGCGCAATTTCGTTGTCGCACGTCACCCATTCCGAAAACGGGTGTCGGGTGCATACAAAGCACGAGTTTTTGCCACCGGAACCATTTCTTCGTTTTTCGCAACGAACATGCCCAATCCACTACTTTAGGTCCAAAACTCATGTTTGGGGTGGTTTCGCGCAATTTCGTTGTCGCACGTCACCCATTCCGAAAACGGGTGTCGGGTGCATACAAAGCACGAGTTTTTGCCACTGGAACCATTTCTTCGTTTTTCGCAACGAACATGCCCAATCCACTTACTTTAGGTCCAAAACTCATGTTTGGGGTGGTTTCGCGCAATTTCGTTGTCGCACGTCACCCATTCCGAAAACGGGTGTCGGGGTGCATACAAAGCACGAGTTTTTGCCACCGGAACCATTTCTTCGTTTTTCGCAACGAACATGCCCAATCCACTACTTTAGGTCCAAAACTCATGTTTGGGGTGGTTTCGCGCAATTTCGTTGTCGCACGTCACCCATTCCGAAAACGGGTGTCGGGGTGCATAAAAAGCACGAGTTTTTGCCACCGGAACCATTTCTTCGTTTTTCGCAACGAACATGCCCAATCCACTACTTTAGGTCCAAAACTCATGTTTGGGGTGGTTTCTCGCAATTTCGTTGTAGCACGTCACCCATTCCGAAAACGGGTGTGGGTGCATACAAAGCACGAGTTTTTGCCACCGAAACCATTTCTTCGTTTTTCGCAACGAACATGCCCAATCCACTACTTTAGGTCCAAAACTCATGTTTGGGGTGGTTTCGCGCAATTTCGTTGTCGCACGTCACCCATTCCGAAAACGGGTGTCGGGTGCATACAAAGCACGAGTTTTTGCCACCGGAACCATTTCTTCGTTTTTCGCAACGAACATGCCCAATCCACTACTTTAGGTCCAAAACTCATGTTTGGGGTGGTTTCGCGCAATTTCGTTGTCGCACGTCACCCATTCCGAAAACGGGTGTCGGGTGCATACAAAGCACGAGTTTTTGCCACTGGAACCATTTCTTCGTTTTTCGCAACGAACATGCCCAATCCACTACTTTAGGTCCAAAACTCATGTTTGGGGTGGTTTCGCGCAATTTCGTTGTCGCACGTCACCCATTCCGAAAACGGGTGTCGGGGTGCATACAAAGCACGAGTTTTTGCCACCGGAACCATTTCTTCGTTTTTCGCAACGAACATGCCCAATCCACTACTTTAGGTCCAAAACTCATGTTTGGGGTGGTTTCGCGCAATTTCGTTGTCGCACGTCACCCATTCCGAAAACGGGTGTAGGGGTGCATAAAAAGCACGAGTTTTTGCCACCGGAACCATTTCTTCGTTTTTCGCAACGAACATGCCCAATCCACTACTTTAGGTCCAAAACTCATGTTTGGGGTGGTTTCGCGCAATTTCGTGGTCGCACGTCACCCATTCCGAAAACGGGTGTCGGGTGCATACAAAGCACGAGTTTTTGCCACCGGAACCATTTCTTCGTTTTTCGCAAAGAACATGCCCAATCCACTACTTTAGATCCAAAACTCATGTTTGGGGTGGTTTCGCGCAATTTCGTTGCCGCACGTCACCCATTCCGAAAACGGGTGTCGGGGTGCATACAAAGCACGAGTTTTTGCCACCGGAACCATTTCTTCGTTTTTCGCAACGAACATGCCCAATCCACTACTTTAGGTCCAAAACTCATGTTTGGGGTGGTTTCGCGCAATTTCGTTGTCGCACGTCACCCATTCCGAAAACGGGTGTCGGGTGCATACAAAGCACGAGTTTTTGCCACCGGAACCATTTCTTCGTTTTTCGCAACGAACATGCCCAATCCACTACTTTAGGTCCAAAACTCATGTTTGGGGTGGTTTCACGCAATTTCGTTGTCGCACGTCACCCATTCCGAAAACGGGTGTCGGGTGCATACAAAGCACGAGTTTTTGCCACTGGAACCATTTCTTCGTTTTTCGCAACGAACATGCCCAATCCACTACTTTAGGTCCAAAACTCATGTTTGGGGTGGTTTCGCGCAATTTCGTTGTCGCACGTCACCCATTCCGAAAACGGGTGTCGGGGTGCATACAAAGCACGAGTTTTTGCCACCGGAACCATTTCTTCGTTTTTCGCAACGAACATGCCCAATCCACTACTTTAGGTCCAAAACTCATGTTTGGGGTGGTTTCGCGCAATTTCGTTGTCGCACGTCACCCATTCCGAAAACGGGTGTCGGGGTGCATAAAAAGCACGAGTTTTTGCCACCGGAACCATTTCTTCGTTTTTCGCAACGAACATGCCCAATCCACTACTTTAGGTCCAAAACTCATGTTTGGGGTGGTTTCTCGCAATTTCGTTGTAGCACGTCACCCATTCCGAAAACGGGTGTGGGTGCATACAAAGCACAAGTTTTTGCCACCGGAACCATTTCTTCGTTTTTCACAACGAACATGCCCAATCCACTACTTTAGGTCCAAAACTCATGTTTGGGGTGGTTTCGCGCAATTTCGTTGTCGCACGTCACCCATTCCGAAAACGGGTGTCGGGTGCATACAAAGCACGAGTTTTTGCCACCGGAACCATTTCTTCGTTTTTTCGCAACGAACATGCCCAATCCACTACTTTAGGTCCAAAACTCATGTTTGGGGTGGTTTCACGCAATTTCGTTGTCGCACGTCACCCATTCCGAAAACGGGTGTCGGGTGCATACAAAGCACGAGTTTTTGCCACCGGAACCATTTCTTCGTTTTTCGCAACGAACATGCCCAATCCACTACTTTAGGTCCAAAACTCATGTTTGGGGTGGTTTCGCGCAATTTCGTTGTCGCACGTCACCCATTCCGAAAACGGGTGTCGGGGTGCATAAAAAGCACGAGTTTTTGCCACCGGAACCATTTCTTCGTTTTTCGCAACGAACATGCCCAATCCACTACTTTAGGTCCAAAACTCATGTTTGGGGTGGTTTCTCGCAATTTCGTTGTAGCACGTCACCCATTCCGAAAACGGGTGTGGGTGCATACAAAGCACGAGTTTTTGCCACCGAAACCATTTCTTCGTTTTTCGCAACGAACATGCCCAATCCACTACTTTAGGTCCAAAACTCATGTTTGGGGTGGTTTCGCGCAATTTCGTTGTCGCACGTCACCCATTCCGAAAACGGGTGTCGGGTGCATACAAAGCACGAGTTTTTGCCACCGGAACCATTTCTTCGTTTTTCGCAACGAACATGCCCAATCCACTACTTTAGGTCCAAAACTCATGTTTGGGGTGGTTTCGCGCAATTTCGTTGTCGCACGTCACCCATTCCGAAAACGGGTGTCGGGGTGCATAAAAAGCACGAGTTTTTGCCACCGGAACCATTTCTTCGTTTTTCGCAACGAACATGCCCAATCCACTACTTTAGGTCCAAAACTCATGTTTGGGGTGGTTTCGCGCAATTTCGTGGTCGCACGTCACCCATTCCGAAAACGGGTGTCGGGTGCATACAAAGCACGAGTTTTTGCCACCGGAACCATTTCTTCGTTTTTCGCAAAGAACATGCCCAATCCACTACTTTAGATCCAAAACTCATGTTTGGGGTGGTTTCGCGCAATTTCGTTGCCGCACGTCACCCATTCCGAAAACGGGTGTCGGGGTGCATACAAAGCACGAGTTTTTGCCACCGGAACCATTTCTTCGTTTTTCGCAACGAACATGCCCAATCCACTACTTTAGGTCCAAAACTCATGTTTGGGGTGGTTTCGCGCAATTTCGTTGTCGCACGTCACCCATTCCGAAAACGGGTGTCGGGTGCATACAAAGCACGAGTTTTTGCCACCGGAACCATTTCTTCGTTTTTTCGCAACGAACATGCCCAATCCACTACTTTAGGTCCAAAACTCATGTTTGGGGTGGTTTCACGCAATTTCGTTGTCGCACGTCACCCATTCCGAAAACGGGTGTCGGGTGCATACAAAGCACGAGTTTTTGCCACTGGAACCATTTCTTCGTTTTTCGCAACGAACATGCCCAATCCACTACTTTAGGTCCAAAACTCATGTTTGGGGTGGTTTCGCGCAATTTCGTTGTCGCACGTCACCCATTCCGAAAACGGGTGTCGGGGTGCATACAAAGCACGAGTTTTTGCCACCGGAACCATTTCTTCGTTTTTCGCAACGAACATGCCCAATCCACTACTTTAGGTCCAAAACTCATGTTTGGGGTGGTTTCGCGCAATTTCGTTGTCGCACGTCACCCATTCCGAAAACGGGTGTCGGGGTGCATAAAAAGCACGAGTTTTTGCCACCGGAACCATTTCTTCGTTTTTCGCAACGAACATGCCCAATCCACTACTTTAGGTCCAAAACTCATGTTTGGGGTGGTTTCTCGCAATTTCGTTGTAGCACGTCACCCATTCCGAAAACGGGTGTGGGTGCATACAAAGCACAAGTTTTTGCCACCGGAACCATTTCTTCGTTTTTCACAACGAACATGCCCAATCCACTACTTTAGGTCCAAAACTCATGTTTGGGGTGGTTTCGCGCAATTTCGTTGTCGCACGTCACCCATTCCGAAAACGGGTGTCGGGTGCATACAAAGCACGAGTTTTTTGCCACCGGAACCATTTCTTCGTTTTTCGCAACGAACATGCCCAATCCACTACTTTAGGTCCAAAACTCATGTTTGGGGTGGTTTCACGCAATTTCGTTGTCGCACGTCACCCATTCCGAAAACGGGTGTCGGGTGCATACAAAGCACGAGTTTTTGCCACCGGAACCATTTCTTCGTTTTTCGCAACGAACATGCCCAATCCACTACTTTAGGTCCAAAACTCATGTTTGGGGTGGTTTCGCGCAATTTCGTTGTCGCACGTCACCCATTCCGAAAACGGGTGTCGGGGTGCATAAAAAGCACGAGTTTTTGCCACCGGAACCATTTCTTCGTTTTTCGCAACGAACATGCCCAATCCACTACTTTAGGTCCAATACTCATGTTTGGGGTGGTTTCTCGCAATTTCGTTGTAGCACGTCACCCATTCCGAAAACGGGTGTGGGTGCATACAAAGCACGAGTTTTTGCCACCGAAACCATTTCTTCGTTTTTTCGCAACGAACATGCCCAATCCACTACTTTAGGTCCAAAACTCATGTTTGGGGTGGTTTCGCGCAATTTCGTTGTCGCACGTCACCCATTCCGAAAACGGGTGTCGGGTGCATACAAAGCACGAGTTTTTGCCACCGGAACCATTTCTTCGTTTTTCGCAACGAACATGCCCAATCCACTACTTTAGGTCCAAAACTCATGTTTGGGGTGGTTTCGCGCAATTTCGTTGTCGCACGTCACCCATTCCGAAAACGGGTGTCGGGGTGCATAAAAAGCACGAGTTTTTGCCACCGGAACCATTTCTTCGTTTTTCGCAACGAACATGCCCAATCCACTACTTTAGGTCCAAAACTCATGTTTGGGGTGGTTTCGCGCAATTTCGTGGTCGCACGTCACCCATTCCGAAAACGGGTGTCGGGTGCATACAAAGCACGAGTTTTTGCCACCGGAACCATTTCTTCGTTTTTCGCAAAGAACATGCCCAATCCACTACTTTAGATCCAAAACTCATGTTTGGGGTGGTTTCGCGCAATTTCGTTGCCGCACGTCACCCATTCCGAAAACGGGTGTCGGGGTGCATACAAAGCACGAGTTTTTGCCACCGGAACCATTTCTTCGTTTTTTCGCAACGAACATGCCCAATCCACTACTTTAGGTCCAAAACTCATGTTTGGGGTGGTTTCGCGCAATTTCGTTGTCGCACGTCACCCATTCCGAAAACGGGTGTCGGGTGCATACAAAGCACGAGTTTTTGCCACCGGAACCATTTCTTCGTTTTTCGCAACGAACATGCCCAATCCACTACTTTAGGTCCAAAACTCATGTTTGGGGTGGTTTCACGCAATTTCGTTGTCGCACGTCACCCATTCCGAAAACGGGTGTCGGGTGCATACAAAGCACGAGTTTTTGCCACTGGAACCATTTCTTCGTTTTTCGCAACGAACATGCCCAATCCACTACTTTAGGTCCAAAACTCATGTTTGGGGTGGTTTCGCGCAATTTCGTTGTCGCACGTCACCCATTCCGAAAACGGGTGTCGGGGTGCATACAAAGCACGAGTTTTTGCCACCGGAACCATTTCTTCGTTTTTTCGCAACGAACATGCCCAATCCACTACTTTAGGTCCAAAACTCATGTTTGGGGTGGTTTCGCGCAATTTCGTTGTCGCACGTCACCCATTCCGAAAACGGGTGTCGGGGTGCATAAAAAGCACGAGTTTTTGCCACCGGAACCATTTCTTCGTTTTTCGCAACGAACATGCCCAATCCACTACTTTAGGTCCAAAACTCATGTTTGGGGTGGTTTCTCGCAATTTCGTTGTAGCACGTCACCCATTCCGAAAACGGGTGTGGGTGCATACAAAGCACAAGTTTTTGCCACCGGAACCATTTCTTCGTTTTTTCACAACGAACATGCCCAATCCACTACTTTAGGTCCAAAACTCATGTTTGGGGTGGTTTCGCGCAATTTCGTTGTCGCACGTCACCCATTCCGAAAACGGGTGTCGGGTGCATACAAAGCACGAGTTTTTGCCACCGGAACCATTTCTTCGTTTTTCGCAACGAACATGCCCAATCCACTACTTTAGGTCCAAAAACTCATGTTTGGGGTGGTTTCACGCAATTTCGTTGTCGCACGTCACCCATTCCGAAAACGGGTGTCGGGTGCATACAAAGCACGAGTTTTTGCCACCGGAACCATTTCTTCGTTTTTCGCAACGAACATGCCCAATCCACTACTTTAGGTCCAAAACTCATGTTTGGGGTGGTTTCGCGCAATTTCGTTGTCGCACGTCACCCATTCCGAAACGGGTGTCGGGGTGCATAAAAAGCACGAGTTTTTGCCACCGGAACCATTTCTTCGTTTTTTCGCAACGAACATGCCCAATCCACTACTTTAGGTCCAAAACTCATGTTTGGGGTGGTTTCTCGCAATTTCGTTGTAGCACGTCACCCATTCCGAAAACGGGTGTGGGTGCATACAAAGCACGAGTTTTTGCCACCGAAACCATTTCTTCGTTTTTCGCAACGAACATGCCCAATCCACTACTTTAGGTCCAAAACTCATGTTTGGGGTGGTTTCGCAGCAATTTCGTTGTCGCACGTCACCCATTCCGAAAACGGGTGTCGGGTGCATACAAAGCACGAGTTTTTGCCACCGGAACCATTTCTTCGTTTTTCGCAACGAACATGCCCAATCCACTACTTTAGGTCCAAAACTCATGTTTGGGGTGGTTTCGCGCAATTTCGTTGTCGCACGTCACCCATTCCGAAAACGGGTGTCGGGTGCATACAAAGCACGAGTTTTTGCCACTGGAACCATTTCTCTTCGTTTTTCGCAACGAACATGCCCAATCCACTACTTTAGGGTCCAAAACTCATGTTTGGGGTGGTTTCGCGCAATTTCGTTGTCGCACGTCACCCATTCCGAAAACGGGTGTCGGGGTGCATACAAAGCACGAGTTTTTGCCACCGGAACCATTTCTTCGTTTTTCGCAACGAAACATGCCCAATCCACTACTTTAGGTCCAAAACTCATGTTTTGGGGTGGTTTCGCGCAATTTCGTTGTCGCACGTCACCCATTCCGAAACGGGTGTCGGGGTGCATACAAAGCACGAGTTTTTTGCCACCGGAACCATTTCTTCGTTTTTCGCAAACGAACATGCCCAATCCACTACTTTAGGTCCAAAACTCATGTTTGGGGTGGTTTCGCGCAATTTCGTTGTCGCACGTCACCCATTCCGAAAACGGGTGTCGGGTGGCATAAAAAGCACGGAGTTTTTGCCACCGGAACCATTTCTTCGTTTTTCGCAACGAACATGCCCAATCCACTACTTTAGGTCCAAAACTCATGTTTGGGGTGGTTTCGCGCAATTTCGTTGTCGCACGTCACCCATTCCGAAAACGGGTGTCGGGTGCATACAAAGCACGAGTTTTTGCCACCGGAACCATTTCTTCGTTTTTCGCAACGAACATGCCCAATCCACTACTTTAGGTCCAAAACTCATGTTTGGGGTGGTTTCGCGCAATTTCGTTGTCGCACGTCACCCATTCCGAAAACGGGTGTCGGGTGCATACAAAGCACGAGTTTTTGCCACCGGAACCATTTCTTCGTTTTTCGCAACGAACATGCCCAATCCACTACTTTAGGTCCAAAACTCATGTTTGGGGTGGTTTCGCGCAATTTCGTTGTCGCACGTCACCCATTCCGAAAACGGGTGTCGGGTGCATACAAAGCACGAGTTTTTGCCACCGGAACCATTTCTTCGTTTTTCGCAACGAACATGCCCAATCCACTACTTTAGGTCCAAAACTCATGTTTGGGGTGGTTTCGCGCAATTTCGTTGTCGCACGTCACCCATTCCGAAAACGGGTGTCGGGTGCATACAAAGCACGAGTTTTTGCCACCGGAACCATTTCTTCGTTTTTCGCAACGAACATGCCCAATCCACTACTTTAGGTCCAAAACTCATGTTTGGGGTGGTTTCGCGCAATTTCGTTGTCGCACGTCACCCATTCCGAAAACGGGTGTCGGGGTGCATACAAAGCACGAGTTTTTGCCACCGGAACCATTTCTTCGTTTTTCGCAACGAACATGCCCAATCCACTACTTTAGGTCCAAAACTCATGTTTGGGGTGGTTTCGCGCAATTTCGTTGTCGCACGTCACCCATTCCGAAAACGGGTGTCGGGTGCATACAAAGCACGAGTTTTTGCCACCGGAACCATTTCTTCGTTTTTCGCAACGAACATGCCCAATCCACTACTTTAGGTCCAAAACTCATGTTTGGGGTGGTTTCGCGCAATTTCGTTGCGCACGTCACCCATTCCGAAAACGGGTGTCGGGTGCATACAAAGCACGAGTTTTTGCCACCGGAACCATTTCTTCGTTTTTCGCAACGAACATGCCCAATCCACTACTTTAGGTCCAAAACTCATGTTTGGGGTGGTTTCGCGCAATTTCGTTGTCGCACGTCACCCATTCCGAAAACGGGTGTCGGGTGCATACAAAGCACGAGTTTTTGCCACCGGAACCATTTCTTCGTTTTTCGCAACGAACATGCCCAATCCACTACTTTAGGTCCAAAACTCATGTTTGGGGTGGTTTCGCGCAATTTCGTTGTCGCACGTCACCCATTCCGAAAACGGGTGTCGGGTGCATACAAAGCACGAGTTTTTGCCACCGGAACCATTTCTTCGTTTTTCGCAACGAACATGCCCAATCCACTACTTTAGGTCCAAAACTCATGTTTGGGGTGGTTTCGCGCAATTTCGTTGTCGCACGTCACCCATTCCGAAAACGGGTGTCGGGTGCATACAAAGCACGAGTTTTTGCCACCGGAACCATTTCTTCGTTTTTCGCAACGAACATGCCCAATCCACTACTTTAGGTCCAAAACTCATGTTTGGGGTGGTTTCGCGCAATTTCGTTGTCGCACGTCACCCATTCCGAAAACGGGTGTCGGGTGCATACAAAGCACGAGTTTTTGCCACCGGAACCATTTCTTCGTTTTTCGCAACGAACATGCCCAATCCACTACTTTAGGTCCAAAACTCATGTTTGGGGTGGTTTCGCGCAATTTCGTTGTCGCACGTCACCCATTCCGAAAACGGGTGTCGGGTGCATACAAAGCACGAGTTTTTGCCACCGGAACCATTTCTTCGTTTTTCGCAACGAACATGCCCAATCCACTACTTTAGGTCCAAAACTCATGTTTGGGGTGGTTTCGCGCAATTTCGTTGTCGCACGTCACCCATTCCGAAAACGGGTGTCGGGTGCATACAAAGCACGAGTTTTTGCCACCGGAACCATTTCTTCGTTTTTCGCAACGAACATGCCCAATCCACTACTTTAGGTCCAAAACTCATGTTTGGGGTGGTTTCGCGCAATTTCGTTGTCGCACGTCACCCATTCCGAAAACGGGTGTCGGGTGCATACAAAGCACGAGTTTTTGCCACCGGAACCATTTCTTCGTTTTTCGCAACGAACATGCCCAATCCACTACTTTAGGTCCAAAACTCATGTTTGGGGTGGTTTCGCGCAATTTCGTTGTCGCACGTCACCCATTCCGAAAACGGGTGTCGGGTGCATACAAAGCACGAGTTTTTGCCACCGGAACCATTTCTTCGTTTTTCGCAACGAACATGCCCAATCCACTACTTTAGGTCCAAAACTCATGTTTGGGGTGGTTTCGCGCAATTTCGTTGTCGCACGTCACCCATTCCGAAAACGGGTGTCGGGGTGCATACAAAGCACGAGTTTTTGCCACCGGAACCATTTCTTCGTTTTTCGCAACGAACATGCCCAATCCACTACTTTAGGTCCAAAACTCATGTTTGGGGTGGTTTCGCGCAATTTCGTTGTCGCACGTCACCCATTCCGAAAACGGGTGTCGGGTGCATACAAAGCACGAGTTTTTGCCACCGGAACCATTTCTTCGTTTTTCGCAACGAACATGCCCAATCCACTACTTTAGGTCCAAAACTCATGTTTGGGGTGGTTTCGCGCAATTTCGTTGTCGCACGTCACCCATTCCGAAAACGGGTGTCGGGTGCATACAAAGCACGAGTTTTTGCCACCGGAACCATTTCTTCGTTTTTCGCAACGAACATGCCCAATCCACTACTTTAGGTCCAAAACTCATGTTTGGGGTGGTTTCGCGCAATTTCGTTGCGCACGTCACCCATTCCGAAAACGGGTGTCGGGGTGCATACAAAGCACGAGTTTTTGCCACCGGAACCATTTCTTCGTTTTTCGCAACGAACATGCCCAATCCACTACTTTAGGTCCAAAACTCATGTTTGGGGTGGTTTCGCGCAATTTCGTTGTCGCACGTCACCCATTCCGAAAACGGGTGTCGGGTGCATACAAAGCACGAGTTTTTGCCACCGGAACCATTTCTTCGTTTTTCGCAACGAACATGCCCAATCCACTACTTTAGGTCCAAAACTCATGTTTGGGGTGGTTTCCGCAATTTCGTTGTCGCACGTCACCCATTCCGAAAACGGGTGTCGGGTGCATACAAAGCACGAGTTTTTGCCACCGGAACCATTTCTTCGTTTTTCGCAACGAACATGCCCAATCCACTACTTTAGGTCCAAAACTCATGTTTGGGGTGGTTTCGCGCAATTTCGTTGTCGCACGTCACCCATTCCGAAAACGGGTGTCGGGTGCATACAAAGCACGAGTTTTTGCCACCGGAACCATTTCTTCGTTTTTCGCAACGAACATGCCCAATCCACTACTTTAGGTCCAAAACTCATGTTTGGGGTGGTTTCGCGCAATTTCGTTGTCGCACGTCACCCATTCCGAAAACGGGTGTCGGGTGCATACAAAGCACGAGTTTTTGCCACCGGAACCATTTCTTCGTTTTTCGCAACGAACATGCCCAATCCACTACTTTAGGTCCAAAACTCATGTTTGGGGTGGTTTCGCGCAATTTCGTTGTCGCACGTCACCCATTCCGAAAACGGGTGTCGGGTGCATACAAAGCACGAGTTTTTGCCACCGGAACCATTTCTTCGTTTTTCGCAACGAACATGCCCAATCCACTACTTTAGGTCCAAAACTCATGTTTGGGGTGGTTTCGCGCAATTTCGTTGTCGCACGTCACCCATTCCGAAAACGGGTGTCGGGTGCATACAAAGCACGAGTTTTTGCCACCGGAACCATTTCTTCGTTTTTCGCAACGAACATGCCCAATCCACTACTTTAGGTCCAAAACTCATGTTTGGGGTGGTTTCGCGCAATTTCGTTGTCGCACGTCACCCATTCCGAAAACGGGTGTCGGGTGCATACAAAGCACGAGTTTTTGCCACCGGAACCATTTCTTCGTTTTTCGCAACGAACATGCCCAATCCACTACTTTAGGTCCAAAACTCATGTTTGGGGTGGTTTCGCGCAATTTCGTTGTCGCACGTCACCCATTCCGAAAACGGGTGTCGGGTGCATACAAAGCACGAGTTTTTGCCACCGGAACCATTTCTTCGTTTTTCGCAACGAACATGCCCAATCCACTACTTTAGGTCCAAAACTCATGTTTGGGGTGGTTTCGCGCAATTTCGTTGCGCACGTCACCCATTCCGAAAACGGGTGTCGGGTGCATACAAAGCACGAGTTTTTGCCACCGGAACCATTTCTTCGTTTTTCGCAACGAACATGCCCAATCCACTACTTTAGGTCCAAAACTCATGTTTGGGGTGGTTTCGCGCAATTTCGTTGTCGCACGTCACCCATTCCGAAAACGGGTGTCGGGTGCATACAAAGCACGAGTTTTTGCCACCGGAACCATTTCTTCGTTTTTCGCAACGAACATGCCCAATCCACTACTTTAGGTCCAAAACTCATGTTTGGGTGGTTTCGCGCAATTTCGTTGTCGCACGTCACCCATTCCGAAAACGGGTGTCGGGTGCATACAAAGCACGAGTTTTTGCCACCGGAACCATTTCTTCGTTTTTCGCAACGAACATGCCCAATCCACTACTTTAGGTCCAAAACTCATGTTTGGGGTGGTTTCGCGCAATTTCGTTGTCGCACGTCACCCATTCCGAAAACGGGTGTCGGGGTGCATACAAAGCACGAGTTTTTGCCACCGGAACCATTTCTTCGTTTTTCGCAACGAACATGCCCAATCCACTACTTTAGGTCCAAAACTCATGTTTGGGGTGGTTTCGCGCAATTTCGTTGTCGCACGTCACCCATTCCGAAAACGGGTGTCGGGTGCATACAAAGCACGAGTTTTTGCCACCGGAACCATTTCTTCGTTTTTCGCAACGAACATGCCCAATCCACTACTTTAGGTCCAAAACTCATGTTTGGGGTGGTTTCGCGCAATTTCGTTGTCGCACGTCACCCATTCCGAAAACGGGTGTCGGGTGCATACAAAGCACGAGTTTTTGCCACCGGAACCATTTCTTCGTTTTTCGCAACGAACATGCCCAATCCACTACTTTAGGTCCAAAACTCATGTTTGGGGTGGTTTCGCGCAATTTCGTTGTCGCACGTCACCCATTCCGAAAACGGGTGTCGGGTGCATACAAAGCACGAGTTTTTGCCACCGGAACCATTTCTTCGTTTTTCGCAACGAACATGCCCAATCCACTACTTTAGGTCCAAAACTCATGTTTGGGGTGGTTTCGCGCAATTTCGTTGTCGCACGTCACCCATTCCGAAAACGGGTGTCGGGTGCATACAAAGCACGAGTTTTTGCCACCGGAACCATTTCTTCGTTTTTCGCAACGAACATGCCCAATCCACTACTTTAGGTCCAAAACTCATGTTTGGGGTGGTTTCGCGCAATTTCGTTGTCGCACGTCACCCATTCCGAAAACGGGTGTCGGGGTGCATACAAAGCACGAGTTTTTGCCACCGGAACCATTTCTTCGTTTTTCGCAACGAACATGCCCAATCCACTACTTTAGGTCCAAAACTCATGTTTGGGGTGGTTTCGCGCAATTTCGTTGTCGCACGTCACCCATTCCGAAAACGGGTGTCGGGTGCATACAAAGCACGAGTTTTTGCCACCGGAACCATTTCTTCGTTTTTCGCAACGAACATGCCCAATCCACTACTTTAGGTCCAAAACTCATGTTTGGGGTGGTTTCGCGCAATTTCGTTGTCGCACGTCACCCATTCCGAAAACGGGTGTCGGGTGCATACAAAGCACGAGTTTTTGCCACCGGAACCATTTCTTCGTTTTTCGCAACGAACATGCCCAATCCACTACTTTAGGTCCAAAACTCATGTTTGGGGTGGTTTCGCGCAATTTCGTTGTCGCACGTCACCCATTCCGAAAACGGGTGTCGGGTGCATACAAAGCACGAGTTTTTGCCACCGGAACCATTTCTTCGTTTTTCGCAACGAACATGCCCAATCCACTACTTTAGGTCCAAAACTCATGTTTGGGGTGGTTTCGCGCAATTTCGTTGTCGCACGTCACCCATTCCGAAAACGGGTGTCGGGTGCATACAAAGCACGAGTTTTTGCCACCGGAACCATTTCTTCGTTTTTCGCAACGAACATGCCCAATCCACTACTTTAGGTCCAAAACTCATGTTTGGGGTGGTTTCGCGCAATTTCGTTGTCGCACGTCACCCATTCCGAAAACGGGTGTCGGGTGCATACAAAGCACGAGTTTTTGCCACCGGAACCATTTCTTCGTTTTTCGCAACGAACATGCCCAATCCACTACTTTAGGTCCAAAACTCATGTTTGGGGTGGTTTCGCGCAATTTCGTTGTCGCACGTCACCCATTCCGAAAACGGGTGTCGGGTGCATACAAAGCACGAGTTTTTGCCACCGGAACCATTTCTTCGTTTTTCGCAACGAACATGCCCAATCCACTACTTTAGGTCCAAAACTCATGTTTGGGGTGGTTTCGCGCAATTTCGTTGTCGCACGTCACCCATTCCGAAAACGGGTGTCGGGTGCATACAAAGCACGAGTTTTTGCCACCGGAACCATTTCTTCGTTTTTCGCAACGAACATGCCCAATCCACTACTTTAGGTCCAAAACTCATGTTTGGGGTGGTTTCGCGCAATTTCGTTGTCGCACGTCACCCATTCCGAAAACGGGTGTCGGGTGCATACAAAGCACGAGTTTTTGCCACCGGAACCATTTCTTCGTTTTTCGCAACGAACATGCCCAATCCACTACTTTAGGTCCAAAACTCATGTTTGGGGTGGTTTCGCGCAATTTCGTTGCGCACGTCACCCATTCCGAAAACGGGTGTCGGGTGCATACAAAGCACGAGTTTTTGCCACCGGAACCATTTCTTCGTTTTTCGCAACGAACATGCCCAATCCACTACTTTAGGTCCAAAACTCATGTTTGGGGTGGTTTCGCGCAATTTCGTTGTCGCACGTCACCCATTCCGAAAACGGGTGTCGGGTGCATACAAAGCACGAGTTTTTGCCACCGGAACCATTTCTTCGTTTTTCGCAACGAACATGCCCAATCCACTACTTTAGGTCCAAAACTCATGTTTGGGGTGGTTTCGCGCAATTTCGTTGTCGCACGTCACCCATTCCGAAAACGGGTGTCGGGTGCATACAAAGCACGAGTTTTTGCCACCGGAACCATTTCTTCGTTTTTCGCAACGAACATGCCCAATCCACTACTTTAGGTCCAAAACTCATGTTTGGGGTGGTTTCGCGCAATTTCGTTGTCGCACGTCACCCATTCCGAAAACGGGTGTCGGGTGCATACAAAGCACGAGTTTTTGCCACCGGAACCATTTCTTCGTTTTTCGCAACGAACATGCCCAATCCACTACTTTAGGTCCAAAACTCATGTTTGGGGTGGTTTCGCGCAATTTCGTTGTCGCACGTCACCCATTCCGAAAACGGGTGTCGGGGTGCATAAAAGCACGAGTTTTTGCCACCGGAACCATTTCTTCGTTTTTCGCAACGAACATGCCCAATCCACTACTTTAGGTCCAAAACTCATGTTTGGGGTGGTTTCTCGCAATTTCGTTGTCGCACGTCACCCATTCCGAAAACGGGTGTCGGGTGCATACAAAGCACGAGTTTTTGCCACCGGAACCATTTCTTCGTTTTTCGCAACGAACATGCCCAATCCACTACTTTAGGTCCAAAACTCATGTTTGGGGTGGTTTCGCGCAATTTCGTTGTCGCACGTCACCCATTCCGAAAACGGGTGTCGGGTGCATACAAAGCACGAGTTTTTGCCACCGGAACCATTTCTTCGTTTTTCGCAACGAACATGCCCAATCCACTACTTTAGGTCCAAAACTCATGTTTGGGGTGGTTTCGCGCAATTTCGTTGTCGCACGTCACCCATTCCGAAAACGGGTGTCGGGTGCATACAAAGCACGAGTTTTTGCCACCGGAACCATTTCTTCGTTTTTCGCAACGAACATGCCCAATCCACTACTTTAGGTCCAAAACTCATGTTTGGGGTGGTTTCGCGCAATTTCGTTGTCGCACGTCACCCATTCCGAAAACGGGTGTCGGGTGCATACAAAGCACGAGTTTTTGCCACCGGAACCATTTCTTCGTTTTTCGCAACGAACATGCCCAATCCACTACTTTAGGTCCAAAACTCATGTTTGGGGTGGTTTCGCGCAATTTCGTTGTCGCACGTCACCCATTCCGAAAACGGGTGTCGGGTGCATACAAAGCACGAGTTTTTGCCACCGGAACCATTTCTTCGTTTTTCGCAACGAACATGCCCAATCCACTACTTTAGGTCCAAAACTCATGTTTGGGGTGGTTTCGCGCAATTTCGTTGTCGCACGTCACCCATTCCGAAAACGGGTGTCGGGTGCATACAAAGCACGAGTTTTTGCCACCGGAACCATTTCTTCGTTTTTCGCAACGAACATGCCCAATCCACTACTTTAGGTCCAAAACTCATGTTTGGGGTGGTTTCGCGCAATTTCGTTGTCGCACGTCACCCATTCCGAAAACGGGTGTCGGGTGCATACAAAGCACGAGTTTTTGCCACCGGAACCATTTCTTCGTTTTTCGCAACGAACATGCCCAATCCACTACTTTAGGTCCAAAACTCATGTTTGGGGTGGTTTCGCGCAATTTCGTTGTCGCACGTCACCCATTCCGAAAACGGGTGTCGGGTGCATACAAAGCACGAGTTTTTGCCACCGGAACCATTTCTTCGTTTTTCGCAACGAACATGCCCAATCCACTACTTTAGGTCCAAAACTCATGTTTGGGGTGGTTTCGCGCAATTTCGTTGTCGCACGTCACCCATTCCGAAAACGGGTGTCGGGTGCATACAAAGCACGAGTTTTTGCCACCGGAACCATTTCTTCGTTTTTCGCAACGAACATGCCCAATCCACTACTTTAGGTCCAAAACTCATGTTTGGGGTGGTTTCGCGCAATTTCGTTGTCGCACGTCACCCATTCCGAAAACGGGTGTCGGGGTGCATACAAAGCACGAGTTTTTGCCACCGGAACCATTTCTTCGTTTTTCGCAACGAACATGCCCAATCCACTACTTTAGGTCCAAAACTCATGTTTGGGGTGGTTTCTCGCAATTTCGTTGTCGCACGTCACCCATTCCGAAAACGGGTGTCGGGTGCATACAAAGCACGAGTTTTTGCCACCGGAACCATTTCTTCGTTTTTCGCAACGAACATGCCCAATCCACTACTTTAGGTCCAAAACTCATGTTTGGGGTGGTTTCGCGCAATTTCGTTGTCGCACGTCACCCATTCCGAAAACGGGTGTCGGGTGCATACAAAGCACGAGTTTTTGCCACCGGAACCATTTCTTCGTTTTTCGCAACGAACATGCCCAATCCACTACTTTAGGTCCAAAACTCATGTTTGGGGTGGTTTCGCGCAATTTCGTTGTCGCACGTCACCCATTCCGAAAACGGGTGTCGGGTGCATACAAAGCACGAGTTTTTGCCACCGGAACCATTTCTTCGTTTTTCGCAACGAACATGCCCAATCCACTACTTTAGGTCCAAAACTCATGTTTGGGGTGGTTTCGCGCAATTTCGTTGTCGCACGTCACCCATTCCGAAAACGGGTGTCGGGTGCATACAAAGCACGAGTTTTTGCCACCGGAACCATTTCTTCGTTTTTCGCAACGAACATGCCCAATCCACTACTTTAGGTCCAAAACTCATGTTTGGGGTGGTTTCGCGCAATTTCGTTGTCGCACGTCACCCATTCCGAAAACGGGTGTCGGGTGCATAAAAGCACGAGTTTTTGCCACCGGAACCATTTCTTCGTTTTTCGCAACGAACATGCCCAATCCACTACTTTAGGTCCAAAACTCATGTTTGGGGTGGTTTCGCGCAATTTCGTTGTCGCACGTCACCCATTCCGAAAACGGGTGTCGGGTGCATACAAAGCACGAGTTTTTGCCACCGGAACCATTTCTTCGTTTTTCGCAACGAACATGCCCAATCCACTACTTTAGGTCCAAAACTCATGTTTGGGGTGGTTTCGCGCAATTTCGTTGCGCACGTCACCCATTCCGAAAACGGGTGTCGGGGTGCATACAAAGCACGAGTTTTTGCCACCGGAACCATTTCTTCGTTTTTCGCAACGAACATGCCCAATCCACTACTTTAGGTCCAAAACTCATGTTTGGGGTGGTTTCGCGCAATTTCGTTGTCGCACGTCACCCATTCCGAAAACGGGTGTCGGGTGCATACAAAGCACGAGTTTTTGCCACCGGAACCATTTCTTCGTTTTTCGCAACGAACATGCCCAATCCACTACTTTAGGTCCAAAACTCATGTTTGGGGTGGTTTCGCGCAATTTCGTTGTCGCACGTCACCCATTCCGAAAACGGGTGTCGGGTGCATACAAAGCACGAGTTTTTGCCACCGGAACCATTTCTTCGTTTTTCGCAACGAACATGCCCAATCCACTACTTTAGGTCCAAAACTCATGTTTGGGGTGGTTTCGCGCAATTTCGTTGTCGCACGTCACCCATTCCGAAAACGGGTGTCGGGTGCATACAAAGCACGAGTTTTTGCCACCGGAACCATTTCTTCGTTTTTCGCAACGAACATGCCCAATCCACTACTTTAGGTCCAAAACTCATGTTTGGGGTGGTTTCGCGCAATTTCGTTGTCGCACGTCACCCATTCCGAAAACGGGTGTCGGGTGCATACAAAGCACGAGTTTTTGCCACCGGAACCATTTCTTCGTTTTTCGCAACGAACATGCCCAATCCACTACTTTAGGTCCAAAACTCATGTTTGGGGTGGTTTCTCGCAATTTCGTTGTCGCACGTCACCCATTCCGAAAACGGGTGTGGGTGCATACAAAGCACGAGTTTTTGCCACCGGAACCATTTCTTCGTTTTTCGCAACGAACATGCCCAATCCACTACTTTAGGTCCAAAACTCATGTTTGGGGTGGTTTCGCGCAATTTCGTTGTCGCACGTCACCCATTCCGAAAACGGGTGTCGGGTGCATACAAAGCACGAGTTTTTGCCACCGGAACCATTTCTTCGTTTTTCGCAACGAACATGCCCAATCCACTACTTTAGGTCCAAAACTCATGTTTGGGGTGGTTTCACGCAATTTCGTTGTCGCACGTCACCCATTCCGAAAACGGGTGTCGGGTGCATACAAAGCACGAGTTTTTGCCACCGGAACCATTTCTTCGTTTTTCGCAACGAACATGCCCAATCCACTACTTTAGGTCCAAAACTCATGTTTGGGGTGGTTTCGCGCAATTTCGTTGTCGCACGTCACCCATTCCGAAAACGGGTGTCGGGTGCATACAAAGCACGAGTTTTTGCCACCGGAACCATTTCTTCGTTTTTCGCAACGAACATGCCCAATCCACTACTTTAGGTCCAAAACTCATGTTTGGGGTGGTTTCGCGCAATTTCGTTGTCGCACGTCACCCATTCCGAAAACGGGTGTCGGGTGCATACAAAGCACGAGTTTTTGCCACCGGAACCATTTCTTCGTTTTTCGCAACGAACATGCCCAATCCACTACTTTAGGTCCAAAACTCATGTTTGGGGTGGTTTCGCGCAATTTCGTTGTCGCACGTCACCCATTCCGAAAACGGGTGTCGGGTGCATACAAAGCACGAGTTTTTGCCACCGGAACCATTTCTTCGTTTTTCGCAACGAACATGCCCAATCCACTACTTTAGGTCCAAAACTCATGTTTGGGGTGGTTTCGCGCAATTTCGTTGTCGCACGTCACCCATTCCGAAAACGGGTGTCGGGTGCATACAAAGCACGAGTTTTTGCCACCGGAACCATTTCTTCGTTTTTCGCAACGAACATGCCCAATCCACTACTTTAGGTCCAAAACTCATGTTTGGGGTGGTTTCGCGCAATTTCGTTGTCGCACGTCACCCATTCCGAAAACGGGTGTCGGGTGCATACAAAGCACGAGTTTTTGCCACCGGAACCATTTCTTCGTTTTTCGCAACGAACATGCCCAATCCACTACTTTAGGTCCAAAACTCATGTTTGGGGTGGTTTCGCGCAATTTCGTTGTCGCACGTCACCCATTCCGAAAACGGGTGTCGGGGTGCATACAAAGCACGAGTTTTTGCCACCGGAACCATTTCTTCGTTTTTCGCAACGAACATGCCCAATCCACTACTTTAGGTCCAAAACTCATGTTTGGGGTGGTTTCGCGCAATTTCGTGTCGCACGTCACCCATTCCGAAAACGGGTGTCGGGTGCATACAAAGCACGAGTTTTTGCCACCGGAACCATTTCTTCGTTTTCGCAACGAACATGCCCAATCCACTACTTTAGGTCCAAAACTCATGTTTGGGGTGGTTTCGCGCAATTTCGTTGTCGCACGTCACCCATTCCGAAAACGGGTGTCGGGTGCATACAAAGCACGAGTTTTTGCCACCGGAACCATTTCTTCGTTTTTCGCAACGAACATGCCCAATCCACTACTTTAGGTCCAAAACTCATGTTTGGGTGGTTTCGCGCAATTTCGTTGTCGCACGTCACCCATTCCGAAAACGGGTGTCGGGTGCATACAAAGCACGAGTTTTTGCCACCGGAACCATTTCTTCGTTTTTCGCAACGAACATGCCCAATCCACTACTTTAGGTCCAAAACTCATGTTTGGGGTGGTTTCGCGCAATTTCGTTGTCGCACGTCACCCATTCCGAAAACGGGTGTCGGGTGCATACAAAGCACGAGTTTTTGCCACCGGAACCATTTCTTCGTTTTTCGCAACGAACATGCCCAATCCACTACTTTAGGTCCAAAACTCATGTTTGGGGTGGTTTCGCGCAATTTCGTTGTCGCACGTCACCCATTCCGAAAACGGGTGTCGGGTGCATACAAAGCACGAGTTTTTGCCACCGGAACCATTTCTTCGTTTTTCGCAACGAACATGCCCAATCCACTACTTTAGGTCCAAAACTCATGTTTGGGGTGGTTTCGCGCAATTTCGTTGTCGCACGTCACCCATTCCGAAAACGGGTGTCGGGGTGCATACAAAGCACGAGTTTTTGCCACCGGAACCATTTCTTCGTTTTTCGCAACGAACATGCCCAATCCACTACTTTAGGTCCAAAACTCATGTTTGGGGTGGTTTCGCGCAATTTCGTTGTAGCACGTCACCCATTCCGAAAACGGGTGTCGGGTGCATACAAAGCACGAGTTTTTGCCACCGGAACCATTTCTTCGTTTTTCGCAACGAACATGCCCAATCCACTACTTTAGGTCCAAAACTCATGTTTGGGGTGGTTTCGCGCAATTTCGTTGTCGCACGTCACCCATTCCGAAAACGGGTGTCGGGTGCATACAAAGCACGAGTTTTTGCCACCGGAACCATTTCTTCGTTTTTCGCAACGAACATGCCCAATCCACTACTTTAGGTCCAAAACTCATGTTTGGGGTGGTTTCGCGCAATTTCGTTGTCGCACGTCACCCATTCCGAAAACGGGTGTCGGGTGCATACAAAGCACGAGTTTTTGCCACCGGAACCATTTCTTCGTTTTTCGCAACGAACATGCCCAATCCACTACTTTAGGTCCAAAACTCATGTTTGGGGTGGTTTCGCGCAATTTCGTTGTCGCACGTCACCCATTCCGAAAACGGGTGTCGGGTGCATACAAAGCACGAGTTTTTGCCACCGGAACCATTTCTTCGTTTTTCGCAACGAACATGCCCAATCCACTACTTTAGGTCCAAAACTCATGTTTGGGGTGGTTTCGCGCAATTTCGTTGTCGCACGTCACCCATTCCGAAAACGGGTGTCGGGTGCATACAAAGCACGAGTTTTTGCCACCGGAACCATTTCTTCGTTTTTCGCAACGAACATGCCCAATCCACTACTTTAGGTCCAAAACTCATGTTTGGGGTGGTTTCGCGCAATTTCGTTGTCGCACGTCACCCATTCCGAAAACGGGTGTCGGGTGCATACAAAGCACGAGTTTTTGCCACCGGAACCATTTCTTCGTTTTTCGCAACGAACATGCCCAATCCACTACTTTAGGTCCAAAACTCATGTTTGGGGTGGTTTCGCGCAATTTCGTTGTCGCACGTCACCCATTCCGAAAACGGGTGTCGGGTGCATACAAAGCACGAGTTTTTGCCACCGGAACCATTTCTTCGTTTTTCGCAACGAACATGCCCAATCCACTACTTTAGGTCCAAAACTCATGTTTGGGGTGGTTTCGCGCAATTTCGTTGTCGCACGTCACCCATTCCGAAAACGGGTGTCGGGGTGCATACAAAGCACGAGTTTTTGCCACCGGAACCATTTCTTCGTTTTTCGCAACGAACATGCCCAATCCACTACTTTAGGTCCAAAACTCATGTTTGGGGTGGTTTCGCGCAATTTCGTTGTCGCACGTCACCCATTCCGAAAACGGGTGTCGGGTGCATACAAAGCACGAGTTTTTGCCACCGGAACCATTTCTTCGTTTTTCGCAACGAACATGCCCAATCCACTACTTTAGGTCCAAAACTCATGTTTGGGGTGGTTTCTCGCAATTTCGTTGTCGCACGTCACCCATTCCGAAAACGGGTGTCGGGTGCATACAAAGCACGAGTTTTTGCCACCGGAACCATTTCTTCGTTTTTCGCAACGAACATGCCCAATCCACTACTTTAGGTCCAAAACTCATGTTTGGGGTGGTTTCGCGCAATTTCGTTGTCGCACGTCACCCATTCCGAAAACGGGTGTCGGGTGCATACAAAGCACGAGTTTTTGCCACCGGAACCATTTCTTCGTTTTTCGCAACGAACATGCCCAATCCACTACTTTAGGTCCAAAACTCATGTTTGGGTGGTTTCTCGCAATTTCGTTGTGCACGTCACCCATTCCGAAAACGGGTGTCGGGTGCATACAAAGCACGAGTTTTTGCCACCGGAACCATTTCTTCGTTTTTCGCAACGAACATGCCCAATCCACTACTTTAGGTCCAAAACTCATGTTTGGGGTGGTTTCGCGCAATTTCGTTGTCGCACGTCACCCATTCCGAAAACGGGTGTCGGGTGCATACAAAGCACGAGTTTTTGCCACCGGAACCATTTCTTCGTTTTTCGCAACGAACATGCCCAATCCACTACTTTAGGTCCAAAACTCATGTTTGGGGTGGTTTCGCGCAATTTCGTTGTCGCACGTCACCCATTCCGAAAACGGGTGTCGGGGTGCATACAAAGCACGAGTTTTTGCCACCGGAACCATTTCTTCGTTTTTCGCAACGAACATGCCCAATCCACTACTTTAGGTCCAAAACTCATGTTTGGGGTGGTTTCGCGCAATTTCGTTGTCGCACGTCACCCATTCCGAAAACGGGTGTCGGGTGCATACAAAGCACGAGTTTTTGCCACCGGAACCATTTCTTCGTTTTTCGCAACGAACATGCCCAATCCACTACTTTAGGTCCAAAACTCATGTTTGGGGTGGTTTCGCGCAATTTCGTTGTCGCACGTCACCCATTCCGAAAACGGGTGTCGGGTGCATACAAAGCACGAGTTTTTGCCACCGGAACCATTTCTTCTTTTTTCGCAACGAACATGCCCAATCCACTACTTTAGGTCCAAAACTCATGTTTGGGGTGGTTTCGCGCAATTTCGTTGTCGCACGTCACCCATTCCGAAAACGGGTGTCGGGTGCATACAAAGCACGAGTTTTTGCCACCGGAACCATTTCTTCGTTTTTCGCAACGAACATGCCCAATCCACTACTTTAGGTCCAAAACTCATGTTTGGGGTGGTTTCGCGCAATTTCGTTGTCGCACGTCACCCATTCCGAAAACGGGTGTCGGGTGCATACAAAGCACGAGTTTTTGCCACCGGAACCATTTCTTCGTTTTTCGCAACGAACATGCCCAATCCACTACTTTAGGTCCAAAACTCATGTTTGGGGTGGTTTCGCGCAATTTCGTTGTCGCACGTCACCCATTCCGAAAACGGGTGTCGGGGTGCATAAAAAGCACGAGTTTTTGCCACCGGAACCATTTCTTCGTTTTTCGCAACGAACATGCCCAATCCACTACTTTAGGTCCAAAACTCATGTTTGGGGTGGTTTCGCGCAATTTCGTTGTCGCACGTCACCCATTCCGAAAACGGGTGTCGGGTGCATACAAAGCACGAGTTTTTGCCACCGGAACCATTTCTTCGTTTTTCGCAACGAACATGCCCAATCCACTACTTTAGGTCCAAAACTCATGTTTGGGGTGGTTTCGCGCAATTTCGTTGTCGCACGTCACCCATTCCGAAAACGGGTGTCGGGTGCATACAAAGCACGAGTTTTTGCCACCGGAACCATTTCTTCGTTTTTCGCAACGAACATGCCCAATCCACTACTTTAGGTCCAAAACTCATGTTTGGGGTGGTTTCGCGCAATTTCGTTGTCGCACGTCACCCATTCCGAAAACGGGTGTCGGGTGCATACAAAGCACGAGTTTTTGCCACCGGAACCATTTCTTCGTTTTTCGCAACGAACATGCCCAATCCACTACTTTAGGTCCAAAACTCATGTTTGGGGTGGTTTCGCGCAATTTCGTTGTCGCACGTCACCCATTCCGAAAACGGGTGTCGGGTGCATACAAAGCACGAGTTTTTGCCACCGGAACCATTTCTTCGTTTTTCGCAACGAACATGCCCAATCCACTACTTTAGGTCCAAAACTCATGTTTGGGGTGGTTTCGCGCAATTTCGTTGTCGCACGTCACCCATTCCGAAAACGGGTGTCGGGGTGCATACAAAGCACGAGTTTTTGCCACCGGAACCATTTCTTCGTTTTTCGCAACGAACATGCCCAATCCACTACTTTAGGTCCAAAACTCATGTTTGGGGTGGTTTCGCGCAATTTCGTTGTCGCACGTCACCCATTCCGAAAACGGGTGTCGGGTGCATAAAAGCACGAGTTTTTGCCACCGGAACCATTTCTTCGTTTTTCGCAACGAACATGCCCAATCCACTACTTTAGGTCCAAAACTCATGTTTGGGTGGTTTCGCAATTTCGTCGCACGTCACCCATTCCGAAAACGGGTGTCGGGTGCATACAAAGCACGAGTTTTTGCCACCGGAACCATTTCTTCGTTTTTCGCAACGAACATGCCCAATCCACTACTTTAGGTCCAAAACTCATGTTTGGGGTGGTTTCGCGCAATTTCGTTGTCGCACGTCACCCATTCCGAAAACGGGTGTCGGGTGCATACAAAGCACGAGTTTTTGCCACCGGAACCATTTCTTCGTTTTTCGCAACGAACATGCCCAATCCACTACTTTAGGTCCAAAACTCATGTTTGGGGTGGTTTCGCAATTTCGTTGTCGCACGTCACCCATTCCGAAAACGGGTGTCGGGTGCATACAAAGCACGAGTTTTTGCCACCGGAACCATTTCTTCGTTTTTCGCAACGAACATGCCCAATCCACTACTTTAGGTCCAAAACTCATGTTTGGGGTGGTTTCGCGCAATTTCGTTGCGCACGTCACCCATTCCGAAAACGGGTGTCGGGTGCATACAAAGCACGAGTTTTTGCCACCGGAACCATTTCTTCGTTTTTCGCAACGAACATGCCCAATCCACTACTTTAGGTCCAAAACTCATGTTTGGGGTGGTTTCGCGCAATTTCGTTGTGCACGTCACCCATTCCGAAAATGTGTCGGGTGCATACAAAGCACGAGTTTTTGCCACCGGAACCATTTCTTCGTTTTTCGCAACGAACATGCCCAATCCACTACTTTAGGTCCAAAACTCATGTTTGGGGTGGTTTCGCGCAATTTCGTTGTCGCACGTCACCCATTCCGAAAACGGGTGTCGGGTGCATACAAAGCACGAGTTTTTGCCACCGGAACCATTTCTTCGTTTTTCGCAACGAACATGCCCAATCCACTACTTTAGGTCCAAAACTCATGTTTGGGGTGGTTTCGCGCAATTTCGTTGTCGCACGTCACCCATTCCGAAAACGGGTGTCGGGTGCATACAAAGCACGAGTTTTTGCCACCGGAACCATTTCTTCGTTTTTCGCAACGAACATGCCCAATCCACTACTTTAGGTCCAAAACTCATGTTTGGGGTGGTTTCGCGCAATTTCGTTGTCGCACGTCACCCATTCCGAAAACGGGTGTCGGGTGCATACAAAGCACGAGTTTTTGCCACCGGAACCATTTCTTCGTTTTTCGCAACGAACATGCCCAATCCACTACTTTAGGTCCAAAACTCATGTTTGGGGTGGTTTCGCGCAATTTCGTTGTCGCACGTCACCCATTCCGAAAACGGGTGTCGGGTGCATACAAAGCACGAGTTTTTGCCACCGGAACCATTTCTTCGTTTTTCGCAACGAACATGCCCAATCCACTACTTTAGGTCCAAAACTCATGTTTGGGGTGGTTTCTCGCAATTTCGTTGCCGCACGTCACCCATTCCGAAAACGGGTGTCGGGTGCATACAAAGCACGAGTTTTTGCCACCGGAACCATTTCTTCGTTTTTCGCAACGAACATGCCCAATCCACTACTTTAGGTCCAAAACTCATGTTTGGGGTGGTTTCGCGCAATTTCGTTGTCGCACGTCACCCATTCCGAAAACGGGTGTCGGGTGCATACAAAGCACGAGTTTTTGCCACCGGAACCATTTCTTCGTTTTTCGCAACGAACATGCCCAATCCACTACTTTAGGTCCAAAACTCATGTTTGGGGTGGTTTCGCAATTTCGTTGTCGCACGTCACCCATTCCGAAAACGGGTGTCGGGTGCATACAAAGCACGAGTTTTTGCCACCGGAACCATTTCTTCGTTTTTCGCAACGAACATGCCCAATCCACTACTTTAGGTCCAAAACTCATGTTTGGGGTGGTTTCTCGCAATTTCGTTGTCGCACGTCACCCATTCCGAAAACGGGTGTCGGGTGCATACAAAGCACGAGTTTTTGCCACCGGAACCATTTCTTCGTTTTTCGCAACGAACATGCCCAATCCACTACTTTAGGTCCAAAACTCATGTTTGGGGTGGTTTCGCGCAATTTCGTTGTCGCACGTCACCCATTCCGAAAACGGTGTCGGGTGCATACAAAGCACGAGTTTTTGCCACCGGAACCATTTCTTCGTTTTTCGCAACGAACATGCCCAATCCACTACTTTAGGTCCAAAACTCATGTTTGGGGTGGTTTCGCGCAATTTCGTTGTCGCACGTCACCCATTCCGAAAACGGGTGTCGGGTGCATACAAAGCACGAGTTTTTGCCACCGGAACCATTTCTTCGTTTTTCGCAACGAACATGCCCAATCCACTACTTTAGATCCAAAACTCATGTTTGGGGTGGTTTCGCGCAATTTCGTTGCGCACGTCACCCATTCCGAAAACGTGTCGGGGTGCATACAAAGCACGAGTTTTTGCCACCGGAACCATTTCTTCGTTTTTCGCAACGAACATGCCCAATCCACTACTTTAGGTCCAAAACTCATGTTTGGGGTGGTTTCGCACAATTTCGTTGTCACGTCACCCATTCCGAAAACGGGTGTCGGGTGCATACAAAGCACGAGTTTTTGCCACCGGAACCATTTCTTCGTTTTTTCGCAACGAACATGCCCAATCCTACTTTAGGTCCAAAACTCATGTTTGGGGTGGTTTCGCGCAATTTCGTTGTCGCACGTCACCCATTCCGAAAACGGGTGTCGGGTGCATACAAAGCACGAGTTTTTGCCACCGGAACCATTTCTTCGTTTTTCGCAACGAACATGCCCAATCCACTACTTTAGGTCCAAAACTCATGTTTGGGGTGGTTTCGCAATTTCGTTGTCGCACGTCACCCATTCCGAAAACGGGTGTCGGGCATACAAAGCACGAGTTTTTGCCACCGGAACCATTTCTTCGTTTTTCGCAACGAACATGCCCAATCCACTACTTTAGGTCCAAAACTCATGTTTGGGGTGGTTTCGCGCAATTTCGTTGTCGCACACCCATTCCGAAAACGGGTGTCGGGTGCATACAAAGCACGAGTTTTTGCCACCGGAACCATTTCTTGTTTTTCGCAACGAACATGCCCAATCCACTACTTTAGGTCCAAAACTCATGTTTGGGGTGGTTTCGCGCAATTTCGTTGTCCGCACGTCACCCATTCCGAAAACGGGTGTCGGTGCATAAAAAGCACGAGTTTTTGCCACCGGAACCATTTCTTCGTTTTTCGCAACGAACATGCCCAATCCACTACTTTAGGTCCAAAACTCATGTTTGGGGTGGTTTCGCGCATTTCGTTGTCGCACGTCACCCATTCCGAAAACGGGTGTCGGGTGCATACAAAGCACGAGTTTTTGCCACCGGAACCATTTCTTCGTTTTCGCAACGAACATGCCCAATCCACTACTTTAGGTCCAAAACTCATGTTTGGGGTGGTTTCCGCATTTCGTTGTCGCACGTCACCCATTCCGAAAACGGGTGTCGGGTGCATACAAAGCACGAGTTTTTGCCACCGGAACCATTTCTTCGTTTTTCGCAACGAACATGCCCAATCCACTACTTTAGGTCCAAAACTCATGTTTGGGGTGGTTTCGCGCAATTTCGTTGTCGCACGTCACCCATTCCGAAAACGGGTGTCGGGTGCATACAAAGCACGAGTTTTTGCCACCGGAACCATTTCTTCGTTTTCGCAACGAACATGCCCAATCCACTACTTTAGTCCAAAACTCATGTTTGGGGTGGTTTCGCGCAATTTCGTTGTCGCACGTCACCCATTCCGAAAACGGGTGTCGGGTGCATACAAAAGCACGAGTTTTTGCCACCGGAACCATTTCTTCGTTTTTCGCAACGAACATGCCCAATCCACTACTTTAGGTCCAAAACTCATGTTTGGGGTGGTTTCGCGCAATTTCGTTGTCGCACGTCACCCATTCCGAAAACGGGTGTCGGGTGCATACAAAGCACGAGTTTTTGCCACCGGAACCATTTCTTCGTTTTTCGCAACGAACATGCCCAATCCACTACTTTAGGTCCAAAACTCATGTTTGGGGTGGTTTCGCAAATTTCGTTGTCGCACGTCACCCATTCCGAAAACGGGTGTCGGGTGCATACAAAGCACGAGTTTTTGCCACCGGAACCATTTCTTCGTTTTTTTCGCAACGAACATGCCCAATCCACTACTTTAGGTCCAAAACTCATGTTTGGGGTGGTTTCGCAATTTCGTTGCGCACGTCACCCATTCCGAAAACGGGTGTCGGGTGCATACAAAGCACGAGTTTTGCCACCGGAACCATTTCTTCGTTTTTCGCAACGAACATGCCCAATCCACTACTTTAGGTCCAAAACTCATGTTTGGGGTGGTTTCGCGCAATTTCGTTGTCGCACGTCACCCATTCCGAAAACGGGTGTCGGGTGCATACAAAGCACGAGTTTTTGCCACCGGAACCATTTCTTCGTTTTTCGCACGAACATGCCCAATCCACTACTTTAGGTCCAAACTCATGTTGGGGTGGTTTCACGCAATTTCGTTGTCGCACGTCACCCATTCCGAAAACGGGTGTCGGGTGCATACAAAAGCACGAGTTTTTGCCACTGGAACCATTTCTTCGTTTTTTCGCAACGAACATGCCCAATCCACTACTTTAGGTCCAAAACTCATGTTTGGGGTGGTTTCGCGCAATTTCGTTGTCGCACGTCACCCATTCGAAAACGGGTGTCGGGGTGCATACAAGCACGAGTTTTTGCCACCGGAACCATTTCTTCGTTTTTCGCAACGAACATGCCCAATCCACTACTTTAGGTCCAAAACTCATGTTTGGGGTGGTTTCGCGCAATTTCGTTGTCGCACGTCACCCATTCCGAAAACGGGTGTCGGGTGCATAAAAGCACAGTTTTTGCCACCGGAACCATTTCTTCGTTTTTCGCAACGAACATGCCCAATCCACTACTTTAGGTCCAAAACTCATGTTTGGGGTGGTTTCTCGCAATTTCGTTGTCGCACGTCACCCATTCCGAAACGGGTGTCGGGTGCATACAAAGCACA